>JAQQAC010020896.1:416270-480980 GCA_029783875.1 Phataginus tricuspis | reverse complement strand
GTCATATTTAAATGATAATCGTGCTGGATACAATATTCTTGGTTCGAGGCCCTTCTGTTTCATTACGTTAAATATATCATGCCATTCTCTTCTGGCCTGTAAGGTTTCTGTTGAGAAGTCTGATGACAGTCTGATGGGTTTTCCTTTGTAGGTGATCTTTTTTCTCTCTCTAGCTGCCTTTAATACTCTGTCCTTGTCTTTGATCTTTGGGGTGGCCCTGTAATTTTGATTCACATCTGCATATTCTTTTGCTCAAAGAAGGTATTAGCTCGGGTCCCAAAAACGTGGGTCTGCCTCTGCTCAGTTGGTCCAGGGATGGTCGAAGTCTAGGTCTGGAGTAGGGGGTGTTTTCAAAGCCCATGGTCCCATTTTCACAGTCATCTCTGACTTAACTAGTCCGCAAGGGCTGATCTTTGGCGGTAACACTTAGTTGCTGATAAATTCATGAAATGAGATTTCAGTCTCTTAGGCCAGTGGATCTCAGATTAAGTTCAAAGGGCATAATGGGTAAACAGGATTTTTCCTGAAGGGCCCGCACCCTACTCAGGTGCGCAATGTGATAGCTTGTCTCCTGGATGTGGCCCATTGGTGTTGGGACAGGCTGTGCCCACCAAGGTCCCAGTGTGGCAGCCGGACCCCCAGGCTCTCTGCCCATGTGCTTCCTCGACTGAAAACCACCGCCCACATGCCAGCCACGGGAATATAGTTGGAAAGGGAATGTGCTCTGTGCGCCTCTCCGAGATCCGAATCAGCACCTGAGCTCTTCCTGCAATTTCTGTGCCCAGAAAGTAAGTCCTTATTTCACAGCTGACCCTCCCCTGTGAAGGAGCCAGAGGCAAACCTGGGAGTAGCTGAGGACACCAGGTCTTAACCATGACTGCTGCTGGCGTGGGTGCGTTCGGGGCCTGGGTCCTCAGTGGAATGGAATGAGCTTGCCTTGGCTTCTGGAACCTTCTCAGCGCACGTTTGCAGATACTCAGGCATTTGGTGCCAAGGTGCCTCAAAGGTAAGCTGAGGCCATCTGGAGAGGTTTGAGTTCATATGCATGGGGCACAGTGACGTGCAGGCAAGAAGGTGGATTCTAAGGCCATCCCTAGATCTCACTGACAGCATAATACAGTCTTGACAATCCTCATTCTGGAATGAATTAAGAGCAAATCCTGGTGGATTAGGGGGCCTGTTTCTCATTGTGACCCCTGTGCTATTCTGATGGCTAAGAGGATTGCTGAGGTACTGGGAGGCACACTACTTAGGGGGCAAGTGCCATCCTGCCCGCCTGGCCGCCACTGCGCTGACGTTCCCGTCCCCCTTCAGCCAGTCTGGCCAGCCACTGCTCACACTGCCCCTTGTAGGCCCGTGAACTCCTCCTGGGAAGGGAGAGCCCTTGTCTGTCTGAGCTGGAGACACCAGCAGGTCTCCTGGCTGACCATTCCCCCGAGCATCACGCCTTTGAGTAAAGGCTCCGCCTTGTCAGCCCGGATTCCTTTCTTCTTTGGCTCCGTTTTCCCTGCATGTTTATCAGGTGAGCACGTGCAGCGCCCAAGCTAAGGTGCACTCTCTCGCCCGGAAGCGCACCTGCGCCAGCTGTGCTTAGTCACAGTGAATAACTGGCTGTGGGGCTGCCACCTGCCTGAAGAGCCAGCAATACTGGGGCAGAGTTACAGCAGCAGGTGGCACCAGAGCTTTCCTGTCAACAAACAGTGCAGGCGTGGGGACAACCAAGCTGCCTCCAGCCAGGGCCATCAGCCTCCTGGTCTGCGGCAGGGCCTGTCCCCACAGCATCTGGCCGGGTGGGGGCATGGGATCCCAGTGCAGAGAAACACAGGGAAACTCAGCTCCCAGACAGAGAAGATGAGGAAGGTTTCAAAATGCCGGGAAGGTAACAAGGACATGAATTGAACAGCGCCTGGGGGTGTGCCCCACAGGTTCACCTGAGATGATACATACAGCGTCTTGTTTACCTCAAGTCTACCTTTCCTTCAAGCGTCAGAGGTTGCCCTCAGATTCCTGTGTCTGAATTGGGGTTAGGTCACTCCTCCATTTGAATTTGGAGTCAGTGTTGGCTTGTCTCTTCAGATGAAGGTTCCTACTCTCACCTGGCCCTGGTTGGCTAGCTCACTACACATGTGTGGGCAATGCGTTGCCACTGACTCTATATAAAGAGCCCTGTTCAGGGCTCTGGGTGACACGGTGGCACTGCTGTGAGGCTGCAGGACAGCAGAGCAGAGGCTGGAGTGGTGGCAGCACCGAGGACAGAGGCAGAGACCGGCTTGCTGCATGTAAACTCGCTCTGAGTGGACGGGATTCTAGTGATTGACCTGCCACTGTGGAAATAAAGTTGGGTAAGCCCTTTCACCCCAAGAACGTTCTACCATAATTTCTTTGGTCACACTGAATCCATAGTCAACTTGTCCAGGGCTGGAACCCACTGGCAAGACAGACTCCAAGTGTTAGTTTGCAGTGACAAACGGCGGTCACAGCAACGAGGACGTGTAGCAGCACAGGTGTGGAAAGGGAGCCCCGGAGAAGCCCCAGGCGCCCCCTGGGCTCGGACGGTCTCCGCAGCAGGGCTTCATCAGCGTGGGGACGCCACAGGCAGAGCGCTCTGCGAACGGGAACGGGGAGCGGTGGGAGCTACACGAGTATGCAGTGGAGCCTAACACCACCCTGAAGCCCACAAACAGCAAATGAGAGCTGGTTTTCCCAAGTCCCTTACTTTCATGATGCTAAAATTCTCATTTGAAATGGCAAACTAAACATACCATTTGAGAACAGGATTATAAAACCCTTTTTATTCATAAAATAATGAAAACGAATTTTAGTCATTGTGAAACAATATATAAATGTAAAATTGGGATTTTTTAAAACTAGCTCACCCACAATAGCACATTAAATGTGTCAATGATGAATATTTAAAATAACAGATTTAAGGTATTCATAATACAATCAACTTGGAAACTTTAATTCACTTTTCATCCACTGGGAAATCTCAGTACTGTGCAAGGATTCTAATAAATTAGGAGGTGGACAGTGTGGTGAACGTTAGCTGAAGGGCAAACCTCACTGCCTTCCCACCTCGTACAGGACAGGCCGGTGGGCTGATTACATCCGAAGATGTGGGGACCTGGCCTGCAGCTGGGGGTCGTTGCTCCTTAATTAAGGCTGAGAGAGACCTCACACCGACGTCTGCTGGAAAAGACTCGTCCATGTAAGGCTGACACTGGGCGAAGGCAAACAGCTCCATCTATAATTCAGCAGGTTCCAAACACGTGAGTGGAAACAAGCGGAAAGGCTCCAAACTCTGGACACGTAATGCACGGTGACCCTGGGGCGCCTTGGAATGAAGCAACAGGGTGGGGCTGAAGCCAGTGAAAGGATAAAATGTCGACGATGCCTCTGAGAAGAGCGAGGGAGACAATTTTAGCAGGAAAATCCTGGGACCTCACGTAGCGGCAGGGGAGCCCCTTGCCCCGGGCCGTGGCCTCCGCCCTCCCTGCTCTCACCTGTGCACCTGCCGCTCTTGCTGTTCCTCCCTCTGGGGCTCCATCTGTCCTAAAAGGACCTCCAGCTAATCAGTCAGCAGTGCGGGAATAAGGCGCCTTGAGTCATGCGATAAGGAAGGTTGGTAGAAAATCTTGGCTAGGGAAGATTCGCTGTTTGGCTTTTTGGTATTTGAAGAAATAAGAAAACACATCTAAATGGAAGTAGTATGTAGATATGCCCTCATGTTTCCGGTGTGGTGTTCCCCACCCCGCCTATCCTTGGAGTTGCCCAGGGTCAGATCCCCAAAGCCTGTCCAGTCTCCGAGGCCACCCTGGTGACTTCCCTGTGGAGCCCCCGCAGCTCAGGGACAGGCCCCAGCACCCTGCACACTCTGAGGATGTAGGCAGCTGAGGCAGCACACCTCCAGCTCTGGCATATTGTCCTGGCAATATTCTTCTATCTGGTGATAGGATTACAAGCATCCATTTACAGGTGATAGTCGTCAAATCACCAATCAGAGTAAGAACGGAGCCCAGGGGGGAGTGGGGGCAGGTGGATGAAGACTGGGTGCCGGACTGTGAGCCCAGCCCCTGGCCAGCAGCTGCTCAGTGACCAGCTGCACGTGGCTCTTAGATGCATCAGCTCATTTAGTCAGTCAGCAAACCCTGGCCAAACAGAAGGACTAGAACCAGAGGTGAGACTAAGGCATCCTCCTCTGAGCAGACCTGCTCTACGAGGAAATTACATGAAAAGCAGGTCATTCTGGATTGTGACTGGGAAGCAGTCCCACCTGTGACAGAGCCACTGGGGACAGGGAACCTCCTAGAGATGTTGTGGGGATGGGATGATGGGGGCGGGCGAGGGAAGGACACAGGAGACTCAGCAAAGGCCCCCAAAGGGTGGTGTCAGAGAGGCTGTGTGGGTGCAGGTGCAGTGGGAGAGGAAGGCAGAGGGGCACAGGCGAGCCCTAGGATGGAGTCGGGCAGGTGTGCTGCGAGGAGGTGGGAATGGAGGGAATGGCGGTGGGTGGTGGGTGGTGTGGATTTTACATGATAGGTCAAAATGGTTCATTTTGTTACTCAAATAATCTTTGGTACAAGGTAATACACACAGAACAAGCAATGTATCAAGACAAATTTAGGATGACCCCAGAAAGGAACAGATAGCTTTAATATTATAAACATATTAATGTAATGAAAATTGCTATCAAACTAAAAAGAAAAGTGAACACATGATCTTCCTAATAGAGAAAAAGCAGCATTTGAACAAATTTCATACTCATTTATGATTTTAAAAAATAACTCGTATGAAACCAAAAGAACTAAACATTTTAGAAAATTATTGAAGGTTATTTACCAGAAAAATAGAGCAAATATCATACTTAATTAGCAGAGAGCTTGATATGACCACTAATAACATTTCAACTCAACATTGTACCTTAGGTGACAATCCATTCTGTAAACCAAGAAGATAAAAGCTAAAATGATTAAAAACATAAACCCTATTATTATTAGTAGATGATATTTGTTCACTCAGTAAAACCAAGAGAATATAGTGCGGAAAATTGTCACTTTTTATTGGACAAAACTGAAGAACAATCAAAGGGCCCGTGCACAGTGTCCGTGGCCAGGAACACTTACTGTAAGAGAGACGATCTGCCCCTTAGCGGATCTGTGGATTCCCTGCTGTCCTAATAAAAATCCAGAAGGTTTCTAGTTGGATCTTGAAAACTTTATTTAAATTTTGAAAAAAAAATGGCACTGTGACTTCCTGCTAGATATCAAGATATATTAGAAAGCTGAAGTGAGCTCATATGGTCTACAAAGAATTAGTTTCTACAGTATGGAGAAAGAAGGTAAAGCAATACAGAACTGTCAAAAACCCAATATAAAGATGGGTAAAGGATGTAAAAAGTCTGCACAAAAGAGAAATCCCCAATGATCCATAAGTACACTGAAAAATATGGGAAACTTCACCAGTAATCAGGGTGGTGCAAAACGAGAGACATTGGAGACTCATCAGGTGGTTAAAAATGTACAAGTGCAGAAGTACCACATTCTGATCTCTAAGCACCTAAAGTCACATCATGTCTCATGCATAGATGTGCAAAATGCAAATGAATCAATCACCTAAGGCAGATAAAGGCAGATATTTGCCAATCATGAGTACAGTGATAGATTTGCAATGCAGCACTTCCCCTGCATCTGTGCCTGAGGGATCATATGCGCCCCAAGGAGGCATATGGACCCCCTCCTGGCAGCATTATCTGTGAGAGAGGAACACTGGACAGGAGAATGGAAAAATATACTGCAGAGAGTTACAGTATTTTAGTATCAGTTAGGTACTATTCTTCTGTAGAGAAACTAAGTTATCCTAACTGTATTCTTCAAGATTGGAAGATATCAGATTATTGTGATTCAACATTCTGACCATGGTGAAACTATTCATTTCATGAATTTTGCTCTTAAATGAATTGATGTCTGTCTCTTCCTCCCTCCCTCTCTCTCTGACCCTCGCAAACTCTCTCCAGTTGTAAAAGGAAGACATTTCTTATGCTTTCAATTCTCCTGCAATCCAAGCAAATAAAACCAAACCAGTATTTATGATTATATATCATTGGAAGTGAGAAAACCTAGCATCTTAAAATATAGGTTTCCTACCTGGAGAAAATATCCCAGATTTTTAAATTGGTTTTAGTGATCCTGGACCTGCTAGTGGCCCCCAGATTTTTAAACAGTGATTCAGTTGTTCTGCTTGTACAATTTCTTCATGGAAGGAGACTGTGCATGTTCAAGCTGGTGCCTCGTCTACATTAAAATCTGTTATCCTTCTCGTCTTTTTGGATTATATCTTCTTCCACAATAAAGCTGTTTCCACTTTTATGGAAAAAAAAACTGGAAAGTAAGAATCCTTCATGTAAATTTCATGGGCAGCAGAAGCTGAATTGTCTCCCGGGACACATACTGAAGTAGTTGTTTTTCCTTAGCTTTCTTTTAAGCGATAAACATCTTTCTCTTTCAAGTTTTACTATTTCATACATGTTAGTTTTAAGGTAGTGATCATCCAACACATGACATCTCTTTTTTTTTATTTATTTTGGTATCATTAATCTACAATTACATGTGCAATATTATGGTTATTAAACTACCCCCTTCATCAGGTCCCCCCCACCAACCCCATTACAGTCACTGTCCATCAGTGTAGTGAGATGCTATAGAGTCACTACTTGTCTTCTCTGAGTTGTACAGCCCTCCCCACGTCCCCCCAACATTACATCTGCTAATTGTACTGCCCCTTTTTCCCCCTTGTCCCTCCCTTCCCACCCATCCTCCCCAGTCCCTTTCCCTTTGGTAACTATTAGTCCATTCTTGGGTTCTGTGAGTCTGCTGCTGTCTTTTCCTTTCAGTTTCTTTCTTTGCTCTTATGCTCCACGTATGAGTGAAATCATTTGATACTTGTCTTTTTCGGCTTGGCTTATTTCACTGAGCATAATACCCTCTAGCTCTATCCATGTTGTTGCAAATGGTAGGATTTGTTTTCTTCTTATGGCTGAATAATATTCCATTGTGTATATGTACCACCTCTTCTTTATCCATTCATCTACTGATGGACACTTAGGTTGCTTCCATTTCTTGGCTATTGTAAATAGTGCTGCAATAAACATAGGGGTGCATCTGTCTTTTTCAAACTGGGCAGCTGCCTTCTTGGGTAAATTCCTAGGAGTGGGATTCCTGGGTCAAATGGTATTTCTATTTTGAGTTTTTTGAGGAACCTCCATACTGCTTTCCACAATGTTTGAACTAATTTGCATTCCCACCAGCAGTGTAGGAAGGTTCCCTTTTCTCCACATCCTCGCCAACATTTGTTGTTGTTTGTGTTTTGGATGTTGGCCAATATTACTGGTGTGAGGTGATATCTCATTGTGGTTTAAATTTGCATTTCTTTGATGATTAGCGATGTAGAGCATCTTTTCATGTGCCTATTGGCCATCTGAATTTCTTCTTTGGAGAAGTGTCTATTCATGTCCTCTGCCCATTTCTTAATTGGATTATTTGCTTTTTGTTTGTTACGGTGCATGAGTTCTTTGTATATTTTGGATGTCAACCCCTTATCACATACGTCATTTATGAATATATTCTCCTATAATGTAGAATGTCTTTTTGTTCTACTGATGGTGTCCTTTGCTGTACAGAAGATTTTCAGCTTGATATAGTCCCACTTATTCATTTTTGCTTTTGTTTCCCTTGCCCAGGGAGATATGTTCATGAAGAAGTCACTCATGTTTATGTCCAAGAGATTCTTGCCTGTGTTTTTTTCTAAGAGTTTTATGGTTTCATGACTTAAATTCAGGTCTTTGATCCATTTTGAGTTTATTATTGTGTATGGGGTTAGACAGTAGTCCAGTTTCATTCTCTTACATGTAGCTGTCCAGTTTTGCCAACACCAGCTGCTGAAGAGGCTGTCATCTCCCCATTGTATATCCAAGGCTCCTTTATCATATATTAATTGACCATTTATGTTTGGGTTAATGTTTGGATTTTCTATTATGTTCCACTGGTCTGTGGGTCTGTTCTTGTGCCAATACCAAATTACCTTGATTACTGAAGCTTTGTAGTAGAGCTTGAAATCTGGGAGCATAATTCCCCCTGTTTTATTCTTCCTTCTCAGGATTGCTTTGGCTATTCCATTTCTTGGCTATTGTAAATAGTGCTGCAGTAAACATAGGGGTGCATCTGTCTTTTTCAAACTGGGCAGCTGCCTTCTTGGGTAAATTCCTAGGAGTGGGATTCCTGGGTCAAATGGTATTTCTAGTTTGAGTTTTTTGAGGAACCTCCATACTGCTTTCCACAATGGTTGAACTAATTTTCATTCCCACCAGCAGTGTAGGAGGGTTCCCTTTTCTCCACATCCTTTTGTGGGGGGTCTTTTGTGGTTCCACGTGAATTTTAAAACTCTTTGTTCCAGTTCATTGAAGAATGTTGTTGGTATATTCATAGGGATTGCATTGAATCTGTAGATTGCTTTAGGTAGTATACCCATTTTGACTATATTTATTCTTTCCAGCCAAGAGAATGGGATGAAATTCCATTTGTTAGTGTCCTTTTTAATTTCTCTTAGGAGTGTCTTGTAGTTTTCAGGGTATAGGTCTATCACTTCCTTCGTTAGGTTTATTCCTAGGTATTTTATTCTTTTTGATGCAATTGTGAATGGAATTGTTTTTCTGATTTCTCTTTCTGCTAGTTCATCTTTAATGTATAGGAAAGCAACAGATTTCTGTGTGTTAATTTTGTATCCGGCAACTTTGCTGAATTCGGATATTAGTTCTAGTAGTTTTGGAGTGGAGTCTTTAGGGTTTTTATGTACAATATCATGTCATCTGCAAATACTAACAATTTGACTTCTTCTTTACGAATCTGGATGCCTTCTATTTCTTTGTTTTGTCTGATTGCTGTGGCTAGTACCTCCAGTACTATGTTAAATAACAGAGGAGGGAGTGGGCATCACTGTCTTGTTCCTGATCTTAGATGAAAAGCTTTCAGCTTCTCACTGTTAAGTATGATGTTAGCTGTGGGTTTGTCATATATGGCCTTTATGATGTTGAGGTACTTGCCATCTATACCTATTTTGTTGAGAGTTTTTATCATGAATGGGTGTTGAATTTTGTCAAATGCTTTTTCAGCATCTATGGAGATGATCATGTGGTTTTTGTTCTTCTTTTTGTTGATGTGATGGATGATGTTGATGGATTTTCGAATGTTGTACCATCCTTGCATCCCTGGGATGCATCCCACTTGATCATGGTGTATGATCCTCTTGATGTATTTTTGAATTCGGTTTGCTAATATTTTGTTGAGTATTTTTGCATCTATGTTCATCAGGGTTATTGGTCTGTAATTTTCTTTTTTGGTGAGGTCTTTGCCAGGTTTTGGTATTAGAGTGATGCTGGCTTCATAGAAAGAGTTTGGAAGTATTCCCTCCTCTTCTATTTTTTGGAAAACTTTAAGGAGAATGGGTGTTATTTCTTCTCTATATGTCTGGTAGAATTCAGGGGTGAATCCATCAGGTCCGGGGGTTTTGTTCTTGGGTGGTATTTTGATTACCGATTCAATTTCGTTGCTGGTGAGTGGTCTGTTTAGTTTTTCTGTTTCTTGTTTGGTCAGTCTTGGAAGGTTGTATTTTTCTAAGAAATTGTCCATTTCTTCTCGGTTTTCCAGCTTGTTAGCATATAGGTTCTCATAGTATTCTCTTATAATTCTTTGTATTTCTTTGGGGTCCATCATGATTTTTCCTTTCTCATTTCTGATTCTATTTATGTGAGTAGATTCTCTTTTTCTCTTAATAAGTCTGGTTAGGGGTTTATCTATTTTGTTTATTTTTTCAAAGAACCAGCTCTTGGTTTCATTGATTTTTTTCTATTGTTTTATTCTTCTCAATTTTATTTATTTCTTCTCTGATCTTTATTATGTCCCTCCTTCTGGTGACTTTGGGCCTCATTTGTTCTTCTTTTTCCGATTTCAGTAATTGTGTCTTTAGACTATTTATTTGGGATTGTTCTTCCTTCTTTAAATAGGCCTGGATTGCAATATACTTTCCTCTTAGAACTGCCTTTGCTGTGTCCCACAGAAGTTGCAGCTTTGTGTTATTGTTGTCATTTGTCTCCATATATTGTTTGATCTCTGCTTTTATTTGGTCATTTATCCATTGATTATTTAGGAGCATGTTATTAAGTCTCCATGTATTTGTGAGCCTTTTTGTTTTCTTTGTACAATTTATTTCTAGTTTTATACCTTTATGATCTGAGAAATTGGTTGGTAGAATTTCAATATTTTTGAATTTACTGAGGTTCTTTTTTGTGGCCTAGTATGTGGTCTATTCTGGAAAACATTCCATATGCACTTGAAAAGAATGTGTATCCTGCTGCTTTTGGGTGCAGAGTTCTGTAGATATCTGTTAGGTCCATCTGTTCTAGTGTGTTGTTCAGTGCCTCTGTGCCTTTACTTTTCTCTGTCTGGTTGATCTGTCCTTTGTAGTTAATGGTGTGTTGAAGTCTCCTAAAATGAATGCATTACTTTCTATTTCCTCCTTTAATTCTGTTAGTATTTGTTTCACATATGTCGGTGCTCCTGTGTTGGCTGCATAAATATTTTAAATGGTTATATCCTCTTGTTGGACTGACCCCTTTATCATTATGTAATGTCCTTCTTTGTCTCTTGCTTCTTTCTTTGTTTTGAAGTCTATTTTGTCTGATACAAGTACTGCAACTCCTGCTTTTTTCTCCCCGTTGTTTGCATGAAATATCTTTTTCCATCCCTTCACTTTTAGTCTGTTTATATCTTTGGGTTTGAGGTGAGTCTCTTGTAAGCAGCATATAGATGGGTCTTGGTTTTTTATCCATTCTGTTACTCTGTGTCTTTTGATTTACATTTAGGGTGATTATTGATAGATATGTACTTATTGCCATTGCTGGCTTTAGATTCGTGGTTACCAAAGTTTCAAGGGTAGTTTCTTTACTACCTAGCAGTCTAACTTAACTCTCTTGTGATGTTATTGTAAACACAGTCTGATGATTCTTTATTTCTCTCTCTTCTTATTCTTCCTCCTCCATTCTTTGTATACTAGGTGTTTTATTCTTTGCCTTTAGTTAGTATTTGGATGGTCTGCTTTCTTTGCTATGATTTTATTTTCTCTGGTGACATCTTTTTAGCCTTAGGAGTGCTTCCATCTAGAGCAGTCCCTTTAAGATATCCTGTAGAGGTGGTTTATGGGAGGCAAACTCCCTCAGTTTTTACTTGTCTGGGAATTGTTTAATCCCTCTCTCAAATTTAAATGATAATCATGCTGGATGCAATATTCTTGGTTCGAGGCCCTTCTGTTTCATTATGTTAAATATATCATGCCATTCTCTTCTGGCCTGTAAGGTTTCTGTTGAGAAGTGTGATGATAGTCTGATGGGTTTTCCTTTGTAGGTGATCTTTTTTCTCTCTTTATCTGCCTTTAATAGTCTGTCCTTATCTTTGATCTTTGCCATTTTAATTAATATGTGTCTTGGTGTTGTCTTCCTTGGGTCCCTTGTGTTGGGAGATCTGTGGGCTTCCGTGGTCTGAGAGACTATTTCCTTCCCCAGCTTGGGGAAGTTTTCAGCAATTATTTCTTCAAAGACACTTTCTATCCCTTTTTCTCTCTCTTCTTCTTCTGGTACTCCCATAATGCGAATATTGTTCCGTTTGGATTGGTCACACAGTTCTCTTAATATTCTTTCATTCCTAGAGATCCTTTTATCTCTCTCTGCCTCAGCTTCTCTGTATTCCTGTTCTGTGATTTCTATTCTATTAACAGTCTCTTGCATCTCGTTCGGTCTGTTACTACGCCCGTCGATGGCTTGTCTCATTTCTGCATTGTCTTTCCTCACTTCCCTCAAATCCTCCCTTATCTCTTGCATATTTCTCTGTAGATCCATCAATATGGTTATGACCTTTATTCTGAATTCTTTTTCAGGAAGATTTTCCATGTCCATCCCATCAGGCTCCCTCTCTGGGGTTGTCTGGCTGATCTTAGTCTGGACCATATTCCTCTGTCTCTTCATGGTGATAGAAGTGGTCGCTGGTAGGGGCCACGTGTGTCAGCTGGGAGAACAAAGTCCCTTCTTGCTTGTTGTTCTCCTGGCCCTTCTCAGGGGCCTGAGCTGTTTTCCTGCACACCAGGAGGCAGTCTCTGGGATAATACCCTGAGCTGCCTGTGTGTGGGTTGCCCTCAGCCTAGACCTGGTTCTGGGGCTCTTCCCACTTATCTGCTCGCCCGCCGGGAGTCTGTGGTACCGCCCAGGGAGGGAAAGAATCGCAGGCTGCTGATCTCTGTGGGAAGCCTCCGCAGGGCTGCTTTGCTGGCCGCTGGCCAAGGGGTCCGAAATTCCCCAAGACTCCCCCCTGCTGGGCTGATAGTGCTGGGACGCTTTTGTTCCGCTGTTGGGCCCTTGTCTCTTTAAGACTTTTAAAGAAGCATCTGCTTTTCTTTTGTCCAGGGAGCTAGCTGAGAGGACCCGCTCGCGTTGTCCATCTCAGACTCTGCACTTCTATTTCTCTAATCTCCAATACACCGCGTGATGTGTGTCACTGCTCCTGGCGCAGATCACCAGGGCTGGTTATTTGCCGGGTCTGTGCTTCCACTCCCTCCCCGCTCTGAATCTTTTCCTCCCGCCAGTGTGCTGGTGTCGGGAGTGCTCAGGTCCCACCGGGTGGCGGCTTTGTATCTTACCCGCCTCGTGAGGCCCTGAGTTCTCGCAGGTGTAGCTGTAGCCTGGCTGTTGTCCTGTATCTTCTGGTCTCTTTTTTAGGAATAGTTGTATTTGTTGTATTTTCATAAATATATATAGTTTTGGGAGAAGATTTCCACTGCCCTGCTCACACTGCCATCTTCCCAAAAGTCACATGACATCTCTTTTTAAGACAAACTATTTTTTGCCACTTCTGGATCTGGGGGTTGCTACTTCTTTATTTGTGAAGCAGTTTTACTGCATTTTATTTAATAACTACAACACCATGTGAATTACATTCCTAGTTACCAGAGCTAGTTATTTATTTTTAGTAAAAGCAACCAGCATGGATAGATAACAGCTAGTGCTTTTATTAGTAGTATGACCATTACGTTGTTTAGTCATAATATAATTTATTCTGTTTAATTGTTGATGGATTTGTCTTCCTACAAGATTGTAACTTCCGGAGTGCAAGAACTCTGCCTGCTTTCCTTACCACTGAATTCCTGCTGGCACATAGTAGGGAAATTAGCATTCACGGAATTGTTTACAGCAAAGTGAACTCCTATGACTGCATCTGTTGGCACGGAAACATCACACAAGCGCCACTGAACCACAGTAACACCTCCCTAGGGCTCCATGTGGCACAGTCGAGCCTCGTGTTACTTCAGGGTTTGCACCTGTAACCACATGTGAAAACGCACACACAGGAAAGGCAAACGACCGCCCGAACTGGTCGCCTCTGCTGGGCTGACAGTGGGAGCTGGAGGTCATTTCTAACACCTTATTCCTTATCTTGAGTGCTGGGCACAAAGCAGGGGTGCATGAAGGGCACGTTCCAGGCCACAGGGGCAATGTCTGTGGAGAATTTAAAAATAAAAGTCACCATAAGACATTGCTTTCCTAAAGCTTGCAATTCTAGACAATTTAAGGGATAATATACTCGACTCAGTACAAATATTTCATTGATCTAAGTAAGTTCTAAACAATTGCTTTGATTTGATAATTATACAGGGTGGCTTCAAATTTGCATTTGTATGACTTATACTTTACTAGCCTCTCAATTCAGGAAGACGTACTTCAGAGAACTTCCAGGTGGACAGTCTGCCCAGCTGCCTGCTGAGTCAGCTATGTGCACCCAGTCCAGGGGCACGTGCACACCAGGGACTGGATCTCCCTGGCAGTTGCTGTGTCTCTGGCTCCAGAGTCAGGTTTCTGCACTTAAATGGTAGATCAGAAATGGGCAGTGATAATAGAGCAACAGTCCAGAGAAGGAACGAGCGTGGTCTTGGGTGGCAGAAGACTCTGGAGGAAGCCAAATGCAGGGCAAAAATCTTGGAATTCTCCACAGAGTGGATGTTCCTTCTCAGCAACAGGGCAAATAATGTCATTCAGCCATTTTTCCTGATTTATGAGAAGGTGAAACACCTTGGTAGTTCTATGGGACATATTAGAAAATCTTGACAGATAATCTGTGGAAGATGTGCTGGGGGAAGTACCTTAATTCTGGGGGCATTTGAACACATCTAGAATTGATTCTGAAATGGCAATGTGGATAGCATCACAATTTCTGGAATTTATTGTGAAATGGGATATTTATGAATCTTGACCAAAATTATCATAATGCTTAAGACGTTTCCTATGTCCTTGTATACTTGTTGTTTCATCCAAAAAAAAATTAAAATAACTAAAATGTGCTTTCTTGATGCCTGTGGGAAGACTGGCAGCTCCAGGCTTCATCCAGGAAATGTGATTATATGAGAAGGTCAGGATGTACATGCAGAAGATACTGAGTCATTTGTGAAAGTTGTTCCTCAAAAATAGAGCCTTCAATGTGGCTACTCATTTCTGTGACAGGCTGATATTTAATATACATTTTAACCTTTTTTCAGAAATGTGTCAAAATGATTAAATATTTATTACATTATGTTTTTCTTTTATGTCCTTAATTTTAATTTAGTGGCATCATTATATATACAAAGTTCAGTGAAAGAAAGTTTTCCCTGGCTGCATCTCCTTTCTGAACATTATTATTATTTGGTTTATTTCCTGTTATGGAAAATAAATTCAAATAAACACAGTTTGCCATTGGTGCAAAGGCATTACAATATATACTGATTCTGCAAGTTATAAATAGTTTATAAAAACATTTAAAAAGTATAAGTGAGAGGGAAGCAATTTTTTAGGGAAGTTTGTTGTTTAAGTGAACGGAGAAATTGGAATTCAGCTGTACCTGTATATGATCCAGGCATATATATTTGAAAATATTCGCATTTATGAAATATATACATATATTTGATAGATGAAGGATACCGTATATTACATACCTAGAGTTTTAAAGATAGCTACAAACTAAAGCATTAATAATTATTAAAGTTTTAAAAATATTTAAAGAGTAAAATAATTGGTAAATATTTCATTGAGAGAAACCTATATTAACTTCACGTTTCACTTCTTTTTCTGAAAGTCCTGTTAGGAATGTCATGCTGTAAATTATTATACTCTTACTGTAGTCTATTTTACAGTATTGAAAAGAAAAAGTATACTATAGATATACATTTTATGGTGTCAAAATGTTCACAATACACAAATTCCAGTGGCTTTGAAACTACATGGTTTTGTAACCTTGTAAGATTAGAGTTATTTTAAAATTTGTACACAAATTAAAATAAAAAAATGTATTGCTGTTTTACCATTTCAAAGTGGGTTAATCTGAATTACATGCCCTACGACTGCACTGTGATTTCAAAATTCCTTTGAGTCACCTATGTTTACATGCCTGCTGACTTTGTTTAGTGACAAGACATAAAAACAGCCCCGAGAGAGTCGTGTGACGGTGATCAATGTGTCATGTGTCTGCTGTGCTGACATTCCCTCCCTGCGCGCGGCTGAACTCCTGAACCGCCACCCTCTGCTTCCTGCTCACGACCCACCTGCTCCTCGGCGCCAGGCACTCAGGGCCTCAGGTGCTGGCGACCTTCAGGAGTTGCACAATGCTTAACACTGTCCTCCTTGTGTCACCCTGCAGGTGACTGTCAGAAGGACTGTGCGGCTGCGCTGTGGTGGGCTCACCTGAGAGCCCCAGGGCAGCTCTGAGTTCATGCACTTGGCATCGCTCAGTGAAAGCGGGAACCAAGGGGACTGAGTAGCTACTGTGTAATTTCAAAAAGGAACAGACGTGTGCTGCCAAATGCAATCATGGGCACACTTCTTCCTACACGACGCCATGAAAACACGGCCCGTTTGCCACAGCAGAGGCACAGGGCCTGGTTGGACCACCTGTTTGATACAGAGTACTTTGATTTAAAACAACTTCACTTGTTTAACTTTCTAAGTGTTCTCTTGTTTAGCATATTTATTGACTGTCCACGGCCTGGAAGGAACTTGAAAGGTAGTTACATAAAAAAAATGCCTCACGTTAATTAGATTGATCAGAACTCCCAGAGTCAGGTTTTAAAGATAAATGTGGTAGGAGTCATGATCTTGTATACGGTTATTAATGGGGTCACTCAATATGATTTTTGCAGTTGGTTTAAGACAGCTTTTATCAGAAATGGGTGTAAGATTGTAAATGTAAATGTAAAGATCAAATTAATCTTTTCACTTGCCTGAATGTTGTAATACAGCACAGTGCTTCGTTTCCTAATACTAAGCCTCCTGCTAGAGAAATCCATCTTGGGTTTGGAAGGTGACTCACAGTGTGGGATTCTCAAATCTATGTCTGATGGCAGGGTTCATGTACAGAGCCCTTCTGTGAGGTGTCTTTGACGGGCTCTTGTCAAGCTATACCGGCACCGTTGTAACAGATCAGCGTTCTCAACCCTATAGCAGACTTGGGAACATTTACACAGATTATGATGTGGTAGGTCTTGAAATCCCAAAAGAATTCATGAGCACATTCTGATTTAATCTCCACTACTGCAGGTTGTTCATTATTTTAAATTTGTCTATATTGTATATTTATATATAATCAGGTTTTAAAAACTTTAAATGAATTTTGTCCAACTGTGTTTTTTCACAATTGCCCATTTTATTGGTATTTTCGATGTCACTGGTATTCAGCTACATCTCATATGTGTTAGCCACCCCCAAACCTGACTGTCAGCACAGTAGCATCGCCTGGCTCAGTGCTTACAGAGACAGAGCATCTCCCCAGCTGGTGGTTGGAGGGCTTCTCCTCTGCCCAGGTGCTGGTGACCAGCCACGTCTGATATTCCACGGCCATCTGCCAACCACGATTCTGAGCATTCATGTTTCCTCTCCTGTGAATTACCAGGTCACACCCTTTGCCCTTTTTCAATTATGTCTTTTCTCATTGATTTGCAGAATATCTTTATATATTATAGATATTAATCTTCTATTTATGAAGATTTTAGCAAATTCTCTGTATTTAGCAGGATTGTAAGAAGTAATCTATGCTCAATATTAAGGTGATAAATAATAAAATCCTTTCAAGTAGCATTCATAATGTAAGGCAGATCATCTGGCGTGAGTGTCAGAGTTAATACAGTCCATTGTTCTGCTCTTTACCACTGTGAAAACATACCACACAGATCTCTTTGGAAGGCTTTCGGTAGAACAGTCAGGTCATTTTGCAAATGCACATGTGAAAACAGGCTCAGCTCATGAGTTTGGTTGCATGGAGCCCTGTGACTGAAGGGTTGTAAAAGGCTTTTTAAAAATTGAAGTATAGTTGACATACAATATTATATTGGGTTCAGGTGTACAACATTATTATGTACATTAGGAAATGCTCACCACTGTTCAGAGTAGTTGACCAGCTGTCCCCATACAAAGATGTTATGATATTATTGACTGTATTTCTTATGCTGTACTTTTCATCCCCACGACTTACTTATTTTATAGCTGGAAGTTTATAAATGCTTTTATTTATTTATCTTCAATGCTCCACGATAAAGTCATAATCAATAAGTAAATATAAAGAGTAATAAAGCAGGCGATGAAGACTGAAGAACTATCTGCCCCTTTCATGGTTCCGCTCTCGCCGTCTGGAATTCCCTGTTTGGGGTCCTGATCCTCATTATCACTGGTCACACCCGTTTCTCTCCAGGAAACGAGTGGCCCAGACGGTCATCACCAGGTGACGCCAGGTCTCACCGCAGCAAGCCCGCTGAGACTGTGCTGGAAATAAAGGAACACACTTAGAAACTGCGATGCCTCGGCGGACCTCACCCTGGTGTTTCAGATCCGGTGCTCACGGCAGGATTTGCGGTTATGCATCACCTCTCAACAGCTTTGGCTACTTGGTGACTACAGACATTACTTCCAAGTATTTCCTTAAGCCTTCACAAGAGTTATTTAGATGTAATGAGATAGTTTTCAATAAGGAATTTAAAACTCAAGAATAAAACTGCTCTTATAGACAATAATCCAAACAATTACCATCATAGTATTTTCATGTTTACCTAGAAGTACAACACTTGCTTTATGTAATTATCTTTGATGATCTATTTCTGAGCATGATATCAAGTCTTTATATTAGAGTCAAGAAAGTTAACTGATACAAATGGGTGAGCTTCAAGCGTGAAAAGTCCTACCAGGAACCTATGCCTGATGTTTACCGTTTCATTTCTCAAGTTTTCCAAAACGCACCGGCTGATGCAGCTTCCTGGCCGGAGCCAGAAGGTTCCGGATCTGACAAAGTGGCCACCAGGCAACCACCCGCAGGACTGTTCTTTCCCCCTTGTTTTGGGCTGAGAGCCAAAGAAAATTATTATTTATCCTGGGATATCAGGAAGAGGGTAGCTTCCAAGGAGTATGACGCCCGCCATTCCTGGTAGAGCGGCCTCATGAGCAGCGCGGCTCTGACAGTGAGGAGCTGTTTAGAAATTACAGAATGTCTCCACACACACGCCTTCAAATTCTCCATCACACTTGTGTGGCCTTTGGGGACAGTTTCAGTGGTGTTTTGTTGGTGGGTGGCACATCCTGCCTAATCCGATATGTACTGTGTGACTTTCCCTGGAGACCATTTTTCCATGTGAGCCTCAGTTTTATTACCTACAAAATGAAAATTTTGGCTGGACAACCTTGAAACTCTACTCCTTCGTGTTTTATTAGAGTCCTTTTCAAGCCCTTTGTTCCAGGTCACACAAACAAAAAGAGGTCCAAGGAAACAAAGTCTGCAGTAGTAATTTCCCTACACTTACATCTAAGCGTTTCATTTAAAATTTCATTGGTAATCACATCAAGTGCTGTGTCTGAGCAGGTGATCTGAACCAAGGAGCAGTCAGCCTCCGGGAGGCGCCATGGCCTGTGGGTGCCCATGAAGAAGTGCACACAGCCACTCATACTAAGCTTTACTCAGCCCTCCATGTTCATTAATTTCACAGTGAAGAATGTCTAAGCTAATTGTACCATAACTATTTCTATAAAACAGCTATATTTTTCTGTGGAATAATCAAATTCAAAATGGATTGATTTTTAAAATAGCTCATGAAAGCACATACATACACTCAGAAACACATGCACGGAAGTGTGACGAAGTGGTGGGGAAGCACACACTGCTGTGAGCTGCCCAGCACATGTGGGGGGTGCTGATTACTGCACCCACAAAGGGCCCTGGGCATGACACTTAGCTGAGGCCCCTCCAGCTGAAGGAAGCTGTCTTGCCCAGGTGACGCACCCTGCACCCCCAGGGCTGAGACGGCAGGGACACTGGCTGAGCCCTGGCCTCAGGGGAGACTTTATGAAAGACCCTCCCTGCTCCAATATTCTCAGAGATGTTGGTCCTGAGAGCCTTTCCTGGGCAGGCCCATCGTCTTCTCTTCCCAGGAAGCTGTACACACACAGTAGGAATTCACATAACCTGATAGATTTACTCATTGTTCAGCCTTATATGGACTGAATAGGAAGACATTTATACGTTTTTAGCTCACTTGCACACACACACACACACACACACACATTAGTTCTTGGCCCTGGCAAGTATTAACAAGGAATATAAGATACATATGTAGAAATTATATGATATATATAATACATATAGTATATAAAATTATTTTTATATATTATAAATGTATATGTAATATTAAATATAAAATATCTAAAAGGAAATATATAGAAATTCCTTCTAAGAATTAGAAAGGAAATATGTAATACCATATGTAGTTGTGTGATATATGTTTTTTTTCTCAGACCAATGCTCATTGCTTGTGACTCACACTTGAGCATTGTGGCCTCACCCCCAGTCCTCCCAGGCCAGGCCACATCACGAGGTCAAGCCAAGTCCCTTAACAGAATGTGGACTGCTGACTATGTTTATTTTAACTCGAGCCAAATTACTCAATTGGAATGAAATAACCTTTAAACGAGCATGGTCCTGTTTCCACTGGAAGAAAAGAAGCAGAAAGAAGAGACTAAAATTTACTGTTTGATAACTATTGAGTATCCTCTAAGAATTAGCAGGTGTTCTCAGTGGTAGGTAGGACTGCACTTATGTCCCAAAACAGGAGAGTCCCCACATCATGGTCCCCACTTCTTGGTGAGGGGTGGGGGCTTGGACAGTATGGACAGAAACTTGGTAAGTGATGAGTGGAGGAACACCTACTGTGTCCAGTGGGGCAGTGTGTCAGGTGGGGTGGCGTGTTCAGGCGGGCGGCATGTTAGGTGGAAACAGCACCCTTTCTCCCGCTCTGCAGGGCGGACACCAGATCAGCTTCCACCTCAAGTTTGCTCCCTTTCCTCTCTTCACATAGGCCCTCTTCTTGGGTAATTTCCTCTTAAACATGCTCTTGTGAATGTCCACTTTGTGCACTGAGACTTCATAAGTAAGCAAGACATTCATTGTCTTTCTCTTAAATCAATCTTCCATTGTCACATGGGCTGGCAGTGAGGCACGTGTGAAAAGTCACTGCAGACTGTAACGAGACGTGGCCAGGGAGGTGCACAGCCCTGAGTCAGGTGGAATGGTCCAGAAGTTCCCCTTGGACACTGCGACACCCAACTGAGAACTGCTGGGCCAATTCTGTGGGATGGAACATTCTGGACAGAGGAGTGAGAAACAGAAAAGCTCAGGGTGCAGAGCCTGCTGCACCTGGAGCTGGGGAGGCCAGTGCGACTGTTGAGGTGGATGGGGAGGGGTGGCTGGAGATGCAGGAGGAGGAGATTCAGGCCAGGTCACGGGGCCCAGGGCTTAGGTGAGAAAGAGCCTCCATTTCCTCCCACATGTGATGGAGAATATGTGCGGAATCTCAAGCCCGGGAGCAACGTAGTCTAAATTATGTTTTCCAGTGATTCCCTGAGGTTTTGGTGAAGACAGCATCAGAGCAGGTAGACAGGGCAGGGAGGCAGCAAGGTGCTGGGCTGTGTTTCAGGTGAGCCCTGAGGATGAGTTACCTGGGAAGGCAGCAGCAGGTGTACCCAAGACCCACCCCAGAGGGGCTGCGGGACACCAGAGAGTCCCCTGTGGGTGCGAGGACAAGGGGCAATGCTATGCCTTTGAGCTTTTAGTTTGAGGAATTTGGTATGTGGCAGTGTCATAATATGAAATAAGGGAATTTCTGGAAGGAAAGTTTGGGAAACGGGACTTGAGAACTCTCACCTGGACATGCTGAGGGCTTGGCACCTGCAGTCGCCATGGAGCACACTGCGGGGAACTGGCCCTTTGAGGAGGGTTTGGGTGGCCATGGCAGACAGGGGGCGGAGGCAGGGTATTGCCCACCTGGTCGACTTCTGGCCCAGCTGCCACTTCTGACCTTCTTCCAGGATGAGTGAAGGACCAGCGGGCAGCTTCTCCCCTGCTTCCAGACAGTGTTACATTTGGGATTTCAGGTATAATTATATTATCACTACGCAGTTACCAGGGCCCTCTGACAACCTGATCAGTCTTTCTAATCACGAAGAGACCTTCAGCATTTAGCTGGTAAATAACTAAATTCAATTAATACTCTAGAGCGCCAGGAAAACTTAATTTCCACTGTTCTCTGGACTTTTGTACAAATGCAATTCTATTTCCTGTGCTATTTAGGATTTGTGATGATAATATGTAAAGGCACCAAATGAAAAAATAAACAAATAAAACTGATTATTGAAGATTTATGGTGGGATTTGTTGCCTAAATGCTAGAATTCATCTTTTTCCTCCCTAGGCCAATCAGAAGACCATAAACACATGTAACTCTGCCATCGTGGATTGAAATGCAAGTGTCATTGCCAGTAATGCTGGCTTGGGGCAGGGTCTGCATCTGTCTGGGAACTCGGATGCTGGGTGCTGCAGCCCCGCCCCATCCTTCCCCTGCAGGTGAAGAAGCCGGGGGGTCCGGGCGCATTTCAGACAGTGCACCTGGCCGCTGGCCCACAGGACATGAGGCCCTGATCCCCGGGACCTGCCTCTCAGTCCCCTCACTGGGCAGGGATGGCTGCCTCCACCTGATGTACTGCGGGGGAGAAATAGGCACAGGTTGGTCTGATAACTTGGCCCCTTTGTGGAAATGGGAAATTAAGGTGGCATTTAGCCTCAGCTGGCCAGTTAAGAGTCCTGCTGCTTATGGCTCCAAGCTGCTCACTGGAACTGCGGGGTCCGCAGGGAGAGGCAGGCACCTGGCTAAAGAAACCACAGGGAGATTCTTGTGGCCTCAGCGATACCATTGTCCCTGCTCCTCTGTTTTACCAGCTTCGCACCCAGCACACCGGTTCTCAGAGTGCTGGGCCGTCTTCCCTTTCATCGTCAAGGGAGATGCTTCCCCAGAAGGTTGTTTCCTAGAAGCAGATCAGGGGAGGTGTGTGGCTGGTCTACAGTAACCTGTGTCCTGGCAGGTGAAGGGCCAGGACGCCTGTCCCATGTGGTGGGGACAAGATCACATAACACCTAGCGGGGGACTGGCATATAGAAGGCGCATAGAAGCCATTCAGCAGCAACCTTGGCTGCATCCATGGCTTTTAAAAACATTTGTGTGTTTCATGTCTAAAGAGATGTTCTTCCAGTGTCTGAACAATTAGTATTAGAACTAGACCAGATGAGATCTTTGCCTTCAAATTATGACTTAGCCCAAATCAGAAAGTGCACTATTTTACCAGCATTACTCTTGCTGGGAGTGTAACCATGTCTCCATTGCGTCGATGTCATTTGACCTTTACGGAGGCATTGATTCATTTCTGCATAAGTGAATCAGATACCAAGATTTGTCTCATTAGGTAACATTAAGGAATCACAATGCATTTCCCCTCCTACTTACTTCTAGTTTGTTTTTGTCTGAAAGATTGAAAATATGCACCGGCGAGAGTCAGGGCGAGAAATTACCTTTCACACAGCCGCACATGCGGCTCCTGGGTCTGATAAGGGCAGAGTTCAGAGGTGATGGCACAGGGGAACACAGATCCTGTCTCCATTTTGGTCTCTGGTATACACAGGCCTCCAAACCCCTGACAGCTCATTCCCAGACTATGGGGGGCAAATGATGGACTGAGCAGTTGGTGAGCTGACCAGATGCAGACCCGGCGCCCCATCTCTTCATGATATAAATTCAGGGTTAGCTGCCCTGACCCCTGCTTCTGGTTGGTTCATGCCACAGAAACCTACATTTTTGCACATGGAAGGATTTGAGAAAATGTTGTAAATATACAGTGGTGTTTATATTGTGCCTTGGGATACACAATGGGGATTTTACAGGACATTTACAATAATTTAAATACAACACAATTGTTTTAATGGAAGCATGAGCAGCAGGTAGCGGCCACCTCAGGAAACCAGAATGTGTCTGCATGTGTGCGGCTCAGGACCCGAGGACTCCAGGGAGACTGTGTCCCCTAGGAGGAAGCCCTGGCTCCGTGGCGGATGCGCCTCTGCCCGAGCAGGGCCCCCCCACTGCCCACAGCAGGCACGTCCCTGGGCTTCTTTCACTCAGCACGTGTGAGGGCCATGCAGCGCTGTACCTGCTTGTCCCTAGATACAGTCTTTCTCTGTCTCTTCTTTTCTTAGCTGTTAAGACCCTCAAGCCCTGTCCCTGGCAAGTGAAAATACTGCTAACACTCTGCTGCCCGCACACTCGCGGCCAGCACCCAGGAGGCTGCGTCATTCTGTGGGAGGTGCTGCTCTGCTAACTTGGGAGAAACAGCCCCACAGGTTCATCTGTCATCAGTGACAGAATCATTGACACCTTGCTTTCTTTGCTGGGAAGGAATGAAGCAGAGATCCGGGACTCTATTCTCCACTCTGGCCAGTTCTTTCCCAGTGAAAGCCTTTTCCTCTGTTAGCATCTCCACACTGTAACCAAACTAAGGTCCCTGGGAAAAGGGAAGGGTTCTGTCTGGACATACGTGCATCACTTGGGCAGACTTTGGCGAATCTGCACAGGGCCCCATGTCATTTCCAGGGCAAAGGAGATGGAGGGTCATATTACAGACCCTGCAGCAGGTGTGGGCAGTGGGGGCTGTGTTCATGGACAGAGAGGGCAGGTTCCACAAGGCATGGAGGTGCTGGGGGGAGGAACAGGGCCCCAGTGCACCTGTTGTGTTTCAGGGTTAATCTCTCAGCTCCTGCAGGTGGCCACTGTCAGGCCTTCTTTGCAGAGGTGGACATGCACAGGGTATGTGAGATATAGGGCTTACACACCGCATAGGCAGAGGTGCCAGGAACGGCTTGGGGCCCACAAGCTCAACCTTAACTGCTGGATTTAGGCTGATAAGACAATGTACCACCCAAATTAGGAAACACTGAGAGTAAAATAGGACCCTCCTAATCATTACATGGACCACAGGGCAAATATGGGCAAACTGGCCCCATGTGCCATCCCAGCAGAACTTTACTGCCCACGTGGGGCACTCCTGGAGGCAGCCTGCTGTGCCTCAGGGCGTCAACAGGAGGCAGCCTGGGGCTCCCTCAGAGGCTCCCAGGGGCAGCAGTGGGAGTCCTCTGAATGCTAAAGCCCAGACATCTGTGCAGGCGGGCAGCCAGGTGCCGGAATCACTGACTCTCAGAAGCGATAATCACCTCCGGTTGTCATTGTTCTCAGTCGTGATGGAAAACAAATTGAGCTAACTTTGTTTATTTTCCCCTTTAAATATGAATGCTTAAGTCTTTGATGGTGATCAAGCTTTTTAAGATAAATTGGCAATTCATTTTTGAGCTGAATAGAGCTATTTATTTAAAAATGAGTTTGTATTTCCTTTCTTTAAAAACAGGGTCTTTGTAATTTCACAGTTGGGTAATTATATTTTGCTGCTATTTTTCCTGAACCATTTATATCCTCACTGCTGTCACAGTTAGTAATCTCTCTGAATGTCAACCGAGCTGAAACGTCATTAGTGGGCCGATCACCACTTGTTCAGACTCCCTAAAGTTAACTCCTGGGCACTTTGGAGAAACATCCTCCAGCTCAGAACATCTCCACTTGTGAGCTGGCAGAATGTGGTCTCTCCCTTTCCCACCGTATCTGCCCAGGAAGGGTATGAGGCTTCAGGGCAAGATGCAGAAGCACCTGAGGTTCTGTGTTCCCCCAAGTATGGCAACTTTTCATGTTTTTATTAATTTCCTTAAATTCACAGTTCAGAAGAGTCTGCTGAAGGCATGGGCGGGCTCTGCAGTGGACAGCTTCCTGCTTTGTTATGGTCTTGGCCGCTCTTTCGTCCCCTGGCCACTCTTTCATCCTCTTCCGTCCACCATTTGGCCGGAGTGGATGTCCAGCCCCCAAAAGGGACCAGCACATTGTTGGACTTTCACCATTATGACAGGATGCCACCAGAACAGAACGAAAGCAGAACTCTTCCCAATGTGAAACTGTGACCCCAGAGTAGAGGGAAATGTAAAACATGAAACATTTAAAATAAAACCTTTATGTCACCTAAGAATATTTTTAACCTGTGTCACGTCAGTCACATAGCACAGGCACCCCTCTTTGCAGGCATTTATTATAGTGACACAACATGGTGCTAAATGGTTCTGACTTGATAACATCAAAACTAAACCGAAACAAGTTCAGGAAAGGCAAGAACGCTGTGAACAACTTAGAGAGTACTTGCTGAGAAGCGCCGGTGGCCGCTGAGTGCTCTGTCCGCCGTCGTGCTGGCCCTGTGAGAACTCGCTCTGTCTGTGGTTCCCCATCTGCCCAGCTCTCCTCGCTGGGCCCCCCACCAGCGTTTAAGGTGCTCCCCACGTGTGAAATGCGCGCTCAGGGTCTTCACTGTGCTGTGACGCTGGAGATGCACAGCTCCCAGGTGCTGCGGCTTGTGCAGGAGGGCGGATACCGACCCACGCGTCCTGGGCCACCACCTCGGCACTGAGGCTCCAGCGGCTTCATCCACCGGTTTTCTGTGGCTGGTTGGCTTTTGCTTGTTTCTGTTTTGCTCTGAGTGCAAGTACCAACACAGTGGAGAACAGTGCCTAAGTATTATTTTGAAATAGTTCTGGCCGCCAGGAGTCTCAGGAACCCTGGGACCCATGGACTGCGACTCGAGGGCCAGTCTATTCAATGCTGTTGTGTGAAAGAAGTATTCTTGGTGTGTTAGATAAATATTTCATTGACTGCTTTTGCATCGTCATGACTAAATGGAAGTGGTTTGTAAAAGGGAGTCATGTGGTTCCATTCTTTATCTCAGGAATCAGTGCATTGCTCCTAATAATCTGGAGGTTTTCCTTCTTCCCTGTGCTCCAAATTAAGGCAGCACTGGGGTCATCGAATTCATGAAACATAATAGAATTCCCCTGCAAGACGCGAGGGGCAGCTTTCTATAGGGAGCCCTTCATTAGCTTTATTCCTTCTAGGGCCATTGGTTTAAACTTTCTGACTCTGGTCAATTTTTTAAAACTTTGTAAAATGAATTTTTAAAAATTTCTTTTAGTCTTTACATTTTATATGTATAAAGTTGCATACCACGTTATCTTGGTATTTAAAAAATTTCTTCTGATTTATGGTTATTTTCCTCTTCTCATTTCTAATGTAATTTATTTTTAATCCTATTTTCCTCGATTACATCAGCTTGTAAATTTGCCTACTTTGTTAACTTTTTAAAAACACAATTTGTGATGTATTTGTTCTACTTTCTGTGTTCTAATTCATTCACTTCTTCTTTAACCTTTATTAATTCCTCATTGTCCATTATCTGAACCTTTTAATCAGATGTTTGTTTTCTTTGAATTTTTTTCAGATTCTGTCTTTTGAATTTTTTAGGTTTCTTCTGTGGTCACATTGTAATCGGTGCTCCACGTGCACTGGACATAAACGTGTGGCCCCCACTTTTAGGGGTCAGAGTTCTCTGGGTGCTGGCCCCAGGTATTTCATGGGTCACCCCTGCCATGGCCGCGATACTGCCACAAGGCCTCCCACAGACACTGGGATGGAGAGAGAGCCGGCTGCGGTCTGTGTGCTTCTGTGTCCCTCGTATCTCCTGCGGTCTCTGACGTATGACAGATGTACAGATGATTTTGTAAATTCCTAGCATAATTATTAAGAGCTGAATTCTATAGAATTACAGAACACCCTTCCTTGTCTCTTAATTCTTATTCAGATCTTCACCTCATCAGAGACCAGAGAAGTGCGGCCTGCTTGTGCTCACTTACACCTGCCACCGTGCGGTGACCTGTCTTTTCAGCTCGTACCTTCAGAATCTCATGTTTTGGGTATGTTTCTCATATACAAAACAGTGTTAGATTTGGCTCTGTTAGTCATATAAACATCTTGTAAGCGCATTGAGCACATTTGCAGGTATAATGTTCTATCCCGAGCTCTGTCGTGTTGTCCTGCAGTATTTACAAGGCACAGGTTTGCATGGCTGCCCGCCCTGCCCTTTCTGCACTCCCCCTCCTGTGACCCATGCTTACTTCATGGGCGCCTGCGGGTGTGTAGGAAGGTTTGAGGTGTAGTCGCAGGCTCAGCTTCACCTACTGCCTTGCCCACCGTCCGCTGACCCTGCTGATTGTGCTCGCCGCCCGCGGTTCTCCACGGTAGCAGACCTGGGTTGGTGGGAGTCCACTTGTCTCTCCTCCTCCTGCCCAGCCTTGAGTCTGAAGTAACACCTTTTACCTGAATTCAGTGTCTCTCAGCAGCTGATGAATTTTTTCGAACTCTTCATATTCCCTTTCAATTCACACAGAATGGAGGTTTTGAAAATAAGTTTGAATACATTTTTGAATTTTTAATAAGTGCACCATTTTCTCCTCTGTTTCAGAAAGGTGTCCTTACTGCTTGTAGAACTTGTACCACATTTATTTGCTTTGGCTATTACTGAATATGTCCTCACCCAGCCTCTGGCTTCCACCGTCCTGTTAAGAAACTGTCTGTTTTGCTTTCTGCTTTTGTAAAATGGAATGTCTTTTCTTTCTCAGGCTATTTTTCAGATTTTCTGCTTGTCTTCCTGTAACTGCTGGGAGAGGAAATCCCAGGGAAAAATACCTCTAAAACCGAAATCAGTCAAAAGGAGAAATAAATTTTAAAACCTGTTTATTGCTTACAAACTGCTGTCAGGCCAGTTCTCTTTCCTGCTCTGGCAGAAGCAAGCGAGACGTCCTCCCAACCTCTCAGGTTCAGATCAGCCCTCATCTCCCAGGTAATTACCCACTGATACGGAGATGAATTTGTCTCCACCCCTGAGGAACGCCTGTTGACATGCAGATGCACTAAAGCCAGACAAGATATTCTGGAAATATTACAATTTTACCCCCACTTCCTTACCTTCATTTTTTGGAATATTACCTTGATGTGCCCAGGGGAAAGTCCTTTGCATCAACTCTGATGTGGTCTTACAGGATTCTTGAATCTGTGCCTTGCTGTCTTTCATTGGTCCCAGAAAAGGTTCAAATATCATCTTTTCATTGACCACTCTGCCCCTTTCTGCTCCTTTCCTTCCAGAACCAGTCACAAGTGCAGCCGACCGCTGCCATCCCTGTCTCCCCACGTCCCCAAGAGGCTCTGTGCTGGCTGGGTGTTGCCCTTGACCTGCCTCTTCACTAAGGGTCCCTTCTGTTTAGTTTACTGAGTTCTCAGCTCCAGCTACTGAATTGGTTTAATTCTAAAATTTCTAATCATCTTTTCACAACTTCTAATTCTCTTCTAAAATACTTTGACTTTATCATTTCTTGCACATGTTAATCACACTTATTTTAAAGTTCGTGAACCTCCTATGGGAGCCTGGCCTGGCCAGCCAGCCAAAGGGAATGCTTACTGCCTCTGTGGTGGCCAGATGGTGCCCACCCACAGGCCACAAGCAGGCAGCCACCTTACCCAGGCCATGTGGGGTTCTGGGCAGCTCCTGCATCCATGCATGTGGATTTATGGAGTATTTGCTGCACGCTTGCTCTCTGGTGGACACGAGGTTAGAAACGGGGGTGGACAGGCAGTGAGGTCCTTCCTGCCTTTGAGGATCTCAGTGGGAGACACCTGGTGGCGTGCGCTGCAGGCCTGGTGTCAGGGTTACATGGCAGCTTCTGTCTTGTGGGAGAAACTCAGGGAGGTCACCAGTGGAGTAGGTGTGTTCTGTGAAGTCTCAGGGGAGAGATGTGATCTGCTTGTGGGCGCGAGAACAGGGAGGCCTCTGGTGCTCCGGGACACTACATTTCGTGGGTGAGCACGTAGTGACCAACGCCCTCGCGAAGATCACACTCACTCCCCTGTCCAGGGTGTTCCCAGGCTATGGGATGGCTAGACCCTGTGCTGCCCTGGAGGAGCCCCAGTTGGCAGTGAGCCATGTGGCATGTGAGGAAGCTGCTGGCCTCCCACTCCTGTGAGGGCAGCCGTGGAGGGCCTGGCCCTTTCCTGGGAGAAATCAGGGGCCAGAAACCCACTGACTCTTGGCAGTGATAGAGACCCTATCAAGTGCTGTTTAAGCCCATCTTGTTCATTCTTCCCCTAATGCTCTAAGGTGGGTACTACCTCCTCCTACCAGGGAAGGAGGTCTGCCACATCCAGCAACCCTGCGGGTTACCCACACTGCTGGGTACAATGCACCCTGACTCTAGGGGCCACAGACTCTCCAGGCACACAGAGAAGGTGACCTGCTGTGGTCCCCATCACACCTATGGGGTCCGTGCTGCACCTCGGGGCCCACTGCACCTTAATGGTCCAAATAATGTTGGGGCCCAACTGCACCTCAGGGGTCCCCACTGAACCTCAGGAGTCCAACTGCTCCCCAGGGGCTGCCCACCTGACTCAGATCCAAGACTACCTCTGTCTGAACACCCGGATTTTTATTTGTACACACTCAGTGAGGGTCTTTGTTAGAAGCCTCATGTCCCCTTAGATGTGTCTGCAGCTGGTTGGTTCCCTAACTGAGCTATGAAAGCCCCTCTCATTTCCATGGACTCAGATGCCTTAAGAGGATGCAGCTGTGTCCTCCTTGGTGCCTTTCAAAGAAAATACATGGATTACAAAGTGTAGAAAGAGGGGCCAAAGCACTCAGTGGCTCCTCAGCATGCCCACCTCTGCGTGGTCCAGTCGTGAGCTCCAGGTCCCCCCGCGAGGGAACCTGAGCGCCACAGAGGCTGAGACCCGGCCCAGAGGCCCTGGAGGGCTGAGTGGCAGCCTGCTGAGCCTGCCCTGGGCCCTGAAGGATGAGGACAACTCTCATTCCTGTCACTGGGTTTGGGATTTTGGTGAGTAAACTGCTGGCCGAGGGGTACCAGCTCCCATTCCATGATGAGGGGCTTTTTCCAGACCCTTCAGCCAGGAACCCATTGCACAAGCCACCTGGGGTTGGTGAACCTGGTCCAGGTTCTCATAAACGGGGGTCCTTGTCATTGTCCTGTGTCTGTGAGGCCTCGGGCATCAGTGCAGGTACTGTGCACGCCCATGGGTGCACACGTGTCCATGGGGGCATGTGTCCGTGGGGGCACATTCTGTGGGGGGTGTGTATCTGTGTGGGGCACGTGTCTGGGTGGGGGTATGTGTCTGGGAGGGCATGTGTCCGTGGGGGCATGTATCTGTGGGGGGTGCATGTCCATGGGAGGGGTGCATGTCCATGGGGGGGGGGGCCCGTTGGGGGCCCATGTGCCCATAGGGGGGAGCGTGTGTCTGCAGGGGGATGTGTGTCCATAGGGGTGCCTGCAGCCCAGTCCTGTGGACAGCTAGTTCCCACCTGCCCCTTGCTCCAGGCTGTGTCCCCAGCGTGGGGCCACATCTTGGAGGCTCCAATTTTGAGTCTGTTCTTAACTTCCTGCATTTTTCTTGGTGCCCCACCACTGCAAAGTCAAAGGGGACAGGCACCCGTGTGACACTGATGCTCAAAACCCCCAACAAGAGCCAGTTAAGCCGTCCTCAGGCACAGGGAGGGGGTCATGGCGGGGCACAGAGGGAGGACGGTGGGCCTGGGATGGAGGGGGCCCCCAGGATGGAAGGCAACTCCCTGCATGGAAGGGCCCTGGGATGGAAGGGCTGAGGGGCACCCGAGGTTGAGGGGCACCCCTGGGGTGGAAGGGTTTCTGACATCCAGCAGACACATGGCTGAAGCTGGTCTGCTGTCGCAAACCCAAATTCCTCCACGTCCAATCCCGCATGCTCACCGAGGATGAACCCCCTCAGCAGAATTCTCAGACAACAAAATAGTCGGGTTTCTCCCAAATACTCAGAACACTCAAGGAAGAAACGAACAAACATCGCTGCCGGGGAGGCTCGGGCATGGCTTGGCTTGTCGCAGTAACCTTTCCAGGAATGTTGCAAGAAATCATTTTGCCTAATGTTTTATAAAAATTCAGCTTTTACAGATCTGCATCATTCCAAAATTTAACACCATTCAAGAGCAAGTTTTGGGGAGACAGAAAGGAGAGAAGGGAGCCACTTGTTTCTTGTGAGCATTTGAGGCAGATCCCCTTTCAGATGCTCTGGAACCAGGCCTGAGTGACCTTTGATCCCAGGGGTTCTGGGGAGGGGCTGTTAGAACAATAGTCTGCAGTGCTTCACCATGTTAGAGCCTGGAGCCCGGAGCAGACACAGCCTGCCTGCCTGCCTCTGGCCGACACAGAACCACAGAACAGAGCTGGGACTCCCCCTTTAAAAGAATGGAGAACAGCCTATGAAACCTGAAGACCATAATCTGTACAAATTCCATCCACAATTTAAGAGAAAGCTCCACTCTAAATACTATGCAAGTTTAAAACCTTCCATTTAAAAGTGACTCTTTCAAACCTTTCATCAAATGCAAAGTTCCTAATAGTTTTCATGGAAGCCACCCTTACAGGCTGACAAAGCACAGACCTGAAAGTGGAGATGATTATTTCCAGAACCGCAAGCTCTGGTTTTCTTGGCACAGAGGGAAGATGATTTCTGAAAAAGACAAGACAAGACAAGAAAAGAAAGGAGCGAGTGAGGCAGCCTCTGCCTGTGTGGACCCCGGCCAGGACTCACCCAGTGCCCTGGGCTGAGCGGGGCTGGGTCTGGCCTCATGGACAGCAGGTGGGGTGAGGAGGGCCAGCACCTGCTCCATCTGGCCTCGTGGCCACTCTTCTCCCTGCCAGGGCCCCGAGAGGGAGTGGTTTCCTGAGCAGCAGCATCTCGCAGCCTCTAGGGTCTGTCCCCGAGGACCCTGCTCATCCTTCGCTTCTGGGAGCCTCCTGCACCCCATTCTCAGTTTCTGGCAGATGTAGGCCTTTTCCCTCGGCCCCAGATCATCTGTGAATTGAAGCTATGGGAGTCCGATGAACTCTTTCCCCCAGGCTCTAAAACCCCTCCAGGGAAGGAACGTCCTGTCAGCCACATCTGTGATCTGTGGCATTCCCTGGACACAGTAGTGCCCAGGACACGGCCAGTGAAGGGAAAGAAGTCCCCTGTGCGGGCCCTGGAGGTTGGGGCGGCAGCAAGGCAAAGCCATTTCCTGCCCATGGAGCTGGAGACGCTGAGGTGGTAACACAAGTGAATTCCCTGTAAAGCAATTCTACCTCAAAGCCCTAAATTCTGATTGTCCAAGTACAATCCCTAGGGGCATTGCAGACACATAACATTCTAGACCCAAAACTCCAAATGAGAGGCAGATGTAAGTCAGCCGCTGGTCTCCCTCAAAACCAACGCGTTCTATGACCCTTTCAGGCAAAATAGGAGAAAATCAGGATGTACTGTGAGGACTCAGACTCTCAGTATTTGTGCTGATGTCAGGGAAATCGCTGTGCAATTAGTGCACTGCGCTGCAGCATGTGTTATATTTTTAAGGGAAAAATGCGTGTTCTTCTTGTAAAACCAGTTTATGTTCATTATAGAAAATTAAGAAAATAAATAAAATTAAATCACCCATTATCTCATCGCCCAGAAATAATTGTTGCTAACATTTTGGTGCATGTTCTTCCATATTTTGTCAATTTTATGCATTGCAGCTTTCAAAAAAGTCAGATATACCATTGTATTTACTCTTCTGTAAACTTTATTTTTTAATCGGTACATTGTCAGCATTTTCTCAAATCAACCTGTTTTATGATTTTTGATATTCACAGAATCCTTGTGGGTGGTTTATCATTTTTTAAGCTGTTCTACTAATGATGAGTGATTTCGTCTCCACGTTGTTTGTTTCGTACATACTGCCATAAAGACCTTCTTTAAACACACATTTTCTTCCACCTCAAATTTTTTCCTGGAACTGTTGTACATATTTTCACTATCATTAGTAGTTAGTAATATTTTCACATGGGCCTTTTGTGCTCATTCCCGGCCTCCCCCCAGCAGGCCGTGGACCCCCACCCCTTCCCTCCCTCCACCAGCCGAGAGGACCGGTATTCTTGCTTATATTTGCCAGTCTGAGGCGCTAAAACTATAGTTTTAATTTGATTCTTGGGAATCTAGTGATGGTAAGCCTTTTCTTACAGTTCTACTAGTTATTGTATTAATTTAATAACAATAATGCCTTTGTTGAGGAAAACACTATATGGGGTCGCTTGGAATAGAAGACATCTGGGGACATCAGGGTTGATTGGAGTCGGGAGGTCAAAATGGCAGTTAAAATCTTAGTACAAGGTAAGGAGATACATTTAGTGTTTGCCTCTGAGAAGGAAGGCGAGCAGACTTCAGCCCTGCGTAAAGCAGCCACGGGGATTCAGGAACAGGGCGTTCCTGCGCCACAGAAATACCTGCGTGCGTGCATGCGCCATCCCCGAAGTGGGAATAAACCGCTTCCGGCCGGATTCCAAACCTGAGCTAATTCAGAAGCAGCAGAAACTTGGGTAAGACATGACATGTGTATGTGATCTCCCAAGGAAATCCTAGAAATTTAGGAAAGGGCTTAAAAATGACCTTATTTGGAACTCAAGAGCCCCAAAGCCTGCCAGTGACACCAGGACAGCCGAGTAGCTCAGTGATTCCTGGGCTGCCCGCCGGCTACCTGTTCCATGAGAGCTGATTCCATTTCTTCTAGGCGCCCTGCTATACATCGCGATTGGCCTGCTGCACAGGTGCGGTCAGGGAGCTTGAGAAACCGGCTGACTTCCTGCAGGGACAGCCGGTAGGTGGGCGAGCTGCACGTCCTCATTCCAGAGCAGGCTCTGCACCCTGAATGCTCCACCTCCCTTTCTATCCTGTGTCCATGGCTTTTACTGGTCATTCTCTTGTTCCTGCTGATTTTTAAAAAGTAATTGCTGCATGAAGTGAATTAAATATTTGAGTAGATGGTGTAAATATTTTTCATTCTTAATATTGTTTATGGGGCTTTCAATGAATGTAGTGAATGGATCCTGGTGTGAACCCCTGAATCTCTGCCTCCCAGGGGCCATGCCTTTGTGTGACCCCATCCCTTGAACAAATCAGAAGGTGGGACTTGCTTCAAATTCAGAGAAAACAGTGATTCTCATGCAGCCCTCCATTGTTAGGCTTACCTGTGAGCCTTCATCTTAGCCCACTGGACCTGGAGGTCCTCCCGGATGGCCAGATGAGGGACGCCACCGAGCAAGTAACTTCGGGTGGCCTTGAAAGGCCAGGCCAGCTTCTAGACAGCACCCTGCCGAGAGCTGCAGCCCCAGTTGTGCAGCCGTGATAGCAGGTCTCCAGCACCCAAATGGGCCACGAGTCGGTCTTCCCAGTGGGGCCTCCAGATTTAAATGGACAACAGCCTCCCGAAGGGACTCCCAGCTAAGCCACATCCGGGCAGTGGACCCACAGAAACAGAGAGTAACTAGTCTTGTTCCAGGGCTCTGAATGCATTACAATTTGGTGGGTAGTCATAGAAAACTAACACAATGCATGATTTACTTAAGAGATCTTTGGTGATGTTTTGACAACATTAGAGATTAGTAGAAATTAATATATCATATTTTTGAAGATGTTATCAAAGCGAAGAAAGAGTAACAAAAACAAAACTAAGGCTGCAGCACTATAAAAACCCATGTGTTGAAGTTAGAAAATATCTAGCTAAACAATTAAGGACTGAACAAGAGAAGAGAGCCCAGCCAGTCCAGCTTGCTGGGAACCAAGGACCAGATGACACGGGAAGTGAAACGTTCCTGTGGAGGCTCGTGTGTCTGCACCCGGTCCCTCCTGTAAATTAGGTCTGTTTTAAAAAAAAGAAAGGGTGAAACAATAGACACAAACATAAATACATAAATGCACAGATCAAGCCCTGCTGGTGAATCTCCGACTCTGCATGAGGGCCCAGGCCCTGCACCCTGGGTTGGGAGCTGCTCACTGGGGTGTCAGCTGGTGTCCGGTGTCCAACTCCACCATGTGGGACAGCAAGTGACTTTAGCCCAGTTATAGCTGCCAGAGATGCTGCCCCTGCTGCAGAGGAAAAATCTGGAAATAAAGCACAGATTTCAGCCTTTGCCCAGCCCAGCACCTGGATTCTCTTACCCCAGAGCTTGCAGAAATGTACGCAAAGCAGAGGAAGACCTCTGTTCACAAACTGGTCGTGTCTCTGCAGCCAAGGCCTGACATGTTTCAGAACAAACTTCACAGTCATGCAGGGCCACCCTTCCCTGGGGCACCTGATGATGAGAAAGGGACTCACTAAAGATGCTCCGACAGTCCTGGAGGACATGCACACAGGTCAGGTGGGTGGAGGAGCAGGCGGTGGGGCACCAGCAGAGCAGCAGGGAGCAGGGCACCTCTGCCGGCAGCTCCTCTGATGTGGAAGCCCCAGCGGGCAGAGTGGGGCCACCCAGTGGGGCAGGATTCCTGTGCGTGGAAGGACAGCACTCCCTGCCCCACTGTGTGATCACAGCCAGTCACATTGCCAGAAAACCCGGATGCTTGTTTGTCAGGGCGACTGGGGTCTGACATCGCAGCCGATCAGTCTGTGAGCCTTTGTGTCCGTGGTTGTGGCGAGAAGTGAGCTGAGCCGGGTCTCCCTCAGACACACCAAGTGCTTTTGAGGATGCTGGCGGCTGACGAGGATGAGGAGAAAGCACCGTGGGACTCGGTGGCGGGTCATCAGGGCTCAGAGCTCCTGGGACGAGAACGTCTAGGGTTCTGTGGACCTGAGGACATCGCCGTCTTTGGCAGAAACTTGGAGAGGGGACTCCAGGGAATTTGGTTAAATGTCTCCATGGAGTCAGATCTTTCAGGCTCCGTCAGATACGTGCTGCATCTACAGCAAAACAGACAGGAAAGGTGGCCACACGTGCGTGAGATCACCCAGCACTTGTCTGTCTGGCTCATCTCACCGAGCATGATGCCTTCTGGGTGCAGCCATGTCGTTGAAAATGGCAGGATGGCCTCCATTTAAGGGTGAATAATATTCCATCACATGTCATGTTCTCTTCATTCACTCCCCCACCCGCAGGCCCGGGGGTGTGACGGTGCTGCGGCTGCTGTGGACACTGGGCAGCGAGGGTGGGCGTGCCACGCCTCTTCCAGGTGCCCACCTCATTGCCTTGGGGTCTAACCCTTGGACTATGATGTAGCTGTATTTTTGATACTTTGAGGAATCTCCACACTGTTTTCCATAGAGGCCACACCAGTTCACATTCCCACCAACAGAACCATACACCTAACAATAGTCAAGATTGTAATTTTATGTTATGTGTATTTTTCCACAATAAAAAAATGGAAAAAAAAGAAAGGAAGAGAGGGAAGAAGGAAGGAAGCCGGAGCAGAGACTTGTTCTACATGGCCCTGGATGTTGCTTGTCTGAGACAAAAATCTTATGAGTCCTACAGAATTTAATTCCTCCCTGAGATCTATGTTGGTGTGAGGCCATGGGGTCCCCCTATGCCCAATGCAGGGGAGCAAGACCTGCAGGGAAAGCCTCGTCCGCGATGACCATCCCACACTGTCACAGTGCCTGCCAATCCAAGTGAACTAGAATAAAAACAAAAGTAAAATCAAACAATCAGAAACGTGAGGAAGGTGAGCGTGTTTCAAAGATGTCAAAACAGGTGGATAACTAAGCAGGGAAAACGAGCCTGGCTGCTCCTGCCCTGAGCTCTCCCCAGGTTGTGACTCTCCAGGCCACTGGGGAGCCAAGGTTGAGGGGCTCCAGGGCAGCACAGACCCTCCAGCTGGTCTGCAACCAGGTGTTGGCAACATCTGGTGAGTTCACCCAGCTCAGCGCTGTGACGTCAGCAGGACTGGGTCAGAAAGAGTGACAACTGCAGCCTAGCCCTCTGGCATCTGAGCCTCCTCTTGGTTGGGGCCTCAGCAGGTCCTGTGGCCATGGAGGCTGGGCCACTTCTGCCTGCCTGGCTCACGCCGATGCTCTGTAGGTGATGCCCACCTTCTTGTTGGCTTCTCAGGAGCCCTGGCTGCGGGGAGTAGAGAGCTTATCAGCACAGCCCTGGTGTATTTTTGCTTTGCCAGCTGGGCTCGCATGAATAGCGTGGCCAGCTGCATGTGAACAATGTGCACGTGAACAGAATGGTGTCAGAACAGTGTGAGCAGCCTGACCCTGATCGGAGTGGCAGAGACGCAGCCTGGGGGAAGGGTGGCCCGCACCACAGCACACCTCGCAGAGAACAGGGTCCTGGATGCAGTTGACTTTCATATTTGACATTCACCCAGGTCCCTGGAATAAAATTGAAGGGAACTGATGCATTTTTAAGGAAAGGTGACTATGGACCTTTCTTTCTGTTTCTAAGCAGATGGGAAAAGGGTAGCTTGGATGCCACGCGTGAGGGAGTCCTAGAATGCTGCGAGCTGTCCAGTCTTAGCTGCACATTTGCTTGTTATGTGTGGGTATATATGTCTGAATAGTGTGGGGGTGCAGGACCTATGTGTGTATCAGAACAATGTCAGTTTGGCTCACAGCAAACTTGAGGCAGGTACAGGGACTCCCCATGCATTGTCTATCCACACCACACCGCCTCCCATTCATGACTGTCCCACCTGATGGCACGTTTGTTACAACTGAGGGACCTACACAGACACGTCGCTGTCCCTGGGGCCATGGTTCTCCTCAAGGCCACTCTTGGTGTGGTGCCTCCTGTGAGTCTGGGCCAGTGTGTGATGACATGTGTCCACCATTACAGGGTCGCAGTGAGTACTTCATGGCCCTGAGCATCCTCTGTGCCCCGCCTGCTGGACCCCTGGCCCCTGGCATGGCCCTGAACATCCTCTGTGCCTCACTTGCGGGCCTCCCGGCCCTCGACACGGCCCTGAATGTCCTGTGGGCCTCGCCTGTGGGTCCCCAGGCCCCGGCACAGCCCTGAGCATCTCTGTGCCCCACCTGCTGGCCCCCTGGCTCCTGGCACAGCCCTGAGTGTCCTCTGGGCCTTGCCTGTGGGCCCCCTGGCCCTGTCAACCCCTGGTCTCACTGTCTCCATACTCCTGCCTTTCCCAGGACGTCCCATGCTCCGAACCAAACGGCATGACACCTGTTCAGATGGGCCTCCTCCACCTCATTATGTGCATCTGTGTTTCCTCTATCTTTTCATGGCTGGGTAGTCGCTTTTATTTTTGGTGCTGATTAACATTCCATTGTCTGGATTTATCCACTCACCTTCCAAAGGACGTCTTAGCTGCTTTCAAATGTTGACCATTATGAATGAAGCTGCTGTAAACATCTGTGTGTGGGGTTTGTGGAACATGACTTTTCAGCTCCCCTGGAGTGGATACCAAGGAGCACAATAGCCAGATCACTGGTGAGAGAAATGACCCAATTACGCTCCAAAGCAGCCGTGACACCTGGTGCCCCCGCAGTGGACAAGGTCCTGCTCCGGATCCGCACCACAGCTGGTGCCAGCGTCCGGGTTTCGGCTGTTCTGAGAGGGAGGCAGTGTGTGCCATTGCCTTTTAACGGCATATTTAAACATAGTAATACTGAAAACAATTAGGAGGATACATTCTGCTACGTTATATCGGTTGCCCACAAATCATTTAAACTCCACAAGCCTCAGCTTACCAGTTAGAACTGAGCATAATGGAATGTCTCCCTCATGGGTCTGTGACAAGACGTGCTCCCAAGTGGCACTTGGTAGAAGGTAAACTGCGTCCTAAGTGGTTGTCACGCCACTTGTATGTAAGAAGTACTGAGCACAATAGGGAACACTCCACTGGACAAGAACTTGGGAAAATCTGGGTAATGTGGCAAGTGTGACACCCCAGCAGGACAGGACGCCGGACCAGCCATTCACTGACTTACTCGTAAGTTAACAGCACATGCTGGGCTCGGGTGGAGTGCCTCTGGAGCAGGCATGACCTTTGTCCCCTCTGAGGTTGTTAAATGACCTTACGTGGAAGTCAGGGGGTAATGCCATGTCATTCGGTCGATAATTAAGCTTAGGAAAAGCTCAGTTTGACCATCCCTACGAGGAAACGAGCACTCTCCGCTCTGGGATGAAATCTGCAAACGTCTCTGCGAGCACCTGGCCTCTCGGGATCAGGCAGAGCGGATGGAGGCGGGAGCACCAATCAGCAGCCAGCATGTGAAGCAAACCTGGGCAAGTTGCTCTCCTTCCATCCTCTGTGACCCGAGAAGTGCTTCACAGGGGGGCCGGCTGCAGCTGTGCTGGCTCAGCATTGGGGGGCGTCAGACTGCACGATTGGAGAGACTCTGAAACGTGCCTGCAGAGGGAAGGGGGGACCCTGGACTCATGAAACTGATTCGGCTTTGACCCCATGGTAAGCGCGGTGCAGTCGCAGAGAGAGGTGTAATGCCGACAGGCATGTGCGTGGAGAGATTTGTCCTGAGGGACTGGCTCACGTGACCCCAGAGGCTGACGAGTCCCAAGCTCTGCGGGCCAGCTGGGGACCCGGGACGGGGCTGGCAGGCTGGAGGCCCCAGAAAGGCCAATGCTTCGCTCTGTGTCCGAGGTCAGGAAGGTGACGTCCTGCTCAAGGCCACGAGGCAGGAGAAGGCATTCCCTTGAAGGCAACTGCCTTTTGTTCAGTTCAGGACTTCAACTGACTGCACGAGGCCCACCCACATGGGGGAGGAGCGGGCTTTACTCAGCCACCCATTCAGATGCTGATCTCACCCAAAATTGCCTCACAGACACACCCAGAATATCGCTGGGCCAAATATCTGGGCACCGTGTGGCCCAGTCAGGTTGACACATGACAATGACCACCAGGCACCTTTTTTCCAGGCCGAGGCCCCCAGGCCACATGCTCAGTGTGCAGGTTCCTGGGGAGGGTCAGCCATCGCTGCCTGGCATCAGGTGGCTGCATCAGGTGCCCCCCACCGCTGTCCACAGCCTACGGTAAGTATCATTCTGGTGAGAAGCCGAGGTCTGGATGTGTAAGGGCCGTTCAGAGCCAACACCAGGAAGTGCCGAAGGGGCCCCGTCCCAGGAAGTCTCGGCCAGCTGATTCCCACCACAGAGACCACCTGCCTCCCCGGCGCTGCTTCTCCGGACAAGGCTGGGCGGGCCTTGCTCGTGTCGGAGGTGATAAATGGCCAAGATGAGCACCACACCTGGGCCAGGCCCAAGGCTGCTGAGAAGGCTGGTTTGCCAAGAGACCTGATGGAGCGGCCACGCAGGAAGGGGCAGAGCCATGGTGCCCAGGAGCTGAGCCCAGGATGGACCCAGCTCCCCGGCGACCCGCCCTCCCCACTCCTGGCTCCCCCCTCCCCTGGGGCTGCGTCTCTGCAGACTTCAGATGATTGTCTCTGTTCAGACCAGCCGTGGAGAGTTCCACTCTGATAAGCAGGTATGATGAACAGGAAGACGTCTGTACCAGTCTTGCTGGAATTTTCCACAGGAAGTTGTTAGTTACTGACTACAGAATTGTGTTTGTAAATGGTTAGCATTAGACAGCCAGGATCCTGCAGTCTTCTGTCTCCACAAAATGATCATCCGCTCCAGGCCTGTGGCTGCTGAAGTGCCTTCCCCAGGAGGAAAAGGTCGCCAGAGCGTTCCTTTTATTTTCCCGTTACTAAACAAATCCCACCAAGGCTATGCATTCACATCACCAAGACTTGGAGCTGAAAGGCAGGTCCGTGTCCCGCGCAGCATGTGTTTATGCCCACTGCCCAGGTGGGCGTGAGGCAATGTCATGGTCACAGAGCAACAGGCTTGGGGACACCAATTCCCTTGTCACCATGGAGCCAGAACATTCAAGGACCCAGAGTTCCCAAGGCTCAGGGGTCTTACCAAACCCGAGGACCCTTCAGGCCTTCATGCGTAGCCCCAAGCTGCACCTACAGAAATATGTAGTGGACAGTCCTGTCCCGTTAGCTTAAGTGTCATTAGGGGCTTTGAGTAGAGGTTTCTCATAGGTCAGGTATTAGAAATGACCTTTTTTAGAAAACACAATGTCTCAGATGTTCAAAGGGTGCCCATCATAGTCAAGTATGACTCTTCCAGGATGTAACAGAATCAACGAGCAAGGAGATGCGGTGACATGGTGAGCTGACTCATCATCTGACTTTAGGCAAGAGCTGGAAACCGTATTTTAATGCCACAGAGGGGACAGTAAGCCCAGTGGTCATCATGAGGTTTGGCTGAAGAACCACCAGTGTGCCTCCCCTCTGACTTTGCAGGGTGACGGACCAGCTCCCTAAATGAGCAGCCACCCCTCCCGTGGACACCGCTGACTCAGCCCAGAGTAGGAACTGACTGTCAGGTGGAAGGGCAGAGCTCACAACCTCCACACAAAACAGATTCAGGAAAAATATGCTTCCCCCCAGAGGTGCTTCTGAACCAGCCTGAGTCAGGGTCCCTGCTCTTGATAATTCATTAGAAAATTAAGTACATTTTTTTAAGTCTCTGATAGTTTATAAAAACTAAGTTCCTTTGTTTCAGACTAAAATACATATTCCATGTTTGCCCACAGCAATCCAGGTCTGTGGTCCTGGACGATCGTGGTCACAATACCGCTGCTTTGCCTCCAAAGTCAAAGGTCCGTCCTTGTCTTCGCGCTGGAGAAGGCAGCTATCCCACAGTCCTGAGCCTGTGCCCGAGGTCTGTCCTCTCCCGCAAGGACTGCACCATAAACATCTTCTAGTAAGAAATAGCAACATGAGAAACAAAATCAGCACCTTACATCCCACTGGGATGGCCCTCGAGATGCACTGAACACACCTGACATTAAAAAATGAACAAATAGGTTACATAACAGAATATCAACCCATTGAAATTAAAACATTTAGTACCTTAACCATTCACATGCCAAACTGACTCTAACCATTAAAATGAAATGCACATTCATTTCTGAACCCTCATTTATTTCTGCACCCCAAAACGCATTTCTGGAGCACACTGCAGCTGGAGCTCAGGATTTAGCATAGTAGTGGGGACGCCATGGTGGCACGGCTCCACGGAGCGCGTGAGGACCAGGTGAGGAGTGGCCAACTGCCTGGGGCTGAGACACCTGGGCCACACCTGACCAGTGAGAGGAAGGAGAGGCAGCACCGGCCGCTCTGGCCTGGGCACACAGGGCCCCTGAGGGTGCTGCGGGTGCACTTCTTCCAGGTGTGGACCCTGCTCTGTGAATCTGCTTCTTGCAGCAGGAGCCACGGCCGGCTGCAGGCCAGACCAGCCCCAGAATGGCAGCAGGGTCTGGCTGAAAAGCCTTCCTTTCCAGCACTGACCCAGATAGCACGTGGGCCCAAGCACAGCAGGACCACTGGGTCCTCCAGAGCCCAGGGCCCAGTGGCCTGCACACCTGTTGGTCCCCTCGTGGGAGTGGCAGGCCTCCCTTCAGGAAGGGCTGCTCACTTGCATGGCCTGGGCAGGGAAGCTCCGGGGCTCCTGCCTGACCCCATGCCCTGGGTTCCTGCCCCAGTGGCGTGTCTTTGGGGTTTGGAGCCCTGTTACCCTGGAACTCATATTGAGCACGAACACCTGCCGACTGGCTGTCAGCTTTCCTTGGAATCTGCCCACCACTGACAGGCGGCAGATGTCTGGGCTGGAACCCTCTGGGGCCGTCTGCCCACCTCCTTGCCTACTTTGTGGCCATTTCCTGATTCCCCACCAGCCCTGACCACAGCAGGCCGAGTGCGACCTCCTGGATGTCTCTGTGTCTGAGCACAAGGCCTGAGTTCAGGCGTATCTGTGCACACGAGCCACAGCAGGGCTGTCCTGTCCCACATGGGTTCCTCATCTGGGCTCCACTAAGCTGCCCAATGCTTACTCCTCCTGTGGGCACCCACAGTACTCCTGCAGGTACTAGTCAGGGTCCTTCCCCAGTCATGCATCTAGGGTGACCCCCAGACAAGATGTAGCCAGTGGCCCGGTGCACGTGCACACTCATGTCACGACCCAAAACACCGTTGGAGCCCAGAGTCTCCGATCCAGACGGGAGCTCCTCAGGGGAGGCTGTGCTCTCCTGTCACCGTGGTGACTTCCATGCCTGTTTGGACTTCATGAAGGTGAGTCATTCACGTGGTTGTGTCTCATGCGTCTTTTCAGATGCACGGCTAACACTTGGCCATTTCACAGTGCTCGTATGTATCCAATGTCTTGCTAACTTCAGTTATCAACTTTTTAATTCAATGTTTATTGGGTTTTCTACAGCCAGTCTGGTAACTTATGTGTGAAAGCAGATGCACGTCTTTCTGATTCCTACGCATCCTCTGTCCTTCCTGCGCTGCCCCCTGGCTCTGTGTGAGCAGCGGCCTGGGGCTCCGAGTCTGGATCTCCGGGAGGAGGGAGGGAGGTTCCAGCAGAAGCCTGGGTTTGCTGCAGGTGTTTGTACAGGCCTTTCCTCTTCAGGCTGAGGAAGTTTCTTTTCATTCCTACCTTGCGGACATGGACTATTAAGAATATATATTGTGTTCCATCACACGCTTGTCTCTGCCTCAGCTGACATCTTTTTCTTCCTCTGTCACATGGGTGACTTACGCCAGCTCCTCTCAGAAGGTCCGCCTTGCTCACCTGCTCACTGGCTCCATGCATTCTCTGTCAGTTACTGAGAAACACCCTTTCAAACCAAACAGTTTAGCTGAGGGGTTTCCCATCACTTTTTTTTGCCTCTTTTTCCATCTTTATTGAAACGTAATTGACAAAACTGTATGCATTTAAGTTGTCCAATGGGATGTTCTGATACACACACCTCCTCACATAGTTACCTTTTAACAAAATTTCTCGTGTGGCGAGAACACATAAGATCTACTCTCTTAGCAGATTTCAAGTGTATGATGTGGTTTATTAACTGTGGCCACCACACTGCACAACATGTCCTCAGGTGGCATCTACTCAATCCCTGCATGTTCGGCACTCTGACAGGCCTCCCCGCCTCCCAGCCTCAGCCCCTGTGACACCAGCCTGTCCTCTGGTTCTGGAGGTCAACTCTGTAGGTTCCACGCATAAGTGACGTCATACCATGTTGTCCTTCTCTGTCTGACTCGCTTCACCTGGCATAATGCCCTCTAGGCCTGTCCGTTCTGTTGCAAATGGCAGGCTGTCTTCTCTTTCTTGGCTGAATACTATTCCGCTGTGTACCAACAGGAACATACATATGCTGGCAGACACTCAGGTCCTCACTTTACCTCAATTCTGTAGCAGTGTTGCTGCAAACATAGGAACATGGGTGTATCTTTGAGATCCTGATGTCATTGACGTTGGATGTAAACAGAAGCTGGGTCTATTTTTCTGTCTTTGAGGAGCCTCCCCACTGCTTTCCACAGAGGCTGCACCACTCTACACCCTTACCAACAGAGCATGAGGGCTCCCTTTTCTCCATGTCTTCACCAGCACTTGTTATCTCTGTTTTTTTTTTAACACAGTGCCCATTACTCTTTGTTACTCTGAAACTTTATGCCATGTATGTCTTGAGATTACATTATTCAAGTTTGCACATTTTGAATTTCAGTGTGGACTTTTATTATTTAATGTTCCTCTTCATCTCTGGTCATGCTTTATGCCTTAAATTCTACTTTGTCTGATTTCAGTGTAGCTACTCTAGATTGTGCATGGTGTCTATTTTTCCATGTTTTTACTTTCAAACTTTTATGTCATTATGTTGAAGGCATGTCTTTTGTAAACCACATACAACTAGATTATTTTGATCAAATCTGTATGATCAGCACACAGTTGGATTATTTTTACTTATTTACTCTGTTTTTGTCTTTAAATTAGAGAATTTAGGTAGTTGACATCTAATGCAATTTTTAACATATTTTAGATTTAAACCTATCATCTTTTTCTTTGTTTTCTATTTGTTTTCTCTTCTAGATTCCTTTTCCTCTCCTTCATTAACTTATTTTGGATTTATTGGGTTTATTTTTCTTCTGGTAGCTTGTTAAATAGATGAACTTTTTGTTTTTGTCTATTTTTCTTATATCCATGGACATTATCAATAATTTTCACGGTGATAGTCCTGTACATATTTTTGAGTTATTAAAATCTAATATTAACTAGAACTTTAATATCTGAAAAGTTTATTATTTGATATAGATTTAATATTAAGTAATGCAAAGAGTTTATAACATTTAGCTCATAACATTCTTGCTAATGCTGTTGTATAATCTTAAAAACATCACATGAATGTTACCTCACAGGACATGCCATCACTGTCACATGCAGCGAGCATCTCTTTTGACCTACATGCCTGTTTACTATTTCTATCCTCTCCTTTCTGTCTTATATTCATGCTTCCATCTGGGTTGATTTTTCCTCCTGCTTGAAGGACTGTTTTGTGTTTGCTTTGGTGTGAATTGGCTGTGAAACATCCTCATGCTTTGTTGTTGTCTGGAAAAGCCTCTATTTTGCTCTATTTTGGGGGGATATTTTCCCTGGGCATAGACTCTAGACGAAGACTCACTTTCCCCTGGACTTCTGACTCTTTTGTGTTTGTAGGTTGCAGTATTATTACATCTTTGAAGGTAAAATATAACTTGCTTGGTTACTTTTAAGATTTGGTTTTCTGTTTTTTAAAGACGCTGTGATAAGAGCTGTGTTTTTCATTATCTTATCCTCCTCGGGGTTGTTGGCTTTTTGAATCAATAGCTTAAGCTTTGAGTTGAATCAGTTCCCTAAGTTTTAGAAAAATCTAAGTTATTATTTCAAATATTTCTTCATTCCCACTTCACCTACTCTTACCTTCCTTGACTCCAAGTGCACACGTATTAGATTCTCGTAGTTCACTTACATCTGTTCATCCCTCTTTATTCTGTGTGTTCTCATGCTTAGTAATTCTCTCTTTTCAGCTGCCTCTGGCCTATTGAGTTAAATAGATGTTTCATAATAGTTATTATTATTAATAGGTATTACATCCATGCACTGAATTTTTATATGAATTCTTATTCTCTTTTTAGCAGCAGGATTTCCATTTCATTTTATAGCTTCCACCTTTCTGCCCAAACTTTCCATTGCTATGTATTATCATAGTCATTTCAAAGTCAATGCCTGATAATGTCTGGATATCCTGTGAATATCACTTTTTCTTTTCATCTGTTTTTCTTTTATCCATGGACATTTTTGATTGAATCCTGGACATTTTAAGTAAATAACCTTAGGAATAATTTGAGGCCCTGGCTGAGTCATTCCTTTATAATCATTTGAATTTTTTTCTATGAACATCTGGTCTAGGGTATGAATCACCTTAGTACAGTTGAGGAGTGGGAGAATCAGAGGCTTTCTCTATTTCCTGTTTGGCCTTATTTCTAGGATGTAGACACTTTAAGATGGTTCCTACAGGCCTTACCTGTGTATCAGTGTCTGTGCTCCACTGTGAATCTGAACCCAATTGTTGTCCCTCTGTTCCTTTGAGCCCCTAGGAATCTCTGCTATGGTTTCAGTTTCTCACTACTGGCAATTGCTTCAAGTGGAAAATTGCCCTTTGATGCTGGGCTCCTGCCTCCCGGCTCCCTGCTCGGTCCTGGTCACATGGATGTCCTCCGCGGAGAACCCTCCCTGAGCTCAGCAGCTGTGTCCAGCTGCACCAAGTGCTTGCAGCCCAGGAGCCTGGCCCGTGGCCATCCTGAGACAACGTCTGGACACACCCCTTTCTGAGCCAGAGACATTTCTGGTATGTTTCTCAGTCCTCGTTCCTCAGGGCTCTCTGTGTGCTTGGCCTTTGTGACTGGGCCCCGTCCTATTGCATCCCCCTAAAAAACAGAAAAACTTGGTGTCTGAGTTTAATAACCAGGACCTACCATTGAAGAGGCACAGAGGCTTGATAAGGGCGGGAGTGGGCTCCGAGGTGTGCCACGCAAAGGAGAGGCGTCTCTTTCTGCAGAGGGGATGTGTCTTGCTTTCCTCGTGGCTGCTCTCTCCTGTCTCTGATGCTCCCTTCTCACCACATGTTAAATAAGGAAACCCTCTGTATTCATAAGAAAACTTCTCTTTGATGGAATGATCCAGAATGTGGAGCCTCTGGTAGCTCCGGCCCCAGAGGAAGAGCCAGCCCTCGCCCTGTCAGGGAGCTGCTGTCTTGGGCCTTCTGGCCAGCAAGCAAATGTTGAACCCAGATTCCCCACATTTCCAGTAAGTTGCAAGAATATTTTATCCTTGAAAATTGTTGAAATTACATTTCTAAAGGACTTTTCACTGAGTATGAACCTTTTCAAAGATGCTCTAGGTCACAGTGGGACTGCTTCACATTTCTGCCAAGTGGGCCCTGGGGCAGCTGAGCAGCGCAGCTCCCAGAGGAAGCCCCTGGCCTTTCCTGATTAGCAAATGAGCCACGCCTGAAGGCACCACATAGGATGGCTCAAAACTCCATGGACCCTCACCCATCTGATGTTGCAACATGCTCGAGTCGATTAACACTGGCTGGAATGGAAGTTTTACTTAAATCTAAATGGAAATCGGGCTCTGTTTTCACATCACAGCAGGCACTGTTTCAGCTCCCAGGTGTGTGCAGGGCAGTGAGAATGTCCATTCTTTGAGGGGTTTGTGGTCTGCACTGTAGCTCAGAGGACAGACAATCTGCCTCATTTTTATCAGCTATGTTAGCAGGGTGACTATCTGGTGGACGAAGCTTTCTGTGAACTCTCAGGGTGAGGCCCCAGGTGGGAAGGGCCGACCGGCACCTGGAGCGCATACCCTTCTCTGTGCAGGGAAGGACTCTGCCATGGGCCTGCAGTGTCCTCCCAGCTCCTTGCCCACCCCAGTGGTCATGGAGGCGTCCATATGGCACTGTGGGCATCCAGCTGGTCCTGGCGCTTCAGACAGAGTGAGGTGGTTTGCACAGTTCTGGGACCAAACCGTGAATGCATTCCCTTTTCTCTTCCGAGTGAAATGGAAACCATTTCTGAGAGCCTTTTCTGACAAGGATGGAGACACGGGGGCATGTGAGACAGTGGCCTTGACCCACGCACCCATGCAGCCAACATGGTCGACAGCCCTGGGTTCACACTCGTGGCCTTAAAGGTTGCAAGTGTTTCTTTGTTCAGTTTGTCTTATTTTTACCTCCATTCAGCAATAAGTGAAGAGTAACTACCCCTAAGAGACAGTGACATTTCTCTTGGGCAGGGCCCAGGGCTGGGGGACGACAGGGTGATGGAGCTGCATCTTTACTGCACATTTGAGTGTATGTGACCTCCCAGCCTTCATCTCATGTCCTGAATGTCTGAGTCCATCTGAGGCACAGCAACTGTCATGGGGGTGGGGTATTAGCAGACACTGTAGCTTGAAGTATTTCAGCATTTGGTCCACAGTGAACCACATGCCAAGAACTTACAGAAAGATTACCTTTAAAAGTGGTAGAACCATAGAAACAGAAATTAAAAGGTTACTGCAATGCTCAGCTTTCCTGAATTATTGCTTTACACTTAACTAAAAAGTTGCAGAAGCTTCTCATTTACCAGTTTCATTTTCATTTTTAATAGTCAGTTTCCTAGGAATCCTAGAGACAGGACTGTCTCTTTTTAAATTCAATTTAAAAATTAATAAAATACCAGAGCCAGGGTAGTGGCAGAAAACTAGAAACTTGAAACAAACATTGGATTTCTGCCAGGAAAGGTGAAGCAAAGCACCCTGTCCCCATTGGCAAGTTCAAGGACCCTCCAGATAAAGCCCTTGCTCAGCACGAGGGAGCGAATGCAGAGCCATGTCTAGAACATGGCTTCAGCGTGGACTCTATGTAACTAGTTATATGACTTTGAATGTGCCTCTTAAATTCCTTGAGCTGCAATTTTCTCATATGTAACATGGAAATATTGAAAAATTCTAGCCTATCTTGTAAACTTCTCAAGATAAAGAAGCATGCGTAAGAACATATTACAGACAACACTGCTGTATGTACACACACATGTACAGGGCTTTGCATTTACTTCATTGGTAGCTCTGCTACTTCTGTCTGTCCCTCAAGAATATGAAATATTTGGAACTTACTTTCAACAGGGAGCACCTGTCAGTTTTCTATGCCGAGTGACTGTTTTTTAATAAGTGGATATAATAATACCTCAGATTGTTCATTGCCTACAAATATCAAGACCATTTCTTTCTCTTTACACACCTTTTGCAGTGAAGTGGCAGTGTGATTGTTGATTCGCACGCCAGCTCTCAGGGCTATGGCTGGCGGCATACAGTGCTGGCAGTGGGCAGGTCCATGCACAGAGGCTCCTAATTACACCCACAGTGAAAACCTCCAGAAATCCAGGGGGTCCCTGGTACCCAAGGCCTCCAGGTGGGAAAGTGGCTCAGCCACCCTGTGTACAGTTCCCTCTGTGGCTTCCTGCTGGGGGCAGAGTATGCCCTGGACTAGCACAGACCCCCCAGCTCCACTGCAATCCTGACCGCTCCATCTGCCGGTGGATTTTCTCATCACATTAAAATCACATATTAATTATGTAAACTGTAAGGAGAAGAAGGTCTTAACCCAAGGGATGTGGTGTGGCCCCTCGGATCCCCGGCTGTACCTCCTGCTCGTTCCCTGAGCTCAGGGAAGGACATTCCTCCTTAGATTTCTCCTGTTTTACCACCAGGTCTCATCAGTTTGGGTGTGTTTCCCTATTTTTACTAACTTACTTTATTTCTCCAACTTCCCTGAATATTTATGACTCCTCCCATAAATAGTCAATTCTCCGACCCTAATAAACAAATCATCAGGTCTTCTGTTAAGCTGTCATCAGCCTAAGGACACGTGGCTGTCAATCCAATTAAAATTTAAAATCCAGGTCCCAGTGGCACTATGCAAATTCCAGGTGCCCAGGGCCACCACTTCGCCGGCCTTGGGCAGCCCTGGAGCGTCCCCACCTTTGGGGAGAGTTGGCGAGACAGAGCAGGCGGGCATCCTTGAAGTCTGAGACTTGGCAGGCGGGCGCTTTTCTTGGATGGTTTACCCATTCCCTCCGATCAGAACAGAGCAGAAGCAGAGGGGCTCTCTGCCTCACCTGTGAGGCCAGCACTCCTCTGATGCCTAAATCTGAGAGGAAAACTACAAACCAGTATCTCTCGTGAACATAGACGTAAAAATCCTCAACAAAATAGCAAGTTTACTCCCACAATGTGTGAAGAGACTCACACACCACAACCAAGTGGGATTTATCCCAGGTATTCAAGGCTGGCTCAACACTCAAAAACTGATTAATGAGATCCACCACAGCTGCAGCTTGTGCCCGTGCGTCAGGAGACATGATCAGGACCCTCGCCTATGGGACGGTGGGGTGTGTGAAGGGGGCCTCGGCACCAGCGGACCCTCCTGATAGCCAAAGCTGCAGTAATCTGAGCAATGCAATGGATAAGTCAGTATTGGCTCATAACCCACAGTATAAAACAAATAGCCATGAGTCCGGCTCACTCACAGTGGGGTGAACTGGTAAGTAGTGGAGAAGGGACCCTCTTCCTGCAGACGTCTGAGTAGTGTGCAGGGTGCTGTGAGCTCCTGAAGGAGTGGGATGCCCACTCCTGGGTGTGGGCTGCACCAGTGACGTCCTTCCAGGGGCTCTGGGTGGGGAAGCCTGACTGCTGGAGCTCATGAGTTCCAACTGTGGGTGTCGCGCCAAACGCTTGGCTTGTGCTCCCCCAAACTCAGCATCACCAAAGTCAGGAGTTTCTGATGAACCCCCACACCCAGGAAGTGCCCCAGTCCCCCTTCCCTTGCCTGATGGATCAGGGTTGCCCTCAAGGGGCTGACCCTGTGTCTTCCTGGAAGCCTTTCTCTGCACCCCTGGGCTGCCCCTCCCCTGTGGCCCTGGTGCCCTGGACACAGCTGCTCCAGATGCAAGACCTCTGAGGACAAGAGCCCCACTTTGTCCCCTCTCTTGACCCCCTGCTTTGTGCCCCTGCACACTTGGGCCGACACCGGGCAGAGCAGCTGGCCTGATCTCCTGAATGATGGCGCCGTTTGGCTCTCTAGCTGCTCCATCCCCGTGGCCGGCCAGTGTCTGGGCAGGGATGCCGTGCATCCTGCCTCCTCTGCCCACCTTTTGGGTGCGGCTTTTGGGAGCAGCCTGTCACTGCTCTGGGGCTCACCTGTGTCCTCTGTCAGCCAGCCCTTCTCTCACGATGGTGACGCTGCATCGATTAAGCTCCACTTGTCACAGGAAATTTTGATTTTGAATTTGAAAGATCTAATAACATCCCCTGTGACCAGCCAACTGTGTCCCCTCTGCGTTTTCTGGATGCTCTTCGAAGATAGTAATTAATGATCTGTGGGACTCATTAATATCATTAATAAAATCATAAATATGTTGAATCACAAGGATATTTACACCTCATGATCCTATCATTCAATCTCTGGTTTGCTAACTAACAGCTTAGGAAGCAAAGGTCATTTTGTGTCAGGTGGACGTTGCTAGTTGGAGAATGTAAGACTTGAAAAGGGAGTGTCAGATTCCTATTTATCAAACATTTACCCTGAAATAATAGCGACTCTGCTTGCATCTCTGTTTTCTTAAGTTGAAAGTAAATGACCACCTTCTGGCTCTCATCCAGTCATCCCTCTTTTCCAGCCAAAGTCATGAGTCAAAACAGATCAACTGAGGCAGAAAGACGAGTCGCTCTCAGCAGGAGCTGGAGGATGCATGGACTAGAGCCCCCCCGAGGGTCCCCGAGAGGCCCCCACAGGCAATCCCGTCCCCGTCAAAAATCAGCAGCAGGAGCGGGAACATGGTGCGATGGCAGTTTGGTGAGAAAGGGCCCCCAGGGGTGCTCCAGGCCGTAGACGGTAACTGTAACTGTAACTGTAACTGTCTCGGCTGTGACTGAACACGTTCCTTGGGGGCCCTGTTCCTCCCGCCGTCCTCAGGGACAGCCCAAGACAAGTGTACCTCTGGGCCTCTGGTCAGCACGCTCTCGGGGCCTGGGCTGCCTGGACCTCCGGCGTGTGTGGACTGCACTCCAGAGACGCTCTGCCTGGAGGTGTGAGCTCGCAGGGTCACCTCCATGCCAGCTGCTACTCCACTGAACAGAGCCGGGACTCCCCCATCCATGCCTGACCTGGCGAGGCCCGCGCTTCTCACCTTCTGCCAGGACCTCCTGACGAGCCGCGTTCTTTGGTCTCGCTGTGCCAGCCCCCCCCTGAAACAAAACACACACACACAAACTGTCCTCCTGTTGGCTCATAATGAGGCCAATTCAGTCCCATGTGAAGACCTTCAGCCCGGGTGCTGCTCCCCCAAGAACGTACCAGGCCTCCCCTCCTGCACAACCGGCCGCAGGACTTGCCTCCCTACCTGGCTGGCCGCTGATCAATGATTCACCTGGGGTCCCTCCAGGCACTGAGTTCCCAGGATCCCCAGGACTCCCTGCACTGCTCTTGGTCCTGAAATGCTGAGCTCACCGGCTGTACCCGGCCTTCCCAGTCATTCTTCAAGGTCTGGAAGGGAGGAAGGCCCTGGTGCCTGCCAGCACTGCCCACACCTCGCTCCAAGGACTGGAACAGTCTGACCTCTCACCACAGAGAGGCCCTGAGAGGCGGACTGTGGCCTGCACAGAACGGCGCCTGGCTTGCCCTCCAGAATCTCTCCGGGCAGCCCCAGCCCCTCCACCACCCTCCCTTCTGGCACTGGTCTCCCCACAGTTGGTCTTCAGGAAACAGTCTTAGATGGTAGGATTTAGCACTTCCAAAATGAATTTGTATTTTAACAAGAGAACCTTCAGTAAAGAAAACATACAAAATACAAAGAACAAAAACAAAAACAAACATGATGAGATTTGCTGTCACAAACAAGAGCCTTGGGCAGCCAAGGATGTGCCCAGGGTCACCCCACCTGGTGGACAGGCCTGTGTCTCCAGGCTGAGCTGCTTTCCAAAGGATGTTGTCCAGGCAATAAAAACAGTCATTACTTACTCTCGGCCCACAGAGAACAAGAGACTTGTATTTTGTAAAATAAATCACGAAGAGGCTCCAAACTGCAGTGACTGGAAACCCTCCTCACTTAATCAGTCTGCCCGCCTAGACGGTCCTGGGTCCGATCCCGGGGCGGGACGGAGGCCCCGTTGTCCTGAGGCCGAGCTCGACCCGCTCGTCCTCCGAGGCACACCCCATTTCTGGCTCAGCAGGCACGCTTCGTGGCTCAGTCTTCATGCCCTCGACCCGCCCACGGAGACGCCGAGATCTGCACGCCCTGCCCTCCCTCAGCGCAGCGCACGTACACACATGATGTGGGGAGCACTATGTGCGGGCAAAGCTCATACACAGCTCACCAGGACTCTGTGGACTCAGATCACTGCCCTCTCCGGAGGCCAAGGGACCAGCTTCCCTGCCCACTGTTACAGAGGCTGTAGCACGGCATGGTTTCTGACTCCAGCCCCCTCCTCCCAGCACTCATTTTCTTTGACTAAAGGAGATTCCGTATGGGGCTGCCGCTGTTGGGAGCTTTCTTCAGCCAGGAAAACATCACTGTCTCGGTCACAGGTACAATAGTTACTGTGTCATGTCTCTGCTGTTGGAGAAACAGTTACTGGGACCAGCCATGGCGTGTGCACAGGGGCCAGGTCTGCCCTGGGCCAGGCGTGGGCACTTGGCTGTCAGCCTCTGCAGGCAGAGCCTGGATGTGAGGCTGGACTCTTCCCTCCATGCCCTGAGGTGCAAATGAGGAATTCACATCTGGGGTGGAGGTGGCTAAGCACAGGTGATCCCAGATGAAACCCAGGGGAGCTGGGGCTGCCGGCTCCAGGCTGAGCTCCTGCATGGGGAAGAGCTGGACGTGCTTTGGGCTTCCCGGGGCTTGGCAAGGGCCCTGGTGGGGGAGCTGGGTGCCTGCCAGGCGATGCCACAGTGCTGGGCCCAGGTCTGCTTTAGATTACGCTGGTCTTGTCTGTACAGTTATTCACAGCATCTAAGCGTCAGACTCGTCCAGTTGTCTTCAGCCTCAAAGACCGTATCTTGAGCCAGCCCGTTTTCCATTTCTGAAAGAATGGAAATACATTTGGCCCCCATTTATGCAGGTCACTCACATGCAGCAAGAGCCCGTGAATCATGTACTTGCTCAGCACATGGCAGATCGGCTGAGCCTCAGAACAGCGTGCCCTGCGCGCAGCTGGACTGGAGCGACGTGCCCTGAGCGTGGGAGCGAGAGGGGGTGTCTCTGCTGGAGCTCCCATCACAGGTGAGAAAACACAGAACTCACAGCGCCCACTGGTGATTCTTGTGGAGTCACTGAAATCGGGGTTCACATATGCAATTACCTATGTTAACAGATATGAAAATCTCAACAGAACCCAAAACAGAGAATGAGTTACAACTGCAGCAGAGATTTGCTCCAGATTGAATTTTCAGCCCAAAGGCTATAATCCTAAACTTCTCCATGCAGCAAATTCTGCTGAATACATTTCTTCAAAAAGGTGTTTTACCCTGGATGTACTTTGATAGCTTATGTAAAAGGTAAGTACATATACACATGTAATTCCTGGCACGAATATTTATAAAGGAAGTTATTCATTGTTTTCTCTTTTTGGCATTAATTTTCTACTTTCCTGTTTTTAAGGAGTAGCTTTCTCTATAACAGAACTTACAGTGGGCAGTCAGAATGTCCACACTGTGGGTGTGGAACATGAGGGAGTCTGTGAGGGACGCTGCCAGGCGGGTCCTGGGCACTGGAGGCTCCCCTCCGTTGCTAAGCCCCTGGGCTCAGCCGCCTTGCCTGCCATCCCGTGCTGGGACCAGCACTTCTGCTCTGGATGAACCCACTTCCCCTCCAGCTGTTTTCACACAAAAGCCAGCCATTCCCTCAATAACATTCTGAACCAGATTCTGGGACTCTCACCCTGGGCCGTTTTATTCAGTACAAATTCCAGGTTCACACTTCCCTTGTAAACGCACTGCCCTGATTTGAGAACATGCCATGGGTGTGATTTCCTCCCATCAGAGCCGCCAAAGGGCCAGCTAGAGGCACCTGCTGAGGACTCGTGATAACCCCACCTGGCCAGCCACGGCCCACCCGCTCTCCCCACGGTCACACACCCAAACTTCCTCCTGGGGACCATGGAGCCCCTTGAGCTGTGACCGTCCCAGTCGGGGAAGATCATGTCTCTCACCTGTACTCCACCAAGTCAGGGCACCTGCAGGCAGGCCTGCTGTGACTGCTGGGACCTGCCCGGGGCCGAGGGGCCCCGCCGCTTCCTCAGGGACATTCTCAGAACTCATCCTGGGTCCAGGAGTCAATCAGGTTCACTGGTCTTTAAGGTGAAGTCCCAACAATTAACAGAAGGAAATGGTGTGAGCGAACCTGAGTTGGCAAACTCTTTCCAATTCATTCCTAAAACTCCAGGGTCTCCACACGTTCCTGAAATGCCTGCCCAGAGGCCCCCGGTGGCATGTGAAGAGGTGAGAGCCCCACCTGCTGCCCCCAAGAATCCCGGCTCCCACTGGGAGTCAGGACGCCCCTCCATGCAGCCTGCGCTTCCACTGCGCGGAGCATTTTCTTCTCACGCTAATGCTTGCCCAGGCTCCTTACACCCTACACTGCACAGGGTGGTGTTAGCGCACAACGGACGTACTGCTGGAACCCTCTCTGCTGAGTATGCATGCCCATCAGCCACATTTTATGAGTGGAGACATGGCCAGCAAAGCATGTCGTTTCCCTAAGGACCTGTGCCTGCGCCCACCCTCCCTCTTCACCCTCTCCGTGGCCCTCCCCGCAAGCCTGACTCCTCCTCCAGGACAGACTCTCTGACTTCCCGCATCAGGCCCTGCACTTCCCATGCCCTGAGTTTTAAGTAGCAGATGCTCATTGAGTACAGGAATTAACCCCCGACAGGGCTGCGGGCTCCACGAGAGCAGCGATAGGCTCACATCTGTCTGAGACTCTTCTGCGCGACTGGCAAAGTGGAGGACGCTCGGCTGGTCTTTCCTTAGCAAAGGACGTGAGTACATCCTTCTCAAAGTATTACTCATTTTACTCCGTGATGAGCTGTTTTAGGAGGTGAAGCTTTGGAAGACACGGCGTCCTTGTCTGGAGGTTGCTGTGGCGACCAAGGCTCTGACCTCTCCCCAGGCTGCGGCCTCATCAGTGACCCCCCCCCCACAGGGAGGACCCCCAGTGAACTCCCAGGGAAGACCCTCAGTGACCCCCAAGGAGGCTCCCCGGTGACCCCCCAGTGACCTCCAGCGACCCCCCCCCAGCAGAGCCAGGTTCCTCCTTTCCCAGCTCGGCCCCTCACTTGTCTGGAATGCTGTGGGTGAGGAACTAGTGGCCCAATCACGAGCACCTGAAGTCCCCCCACCGGGGGTCTGTGGGAGCACAGCCACCTGGAGGCCCCCCTGGCAGAGAGCAGGGCTCCACCCCAGGACTGGGCTCCTGAGCCCCCAGGGTTTTCAGTTCGGCGTCAGTCTCTGGCTTATGCCTCTGCTCCAGGGACCAGGACATGCAGGACACGCTGCACCATGCGCTGGGCTGCACCCCCAGACTTCTGCCTGTGTGGACGGAGGTGGTCAGGGAGGGCGGACACGTCCTCTTACTGGAACCCTACTTGACACTGAGGGAATTTCTGAGAATTTTTGCCTTTGTAACCTTCACTTTTAAGGTTTTTAGTAACAGCACAATGGCTATAATAATGGATTTGGGCTTTCTGGAGCCCACGTTGAGCCCCACCCTCCAGGTGCTAAGAGTGGCCACCACAGCTCATCACCTGGAAACTGCTTCCTCACCTGCAGAGCAGAGAAAGGCCTGCACAGGGCAGCTGGCTCAGGAGCTCACCCTTAGCACCTCGGCACCCTGTGGATGCCCGGCCACGAAGAGCTAGTGAGGGTGAAGACATGCAAGTGGGAGGAGCTGGGTCTGCGGGTGGGAGGGAAAAACAAGTGCTGTGGGTGGAGCAGCCACCTGCCTCCTGCCTCACAAGGCCACCGTCCAGCAGCGTCCTGCTGTGAGGAAGGCCATCAGGGAGGAACCCGCCGTGGCAGCTACGCCCACAGGAGGCATGCAGGAACAGACGGCAAGACCAGCTGGTGTACCCCTTCCTTCCCACGTCTGTCTGGGTGGTTTCCCCACCCAGTCCTTTGGCCGTGTGTGGCAGCCACAGGCCACCCTTGGCCTTCCAGGTGACCATCACTGCGTCCTCCCAGCACTGTCCTGCCTCCGTGCACAGTTCTGCAGGACTGGCCTTGGGTTTACACCGGCATCTGCCAGCTCTGTTCTGCCCAGCAGGACGTTTGCCCCCACTCGGCCTTCTAGGTCTTGCCTGTGCTCCAGGCCAGGGCTCCCTGAAAGTGACTGTGTGGGAGCCGGAGGGGACATTGTTTGGAAATGCCATAACATTCGATGGCTCCAGGTCTTTCCTTTGAGTGACCACCTGTGGGCACTGAGCCCCACTCTGCCCTGGGCAGCTGGGACAGTGAACTGCACCATGAACCCTCATTTGAAATTAGATTCCCAGTGGCTCCGCGGCTGTGTGTCAAGGATAAGTGGGTCACATGTTTTCGGCACGAGAAGGGCTTGCCTGTGACGACGTGTGCTGCTTGGACGTGCTTACCAACGGAGGACTCGTTCATGAACTGAGGCTGTGCGGGCCTTGCTCAGCTCAGATCCCTAAGTTCAGTTTGTTTACAGTAGAATTACGTGTTTGGGGATTTCTCCAAAAAGATAAGGGGTAGGGATTGTATTCCTTCAAAAAGCAAAGTGCGTTCTCAGCAGAATTTCATGTGGAGGAGAAGAATGGCTCCCTACCTTCCCTCCTGCCTTCTTCTGGCCCAGTTTTCTACAGGGTGACTGTATTACCCCACCCGTGCTTGTGCCGCTTGCCACATGACATGCCTGGAAGTCGAGAGACCAGGTGTTGGGGCCAGAAAAGCGACCTTATTCAGAAAGCCGGGGACAGAGAAGGTGGTGGGCTCATGCCCTAAAGCCCATCTTAACTCAGTGCTGATTTCAAGCTTCTTTTATATTGGGAAAGGGGGAGTGGGAGGGGGCTGAGGTCGGGGTGTGGCGAGAGTCCACGGAGGCAGTGACATGCCATGTCCTTGGGTAGTTGGCTGCAGTCATCTTGTTGACGCGGGTCTGGCTGTGATGCTCTGCAAGTCCTTGCCAATCCAGCCATCATTCCTGCACATGCTTCTTTCTTCGTGTCCTCAGGGAGGCGAGTTTTGGGGAAGGGCCTGGTTGCATCAGTCTTAAGCCCTGAGCAGATTTCCTCTTATGATTAACCAGCCCATGTGCAGGGCTGCAGGGTGAACAGGAGCTTTTTGGCCCTAAGAGGAAGCAGCGGATACAATATGAAGGCAGAGATGCCAGCTTTTCACTCCATTATAGATGAAGAAAAAGGAGGTGAGAAAGGCAAATAAAGAATACTTTGTTCACAGTTAATCCCAGTCATGTTCCCTGTGTTCAGGTCAAAGGGGATCATGTGGTAACAATGCGGTTTCTGAACAAGATGGATCAGGGGTTGGGGGCTTGCTGTTGGTCCCTGTGTGTCCTGAGGCTGGCTGAGGATTAAGAAAATTAATTTATGCAAATAGAGGCTTCAGGTTGGTGACCACTGCTCTAATCATTGTGTCAGAGACACGGTGATCCCCTGCTGCTCACACAGCTTGGCTCCCAGCCGGGCTGCAGCTCACAGGGCCTGAGCTGGGAGGGAGGAGGGTTAGCTCTCCCACTCCCTGCTGCCTCGCTCTGCACAGCGGGTCCGTCTGGCTGCCTCTCTGGCATCCACATGGGGACCAGGCCGGCTCTCAAGAGAAGACACGGTGCCGACCTGACGGCCAGGCTGTGTCTAGATCTTAAGGAAAAAGGTAAAAGTTCCAAATCAGCTCTTAGACCAGGGAGTCAACACACCAGGCCCTGTGCAGCACAGCTGGTCGAGGAGAGACAGGCTTAGGAGGAAGCTCAGCTCACGATGAGCTGTGCACAGGGCCACTAGGAGCAGGGTGGTGGAGACTCAAGGCCGCTCGGACATCAGGGGCCTGGCCATGCCTGAGCCCCACTGCCCACCTGGGGCTCATCTGAGAGGCCGAGGCCCCAGTGCACCCAAGACCCTGCAGGTTTCAGATGAGTGGAGCTGGCATCCTTCACACAGCTGCTCTCGCCTCGGAGCTGGAAGGCCCCTGGAGCCCGTCCCCCCACAGGGTGACACCACTGACCTGCAGAGGCTATTCCTGTAAGGACCATGTGATCTGGAACCTTCTATGTTACAGACACGAAGTACACATCTGGAAGCATGAGACTGGGTCAAGGGTGGGCTTTCTCCTGTCACCCTGGAGAGCCAGCCGTCTGCTCCCACCAGGCTCACAGGAGTGTGGGGCCTGGAGGCTACACTGGGGCAGCCAGGCAAGGACTGGCTCATTGAAAGCCAAGGCGTCAAGCGAGTTCTCCAGCTGGAACACCTCGCAAAGAGAGGTAAGTGCATTTCAGACAACAGAAGACAAGAGGTGTTGCCGTTAGGCCCAGCCACAGTAAACGCATGAGGAAGCTTTTCAGGCTGAAGGAAAATGATAGAATCAGATCAGCAGAAAAGATGGTGAAGAGCCGAAGATAATGAGTGTGCACGAGAGGGGATGACGGTTTCATCCTTCCCTGCTAGAGAGGCAACTGAATGTTTAAAATAAAATCATGAGACTATCCTCTAGGAATCACAACATATGCAGAAATAAAACCTGCATCAACAAGAGCACAAAAGATGAGGGATAAGGTAGGGGCTACAACAAAGAGCTGTATTTATGTTATATGGTAATTTAAGTGTGCACGTTACGATTGCAGAGAGGCCCTGGCAAAAAGTACAAGGAACAGAATAAATGCAAAACATGAAAAAGAAAAAGACCAAGAACTGAAATAGTCCAAAAGAAGGCAGGGAAGAAGAAACAGGAACAAACAGCCCGATGGCAGAATCTCACCCAGCCATGCCAGTGGTGAGTCCCGTGTGAATGAACTGAGCCCCACAGTCACAAAGTCCAGACCATCCACGTGAGTGATCAGGAACTCCAACTGCATTCTTTCAAAAAGAGACACACTTTTAACATAAAGACACAGGTAAGTTCAAAGTAAAAAGATGGGGAAATGTATACTGTACAAATACTAATTATCCAGAAGCTGTGGCAGGTGCATTAACTGCAGCAAGAAACAGTATCACCAGAGCCAAAAGGACCTTTCAGAATACTGAGTCACCTTGTCAAGGAGACATAATGGTCACAACACCACAAATACAGGAAGCAGAGGCTGATGGAATTAAAAAGATAAATACACAAATCTGCTCTTTGATGAACATTTTATTATCTCAGTTACTGAGAGAATAATTAGACAAAGGGATCACTAGGAGGACAGAAACCTTCGACAATGCAATCAATCAACCCAACCTAATTAACATTAATGGGATTTTACAATCAACACATGTCAATAAAACATTATTTTCAATTGTAGTGAAACATTCACTTAGATACTCTGCAAGCTCTGCTTTAAAACAAGTGTCAACAAATGTCAAGTGATTAAATTCATAGACAGTATGTTCTTTACCAATTAAGAAATTAAATTAAATACCATTAATAACAAATTACACAACATACATGAAAAGTAAGCATTACGTTTCTAAATCACTCATGAATCCAAGGAGAAAACACAGAAAATTAGAAAGTATTTCTGACTTAAAAATAATGAAAACACAACATACCAAAATGTGGGAGATACTGATAAAAACAATGTTTTGAAGGAAATGTATAGCTTCTCAAGTGCCATAAATTTTGTAAAAGACTTTGAGCTAGTCAAAACACACTTAAAAAAAAATCAATATGGAAGGTTAAAAAGTGGGGAAAATATTCTTATACATTTATTTGACAAAAAAACTCATTCACACTATATAACAATCTGCCACTCAATAATAAGGCAAAGTTTAATTAAAAAGGAGCAAAATATTTGAACAAACACTCCAAACAAGGAGATTTACAAATGACGAAGGAAAATATTAAAAAGTATTTGACATTGTGAGTCACTGGGGAAGCACAGACTACAGTCTGGGAGGAAATATTCACAACATCATAATGGACACAGCACTTGCATCTGTAATATATAAAGAATTCTTACAGGTCAATAAGCAATGCAATAGAATACTTGAATAGACACTTTATAAAAGAAGAGATACAAATAACCTGTAAGTACATGGGATTTGCATAGCATCCTTGGTCACTGAGGAAATGCAAATTAAAATCACGAGAGAAGGCTTCACCATATGGACCACAGTTCTCTATCATCCTTACAGCTAGATATATTTTTAACTATTTCATAGTTAGAAGCAAACTTAAATTTTCAGTACTGGTGGCTGGCTGGAATTCCATGCTAGGGAAGGGAATATAGGCTTCATGCTCGTATTGATCTGAAATTGAGTTAGCCGGCAGAGAGAAGGATGAAAGGGGACTTTACAGTAATAAAATTTATACTAGAGAAACCATGAGGCTAGGGGAAGATAAGGACGTGAGCCTTAGGTTCTGGGGAGAAATACAATAAAGAATGTGCAGCTGACCCTTGAACACTGTGGGTTTGACCTGCGTAGGTGGACTTACATGCAGATTTATTTCAATAAACACACTGGAAATTTTCTGGAAGTTTGTGACAATTTGGAAAAACCTTTCTTATCTCTGACTTAGTTTATTGTAAGAATACAGTATATAATCATATGTAACATAGAAAATATGTGTTAATCAACTGCTAATGTCATTACTAAGGCTTCCGGTCAACAGTAAAATTCCTGGGAAGTCAAAATTACTTGTGGAGCTTAGACGGCACAGGGGTCAGTCCCCCTAAGCCCTGTGACGTTGTTCAAGGGTCAGCTATATTTGGAACTCTAAACCTGCACCACATGTTGGAGTGGAATCCAAATTCACATTATTAACATGAATCTTAGAACAAAAGCCAAAATGTGATCATAAGATCTAGTAAAGAGCTGGCGCCATCCACAGGACCCCAGAAAAGTCAAAGGTAAAACACCTGTGGGAACACTCTTGCAGACACGAGACTCTAGGGCTTGCCCACGTAATGCGCCACTGGGAGAGATGGCCAGTATAGCAACAGCGTGAATTTTCCCACAAATTCTAGAAATGCTACAGCAACCTGAAACAGACTTAAAAATAGGGATTCAAAAAGATTTAAAGGAACAGAATTCCCATGGCATAAATGACTATAGAGAGAGAGAACAAGAAAGATATTTTAGAATTTACAAATTTATATAAAAATTTTAATGGGAAATACAAACTATTCTAGACACAACCAAGAAGAAAATTAAGTAATTTGGAAGGCATCTGTGAGATCTTTTAGAATGAAAGAAGAAAGGCAAGGAGGATAATATGAAAGAGAAGTTAAGAGATACTGAGGATACAAGAATAGGTTCTGTGCTCACCAAATAGGAATATAAGGAGAGAATAGACATAGGGAGAAAATGGGTGCAAGTTTTCCAGAATGAAGAACGACACAAAGGATCACACAGAGTCCTGAGTAAGATTATACAAATATGAATCTAAACTTCAGAACATGGTGGGAACATTTCAGAATATCTATAATAAAGATATTATAAATGGAACCAGAGAGTAAAGCTAGACTAACAAGAAATGATAATTGGGCTAATGGTAGAATTCTTATTAGCAGTAACAGAGGAGAGGAGACAATGTAATAATATCTAGAAATTATAAAGGAAAGAAAATGCCACCCTACAACTCAGTGCCCAACCAATTTACCATTCAAGAGTGACTGTAAGATGAGCACATTTTCAAAGAGTTAATCTAACTCTTAGTAATGACGGCTCAAAGAGCTACCCAAGGATGTACTTCAAGGAGTTGACTGCTGAGGGTATGTGATGGGGACTGAAACTTAGGGCCTGAAACTGTGACACTCCCAGAAGAAGACACGGGGAGAAGCACTTTGGCGTTGCTCTGGGAATGGATTTTTTAGGATGTGGACCAAAAGCACAGGCAACAAAAGCAAAAATAAGCAGGTGGGACCACATCGAAACAAAGCACTTGTGCATAGCAAAGTCACCATCCGCAAAATGAAAAGGCAGTCTATGAAACAGGAGAAAGTATTTATAAGCTGTATATCTGACAAGGGGTTAATATCCAAATTATGTAAGAAAATCCTACAACTCAATAGCAAAAAAAAAAAAAGACAATAAAAAAATGGGCAAAGGACCAATATAGACATTTTTGCAAAGAAGACATCCACATGGCCAACAGATATATGAAAATGTGCTTCACATCACTTATCATCAGGGAAACGCAAATCAAAGCCACAACAAGATATCACCTCACACCTGCTATCAACAAAAAGACAAGGGTGAGTGTTTGCAAGGATATGGAGAAAAGGGAAACTCAGGCTGCTGGTGGGAATGTAAAGTGCCTAGAGCATGCCCTGTCCACTCACCACCCTGGAGTGTGGTCCATGGATGTCCTGCTGCTCTGAGGAGCAGGCACTAGCTTCCAGCCTGTAAAATGGAAACACTCCCTCTCCATCTCATGTGGTTTTCTCTGTCAGGTATACATGATGTCCTTCTGTAAATATATTCCTGTGTTAAGCAAAAGCTTAGGCTTGATGAAAGATACTTGTATCCAATAATAAGTTGAGTTTGAACTCTGCTACGAATGTATTTATATTTTACAGACACTACTGTAGCAGCAGGCTACAGGCATGCCCCCCTCCCCAACTTTTCCCTAATAAAACATACTTGTATTCATGTACTAGTTTTCCCTCGCCTTATCTCTCTGTCCAGGAGGAACCTGGGGGCTGTATCTTACTCCCTATTTGTCTTTTTCCCCAGGGTCTAGGATAGTGCTTGTCCCAAGAAATAGTGTAAGAAATAAATATATGTGTATTACATAATTTAAAGTTCTTCATCATTTCTATCAAAGTGAGTGTAGATGAAGCTGCCAGAGTGTCATGAGGGCCTTTGGCCACACCAATGGCATCGGGCCCACAGGGTTGTCAGACTGGATTTTTCAGGAGATACAGACATGGCCAGTATCTCACAGAAAACACAACCCCACAGACGCTGATCCACGACAGACACCTCCCTCCTCACAGGCATAGCAGGTAACCAATCCTCCCTCACACAGCATCAACATTTTCCTCTAGGAACACAGGCCACCAGGAGTTTGCCAAATGACTCAGAAACCTGCTGTAAACAATCAAAGATGGTTTTAACAGATCTCACCAGGAGGCACTGGTGAGCCTGTGGGAGGTGAGGGCTCCAGCTGAGAGGGGAGGCCGGGGGGTCCACCACCAGGGGGGCTGTCAACAAGGAGCCCCAAAAATGTGACTATCAGCCTGGACCTGCCAGGCTGGGGCGGCAGGTCCACTCTGCCTCCTGCTGAAAGTTGGGCTGTGGTCACCCCAGGCATTCATCAGACGACCTGTGTGCGCTCATCAATACGAGACGTTCTTGTCTGTGCAGCTCTGCTGGCTGAGTGCCAGCCTGTCTCAGGACGTGGGCCTATGGTCTGCAGA
>JAQQAC010020896.1:130377-416260 GCA_029783875.1 Phataginus tricuspis | reverse complement strand
TTGCGCAGCAGAGCCGTGCAGCTGGGGCATAATCTGAAAAGCCTTTGTGGGCTGGAGTCACCAGCACAGGAGTCAGAATGGGAATCTGGCCCTCCTTTGGCTGCAGTACTTTCTCTAATAAAAGTGAATTATGCACTACCATCTGGGGTGAAGTATGAGACAACCGTGGGATTAAGTTTTTGAGGCAAGTCCCACGTGACCTGCTGCTACAGTCTTGTCCTGAAGCATTTCATGGGAAATGCCTAATGGACTGATGTGGACACCAGATACAGAGATGCTAGCATTCCACACACATGGAGAGCGGGGCATGGCGCAAGCCCGCACGGCCGGGCATCCTGTGCGCATCTGATTTAGGAATGACTGGCATCTTGGCAGCCCAGACTCCTTCAGTCAGGTTCAATTAGGCTAATATTAAATATGCTCGCCTCTTCTCAGTGAAGAATAGCTGGTTAGGGTCTGGGAGTGGGTGGGTGAGGGCTGGCTAGGAGGTAGAAAGAAATCATACTTTTATTATAAGCTGGCTTCAGAAACTCTGTAAGATACCCATGTGCATGTGGAGGCTAGAGAATTGCCGGTTTGGACATGCATTTCTTTCCTGTGTCATTCCGCCCTGCTGTGCAGCCCGTAACAGCCTTGACGTGGCCGTCAGAACGCAACAGGCCAGGAGGTGCGGCTGGGAGCCCTTTCCTAATTTGCCGTTTGATTAGGTCTGGACACTGGCACCATTCATTTATGTGGTGGGTACTACAAACCATTTTCGAACAACCAAGAGCCATCACTGAACAAAACTGGCCAAAGCCTGAGCCCAGGGTGCTAACACCAGGCTGAGGGGGATGAAAGCAGTGAGGAGCATAAAGTTTCTGGAAGGTTCTGGGCACACGACTTTGTAGGCTTTGTTGTGGGGGTGGGGGGCACCCTGGCAGCTCTATCCTGAGAGAACCAGGGCTGAGGAGTGTGCTGCGAACGCGTTTCTGGAAGGACCTGCAGGCTCTGTGCTGAGAAGGGAGAGGTTGCTGGAGGCACCACAGGCAGTGGAACACGTGAGGCCCAGACCGTCAGCTACACAGCAGTTGTGAGTCTGGCTTACACTGTGTATATTTTCAAAAGTAGAGCCCTGAGGAGCTCTTGAAGGGTTAGACTTGGTGTATGAAAGAGAGGAAAAGGTTAACTGTTACATCAAAACACTTGTCTGGAGCCCTGGAAGGCAGTTTTCAGGCAGCAGGCAGGGTGGAACATGGCCGGTGTGTGCATCCCCGTACTTCCTGCTGTCCCTGCTGTGGCTGGGTCCCATGACTTGCTGGGTCCACAGGCTTGATCTGGCACCAGCCACGCTGCAACGAGCCCTTGCGCCTGCTGGGTCCCTTCATGACCTCTGGGGCAGATGCTGTGAAGGCTCAGCTTCCAGATGGTAGAGCCCCAGCCTTGCCTGTGGTGCAGAGCAGCACCCTCTCCATGCAGCCCGCACCTGTGCATGCAAACCTGCCCTCCTCGAGCTGGTCCTGAGACACGGTGCTTGTATGCAGCACTTAGGGCCCCACGGGCCACGGGACCTCACACCCATAGGCATCATGCAGTGGGTCTGTATGAGCTTTAGTTATGGGAGAATCATTATTCTCATAAAGCAAGCCTGGCAGATAATTTGATTTTTTATTTCATATTTTTTAGTGTAAGAGATTGTTTTCTAAAAAACAATCTGTACAATAAAATTAAAGTGGGGAAGGCTTTTCAAATTAAAACAAGACTGATTTTATGTGACTCCACCTTTTAATCCCAGTAAGTTTTCACACACTGGTTAACTTTCTGGGGGATCCTGGATTTGCTGAGGCATCTCAGAAACCCTACCTTGTACAGTATAACAAAAGTGACAGTATTAAAAGCTACAATCTTTAGAAAGAAGACTACCCCACGGTATGTGGGCATAGGAATCCCTCATGCTCTGCAGATTTACAATTTTTAGTTTCAATTCTGAAGGTGTTTCATTTTCAGCAGCCACCTGTATAAATAACATTCCCTTTGAATTTGCTGAAAATATAGCAGCTGGAGCAACTGACAATTTGGGGAGGAAGAAGATAAGTACATGTTAGGAAAAGGTCCTTTTTCATATAAGTCTGTGTCTCTGAGGAGTGAGAGACGCTGAGCAACACCTAAGTCCACTAAAACATTTCCCTTGAAGATCTCAGAAAATTTTGAAATGATATTTTTTTGTGTGGATTTAAAGAGAAATGAAATTTATAAGTGGGAGGTTTAGAATGTTATTGGAATTTTGTCCTGCTTTAAGTAAGCCTGGAAAAGTATGAACATACCACCCCATATGAGTAGATGATTTTAATAGTCTAGTTTCCCAAAGTCAACAATATTTTGGTTTCATGTCAGTTGAAAATGTATGTGACTTATTAATTGCACATTTAAAGGTTCTTCAGGAGGGGAGTATGCACTCACATAGGCAGTGAGCGAGGGCACCGCGTAGGCCTGCAGGAAGGTGGCCTTCTGACCTCAGCCAGACCCCTGTTCACACTCGGAGGTGACAGTTGTGAGTCCAGGAAGTCAGCTAGCTTGCTTTTAAACAAAGTTCTTGATATACTGGGGGATAAAACCAGGCAAAGAGCCGAGGAGTCATTAATGTGGGTTCACGTGATGAGCCCAAACACTGCAAAGAGACAGAAAGTAAGAGAGGCACAGAGGGACCTGCTGAACGTCCCGTAGGCAGCACAGCAGTGATGTCTTTTTGGATCTTCCACATCGGTTATTGGTATTCTTTGAACACGGTGAGCACCAGCTGAATACATAACATAAATTGCGTGTATTTAAAAGCCATTCCAAAAAGAATTGCATAGCTATTTTTTCAAGAATCTACACTTTTTATATATTGGCTTTTGTTAAACCCAGCTCTTAGATGCTTGTTTGCTAGACGGAAGGAGCTTGAAAGCAGGGGCTGGGGGTGGGGGCGGAAGGAGGGAGGAGTTAGGAGGAGGGGGCAGAGGAGGAAAGGCCTGGGGGCAGGGGGCAGGCACCTCCCCAGCCCCGGGAGCTGGTGAAGGTCGGCACGCATTGCGAGTCCTGTCAGTGGACCTGAGGTCTGGACAATGACCATTCACGCACTGCTAAGTGATGACCTGTCAGTGATGACAGTAACACTCCTGTCCTTGGAGAAGCCCACGTCCTCCTCCCCAAACTCAGCTGTGGGTTGCAAGGTCGCCCCTGGCTGTGTGTGGCTGGGCATCATCTGGAGGAGGAATGGCAAAGAGACGGGAGATGGAGGTACAGATGAAGCTCTGTAGACAAGCTGCTCGCTTGTTGGAGAACCACTTGTCAGATTTACGTTGTGGAGTCCAGCGTGTCAGGCCCACGAGCACTTTGCTTAGCCTCTCCTACTCCTCAGCCATTTCAGAAACGAGCAGCAGAATCAATAACCAACTGCTGCTCTGCTGATTCAGAGCCGAATGACTGTCTCTGTTGTCCCTGAGGCGCCCATTCAGGGACAGCTGCACACAGCTGGCTGTAAGGGTGGGTGAGGACAGCCTGGACACCCTCTTTGACCTGTCACCAAAACAAGAACTTATTTAAAATGTAAAGAAGAAATTTGAAACTATGGTTCCATCTGGGAAATGAAATGTATAAGGCCGTGACTTACACTCTGCTTGGTGGCCGTCCTCCTGGCTGTGCTGCGGACTCTGCTGGGAGCTGCGGCAGCCCAGCAAGTGCGTCTCTTCCAGCCAGGGAGGAGCGCGAGCTTCCTGAGGCGCTGCAAGGCTGCATGTCTTGTTGAAAGGCCAGTCGAGACAGTGGTACTTTAGCCAGGGCCTTGTGGACAGACTAGTTTTTCATTTCTCTAGTTTCTTGAGCTCAATCTGATATCAACTTAAAACATCAGAAGGAAACTTACTTTGACAGCCTGCTCCCTGTAGAAATGCTGTCACTGAATGAGGATCCAGCATGTGCCTTTGGGCTTGAGGCCATGGTGGGAAATAGCTCTCCGGGGGACTTACACACCTGCCCAGCCACTGGGAAAGAAGCCTCTTATATTCCTCCATGTGCAGACGCTGCGTCCATTCCAGAATTTAGACCCAGGATGGCTTAGAAAGGAATCTCTGTCCTCTGAAAACTAACACACTTCCTCAAATCAACGGCACCTTGGTGTTTGTTTTCCTTCTCTCTCTCTCATCCATCTCTCATCTCCCTGTCATCTCTGTCTCCATTTCTGCCTCTATCTCTCTCTGCCATTCTTACCTTCATCCATTTATTTGATTGGCACATTATGGCACCAGCTCTGACAGCTCACTTGCTGCCCTGGGGCCGGAGAGGCCGAGGAATGGAAGATGTACTGCCCTTGAAGAGCTCAGCACCTGCTGTGGGAAGGGATGAGTCAAGAAACTACAGGGCCCTGAGCCTTTTGCTAGAAGGCTCTGGGAGTCTGAGTGAGGAAACTTTTTTTTTTAAATCATAAGATACAGAAAAAGAGAGGGAAGGAAGGGAACACAGCAAGTCCTGGGGTACTCAGTATCGGGGGCTACTGGGTGAGGGTGGCAGGTCACAGGCATGCCCAGAAGTCACAATCCACCCTGTGGAAAGTGAAGCTCCTTGTTGAATTCACCAAATATGTACATAAAAAACAGCTATGGCATCAAGATTGGGAAGGTGATAGGCTGGTGGCAGAAGAATATTTAGCTGGGTACCAGAAGGGTCCAGAGAAGGGAAAGCAGAGGCTCCAAGTAAAGCCAAAGGTTTAAAGACATTTTATTTCTTTGATGATTATGTCACCCCTGCCTTCTGAATAATAATTTCCTTTTTCTGTCTTCACATTTTTAAACTTTTTCCCTTATTTTAACTGTATATGTATATATATATATCCATGTTGTATATATTTTAAATATAAACCACCTCCAATACTTTTTTTGGAAATAGGTGTGATATAATTAATGGATTTTTATATAAATAATAGTTTTCCCTGAGATTCTTGATAATTTTCTAGGACAAGCTGTCAGAGGGGCACCATGTGTATAAGGAACTTAAGCCAGATGTAGAGAATTGGTTCCAGCATCTCTTCAACCATGTGGCCCACAAGACACACACATAATCAAAAAAAATGAAATGAACACTGTTTAAACAACTCATTTCAGAGACTGTATGATGTAGAGTTCCAATTTGCATCACTCACAAGGCTCTGAATTTTACCATATTACTGTGGTGTGCCTTGTGAGTTCAAACAAATGGTGGATGGATGTGAAAGTGTGCTGACCTGCTGTCCTGGTGCTGAAGTGCTGCTCTCCTCTTTAAAGCACCGTCCTCAGGCCATAGGTGGGGCCCTGGTGATTTTGGTCCTGTGGTACAGTGGTGGAGTGTCTTAGCCTCGCTGGTCAGCTGCTCCCCACCCTGGTCCCTGCAAGGGCTGGTCACAGCAGACTCACACCCTTTGTGTTTGTCTCTCCAAAGAGCCATTTCTGCTCTTAAAAATAGGAACACACAGGAACTTATTTCCAGAAAATGCCTTTTTGGACATTTTCCCAGCATAGAATATTTTCCTCTCATTCTCTAGTGCTTTTTCTAGCCACGTAGGTGCTTCCAGGAAGGGCTGACCCAATGCCCAATGAGAGTAGGTGTGGAATTATGTGGTGGGGCATGGACCATGACTGGGTGTGTGAACATCCCCCCAGAGAACTGAGGTCCATCCTATCTGCGTGGCCATCACCAGCTGTGTCAGATGGGCACTAGGCAGCAGAGGTGGGGTTGCCTCCCTGGGAGGGACTGGTTAAAATAATGAGTAGCCTTCCTCCCTTCCTTCTAGGTCCATTGAGATGCTGTGCATCACTGTGCAAGTTCAGGACATGCAGCAGATGGTTAGGCTTACACACATGGTGATGTGATCACCCAATAAGTTTATAGGGTGCAGTGAAATAAAATATGAAACATTTAATTTATGGTTGGCCAGTTTTATTTTGGATCAAAAAATAATACAAAAAACCAAATAGCTACAATAAAAAGGAAAAGACAAAAAAGAAAAAAATTCCTTGTGATAAGAACAATTAGGAACCCCTTCCAGATTGTCTTCACACATCCAGAGAGGCTCATGTTTTCAAGCAGTTTTTGACACGGAAACAAAAGGCTGGTGCAGAGGCCCTGACAGTTTGACAGGCACAGAAAAGGGATGTGAGTGACTTGGCAGAGATGACCTGGATGGTGTCCATGTACACATGGCCGGGGGGGGACAGGACCCATCACCTTGGCTCTGAGCACAGAGGTGAACAGGGCAGGTGGGGAAGAGTCTGGGGGTGACATGGCAGGGAGGACCGGGGGTGGCAAGAAGATGTCCTCCCAGAGTCCCTGCCACAGGGCATGGGCCGGAATGGCAATGGTGGGGGGTGGGCGCTCCTGCAGCCTCACCACCACAGACTGCCAGTCCTCTACACACCCTGTGCTTGGGACAGTCCTGAGTCTTTCTTGTGGGCACAGCCTGGCTAGTTCATTTACCTGGACTTTCAGTAGAAATGCAGGCTATTTCTCCAACCTCTGCCCTCCATCTTGAGCTCTGGACTTCCCCGATTCTGACCCCAGTCACCCTCAGGGGCCTCACATGTGGTAACATGCCAAGAGACCTCTACCAACCCCTGTGGCCTACCCACCCAGACAGAAGCTCTGGGGCTAGCCCTTGCCCTGCATGTAATGAGGGCCCAGCTGGACCCCTCTGTCTTGTGGGGTCAGGGCACATGAAAGTGCCTCCAGGGGGCTTCTGGTCTGTTGTTATGTCTCCAGGAGGGCAGATAGTGTCACCACAGAGCAAGCCAGTGGGACATGGGAGGCAGAAGGCTTCCTGGTGCCAGGGTTGTGAGCAAGCAAGAGAGGCATGGAGAGACACCCAGGAAGGGTTCACTGCTGGCCCTCAGCTCCCACCCAGGCAGACCTCCAGGGAGGACGAGTGACCAGCAAGTGGCCTGAGGGTGTCTCAGAGCAGAGGAGTGGGCATCTTCCCATTACTCAGGGCATAGCTGGGGAAGTGCACCTGCATGCAGGTTCATCATTAGAACAGTACAGGGCACTAGGGGCCACTGGGAAGCGATTAACATCCAGATAGTGATGGAGGCATTATGAGCAACCTGAACATGCAGCGGGGAGCAAAATGGGAGTGGCTTTGGAAAGAGCAACTGAACCAGAGCAGGTTGGCCAGGGGCTGCAGGCTGGGTCTCTGGGGAGGAGCGGCTCCCAACACTGCCACATACACCAGAGCTGCTCAGGTAAACATCAATGAAGCCACTCTGCCCAGTGGTGTGGCTCCCCCCTTCACAGGAGGGTTTGAGCGGGGCTGTGTTTGGAGCCCGGCCTGCAGCCATGACCACCTCCAAGAACGTCACGGGACACGGTGAGCTCACATCATTGTGAAACAGGAGGCATTGCTCACCCATAGCCGGTGCTCCTGCCCCAAGCCTGCCTGGCCAGGTGCATGAGATGCTGGCGCTGAGTTCTCATCAAAGGTAAATTCAGTGTCCTGCTGCCTAGCAATGTTACCTTCTGTAAGAAATAAAGTCTTCTTTAGGACTTTTTCACCTGAATCCAACTTAACAGGTACTTTCTGATTATACTGCTACCGTATGACAAACTACAATGGCAACAAAAAAAACAGAAAAAAAGATGAAAATACACATGAATGGCAGGCATTTGAATGATTGGATTAAGGAGGTGCTGTTCAGCGGAGATGTTTTTCTAAGTTTTCAGAAGCCCTTCTTACACTGCGATACACAATTGTGAAACTTTTAAAAAATGATTTTAAAGGAATAAACTATGCAAATCCTTGAAAAATTGCTTTACTTAAAAGTAGTCATGGGAAAAGCTATTAAAACATTTTTTCTGTACTGATTTTTATCTATATCCAAGTTCGTATATATTTTAATTATATTTCATGTCTATATTTCTCAGTGGCTTTTCTGAGTCAATACCCAGCTTCTCAGGGTATCTCTGTATATCAACTGGTTTGGCCTTAGAGTGGACAACATGAAGATCTTTTGCAATTGTGAACATGACTACAATGAGGAAGAAAAAAAAAGGTGTGAGTTTAAAAGAAAGTTTGAAAAGAAGCAAGTTCCATTAAAAATTGTAATTATTTTTCCATCTTCTCAGTCTTTCACTCTTTTTGCCAGACACCATGAATTATTAGCTATTTATATTACATGAGACATAATTATTAGCTGTTATTAGCTATTTCTCAGTGATTTCTCTTCCTTTATTAAGAACATTGTCTTTGAAATTCAAAGAGCATTTTCAATTTTTTAAAGTAAAAAATATAGGACAACTCAGGGCTTCTTTTAAAAATAAGTACAATTTTGGTGGGAGCTACACAGAAAGGCTGGAGATGAGGAGGCCAGAGCTGCTGCTGCTGAAGGAGCTGCTTGCTCGTGCACTTTCTTCTTTGCAACACTGGACGTTCTCAATCGGAATCCACTCCAGACATCACCTAGCCTTGCTCCTGTGCCTCTGCATCACTGGCTATTTCCGTGTGCGGGAAGCTTGGTGCAGGACCTGTGGGACCTGCAGGATGGATGGGCGGCCATCAGGGGTAGCCCTCGGGCCCCTCGGGACCTACCACATTGGCAAGAGGCCTGCAGGGGAAGCCCTTGAACTACTGGAGGGAAGTCCTGCCACCTTGGCTACTTCACTCCCAGCAGGAAGGAAGGTTCCTGCCTGTCCTAGCAATAGCCCAGCCAATGGGAGGCTGCCTCTACTCAGCCAATGAGCAGCCACTACAGAGGGACTCCTGGTTTCCTCCCGTGGGTTGTTAGTTTTGAGCAGTCCCCTCACTTACGAAAGGGCCTCCTCTGCTGGCTCAGACTGGAGTTTTGCTGCAGGAGGGCACTTCTCCAACGTTCCTGGGTAAACCCGTTTTGCAGGATCAAAGAGTGAGGGCTTATTTTTAGGGCACACGTATGTGTGGAAGTGCCCCTGCAGCTCAGGGGTGTGGGACCTGAGGCCCAGGCTGGCCCTGCTGCCAAGCAGCTTGGAGAAGCAGGGTTTCTAGCTGGAATGGCCTGTGTTCACTGGGCCGCACCTGCTCGCTGCTGCCCCCTGTCGGCCTGCCGGGGAACAGGCATCGGGGCCCCCGCACCGCTCACTGCAGTTCCCTGCCGGCCTCTGCTCACCGCCTGAGGGCCAGGCGCGGGGTCCTCTCCAGTGTGCAGTCCGGACAGGGACAGCCGTGGCCCGACCGTGGCTCCTCCTCGGGACAGGGGCTGGGCCCAGGGACACGGGCAGGCGCTCCCCAGCGAGGAGGCAGCGCCCAGTGTCCTGCACGTTGGACTGTGTTCTCAGGAGAGCGGCTGATTTTCCAAGAAGTATGGTAGCCCTTGCAGAATCTTTCTTCCAACCAGTTTCACTTTGTGTAGATTAGTAGAACAAGGCCCGAATGAATGGCCAGGTTTCCACCTGGTCTGATGCCTGAGTGGCTGGCATGCAGGAATTACCCTTAGCCCGTGAGTTGCCTGGTTTTCGTTCCCACTGGGGCCTTCCTGTGTAACAAGGAGTTTCCTATTAACTTCTTCCCACTAAAAAAGTCAGTGTTAGATTACCTCCCTGTGACTGTGTGTGATGGAACCTTCAGTAGAAAATAAAGTTGTTCTTTATAAGCAAGGCAGTATGCCCTGGAAAAATAAGCTAAAGATGTGTCAAAGGCCTCCCTGCACTTCCCCTGGGGGCCATTGGGCACGTGGAGGGCGAGCCCAGCTGCAGGGACCTGGGTGCACAGACACCTGTGGCGGCAGGTGGGCAGGTGGTGGCGCTGTGCTGTGCAGGGCGGGGCTTGGGGTGCAGACGGCGTGGCGCGGGCACAGGGGGTGCGTCCGCACACTTTGGGGTGGAGGGCTTTGCAGGCCGTGGGACCCCCGTGTGCAGAGACCACCTGGTGCCAGAGCACTGGCGGGTGTAGACAGACAACTGTTTTCACCTTATTTCCTTACCTTAAGGAAATCGGAATAAGCCTCGATGTTTGTGGAGGGGAGTGTGCGTTACCGCTAAGTGGAGGTGTGGCCCCAAATAGCTGCTGTGATTGGCTGAAGGCATGGCGTCAGGTAACAAGATCAGTGCTCACTGGAAGAGTGCACGTGCGTCATTGCCGTCAGAAGCGAGTGGAAACAGCACTGAGGCGCCCCCCCCCCTCCTGGCTGTGGGGAAGTTGGGGCTCCTATGGCCAGGATCCTCACTGAACTTAACCCACCTGATGATGTAACTGGCCTGTTGCTAGGCTGCTGCTTCCACACCTTTAGGCAATAAGCTATTATTGCGCTATATAGAGAGCCGGCCCAGTGCTCTGGGCGGAGGCGGAGACGCTAGTGCTTGACCTACCGCTGGGAGAACAAGCCGGGTAATAAACCCTTTCACCCTCACCCCAAGAACATTTTGCTGTCAATTTCTTTGGTCTCACTGAATCCATAGCGAACTTGCCGGGTCCTGAAACCCATCGGCAATACACCGCTCTGCCCCATCACTCCCAGTCGTCCATCTTCTCCTTCATGTGTTTTGTACAATTAAGCAGATACATGTATCTCATTTTCAATGTTTTTACACAAATTGTGCTTGCTTTTCCCAGTTAGTAGCATACCTGGAAATCGTTTTAAGTCACTTTCGTTTTATATCACATCTATACAGCACTCCGTCAGACGGACAGAATCCCTCCACCGACTCTCCAGTGCATTTTTAGGTTATTTTCAGTGTTTTGCAATTTCAGTGAGGCAGTGAAAAACCAGGCAAAAAGGTCACCTTGTGCGTTTGCATTTCGTATTGTTGGAGGGGTATCTTCAGGGAGAATTGCTAGAAGACGAACTGCTGAGCCCAGCATGAAGGCACCTGAGATGTTGATAAATATTCCCAAATACTCTTCAGAGGGGTCACACTAGGTTTCATCGCCACAAGTAATGCCACACTATGGCCTCGCCAAGACCATGCACTCTCTAATTTTTGTCTGATTAATTAGGTGAAAAATGGTTTGTCTCTCTAGCCTTAATCTGCATTTCTCAAATTATGAGTGAGCCTACTTATTTTTAAGTGTCATTCTCCGGTTTTTCATTACAGCCTAATTGACATGTAACCCTCATAACCATGAAATCACCCTTTTCGACATGTACAGCTCAGGTATGAGTTTTTTGCTGTTTTTTTTTTGAGAATATCCAGAGTTGTGGGCTAACTGCATTTCATTTCCTGCCAGCACTCACTCCTAACCCCTCTCTCTCCCAAGGTCCTGGTCACCAATAGTGCAACTTCTGTTTCTATAGGATTACCTGTTCTGGACATTTTATATCAATGGGCTCATGCAATCTTTGGTGATTTTGTGACTTTGTGGGTTTTTGTGATGTAGCATGTTTTCAGAGTTCATCTGTGTTGTAGCTGGTATCCGTACTTCATCCTTTTATTGCAGGATAATATTCCCTTGTATGAATATAACATCTTATTTATCCATTTATCATTTGATGGGCATTTGGGTTGTTTTCCCATTTAAGATATTAATGAATAATACTTGTATGTTTTTGTAGACATATGTTCTCTATTCTCCTGAGCTCATACCTCAGAGTGGAATCACTGGGCCATATGTAAACTTTGTGTTTACCGTGTTTAGAATATGCTGCACTGTCTCCAAGATGGTTGCACCATTTTATGTTCCCACAAGTGAGGAATGACAGTCCCACTGTCTCTGCTTTTTGCCAATACGTGTGATTACCTATCTTTTTTGGCATAGCCAGCCTAGTGGTTTTGATATTCATTCTCCTGATGCCCCAATGATATTGAATAGCTTCTCACATGCTCTCTGAATATTTTTATATTATCTTTGAAGCAGTGTGTACTGAAATCTTTTACCCGTTGTTAAAAATGGGTTGTCTTTTCATTGTTTATTTGCAGCTGTTGTTTGCATATCCTGGATAAAAATTCCTTATCAGATATAAACATTGCAAATATTTTCTCCTATTCTGTGAATTGTCTTTTCACTTTTTTGATGTGTAGAACAGATTTTTAAATTTTTGATGAAATCCTGTTTTTTAAGGACACAGAAGCTGGGCATCCTTCCTTTATCTTTGTGTTGTACAAATGATGTTAGAATACAGTGGGTTTTCAGCTGGGACAGATTGAAGGCCTCTGTCTGTTTCACCTCTTCCTATATCAGGCTTTTTCCTTCCTTCTCCCCTCTTTCTATTTTCTGGTTACTAGATGCACTTTGGGGGCATACTCTCCAGCCTGCTCATATTTATCAGATCCTTTTTCTCAGAGATCTGTATGTTCAGGGCTAGGGACCTCCTCCTTGGCAATGGTGGTTTTTCTGCATTTAAGGATATTGGATTTATATCAGGTTTGAAGTAACCCATTAGCTATTCCTGGAAGGTGTCATGGGTATTTCCCTATAGCACCGAGGGTCCCAGTTTTATTGGCAACACAGGCCATAGCTGTAGCAGAAGCATTCTGTAGTGCTGTGGTGGACCTTCAGCTTTCTACACTCATGGATCTGTCCTTGCAACACTGACCAGCAACACTGACCAGCCTGCATGTTGCACAGGTGGTCACCATTCCCATTCCCTTGACTGTTCTATCTATAGAATGGACCCAGGGCCTGGCTGAGATACCACCAGTGGCCATAGTGTGGAGCTGTTCCAGGGATCTTAACATCAGTTATCACCTACCCTGCTTTCAGGAAACTCGATTCAGCCTTGGGTATACAGACAGGCCCCAGATGAAACACATGGCACAAGGCTACCTTTAGGGGGCCCCAGGCCTACATGCCCATCCATAAATCCCAGTTACCAAAATTCATAATGGAGGTCAGATAAATCTATAACCAATAGGGTAAGACAGCAGCTGCAGAAGTCATGTGTTTTCTGTCTGCTATTTAATCAATAAGATGTATTACAGCAATTGAGTTTAGGGTGTTAAACCAACCTTACATTCCTGGGGTAAATCCCACTTAGACATTGTGTATAAATCTTTTCGTGTGTTACTGGATTTGATTTGCTAACTTTTTTTGAGAACTTGTACATGTATATTCATGAGGTATATGGTCTGTTCAATATTTTCAAATAAACATGATTTATTATTTTTAAAATAAAAAATCTTAGTATTTTTTACTTTTAAGAAATTGTCAAAGAGAGGAACATACATTTCATTAAAGAAGAAATAAAAATAACCAATAAGCATTTGAAAAAACTGGCCAATATCATAGTAATCTCAGCTATCAGATTAAAATAATGATAGACCAATTAATAAAGTCATTAAAATTGCATTACTCATTGTTTGCCTATGGCGTTGGTAAAGAGCCACTCCTAAGTATGTTACATTGCTGGAAGTTTCAGTATGTATTACAAATGTTAAAAATATACTTACATTTCATAATCAATAATATAATGATATAATGTTGAATAATAAATGATGAACACAAAGATTTATCTAAAATGATGGTCTGAAATATTGTGTTTATTATCAAAGTATAGTTGGAAACAAAGACAGTTAGTTACATAAATAAAGTAGTATGTAGCCACTACAAATATCATAAAAGAATATTTCATGACATAGAATATTATTCACAGTATAATCTTAAGAAAATGTTTATAAAACAGTATGTAGAACATTGTGGACTAAATGTGCCTCCCCAAAACTCCCAAGCAGAAGCCCCAAACCCCTAAGTGATGAAGGCTCATGAGGCCATGGGTTGTGCTCCTCTAAGAGGCAGAGAAACCGTGTGAGGACAGTGACAGGACACGGTCGCAGGGGGGGGCCCTGACCACAAGCCAAAGTGGCTGGTGCTTTGATCTTGGACTCCAGGCCCCAGACCATGAGAAGTGCATTATGAGCCCTCTGTGGTGTTTTGTTACAGCAGCCTGAGCTAATACACACAGTGTCGTCCCCTTTTCCATTTTTCTAAAAGAGAGTCTCTGTGCGTGTTGGGGGTAGATAGAAGAAGAAGGAAATAAAGTATTACTTTTAATTGTCTCATGACTCGAAGTTTACCATTGGATTTTGTTCCATGTTCTCTCTGTATTTTAAGTTGAGTATACATTTTCCAACGAAAATATAACAATTTTTAAAACAGAAGCAACGGATTAAAAAAATAAAAACTTGCCAAAGTTACTAGTTCTGAACGAAAGAATCAAAGGATGCCCCCTTAATAGTTCTCCAGCTTCCCCTACAGTCAGTTTCTGTGCCTCTGTTACCTACCATAAAAATTAAATCAGTCACATTCATTTATTGTGCCAGAATATGAGAATTAGATTTTAAAGTATTTTACCTATTTTTAAAATAGACAAACATTATTAATATAGAAGGGGTTTGGAGACAGTGTTTGTAAAGAGCAACAAAGGAAATAAGCAAACATTATTAGAATCAAATTCTTAAAACACCTGATCAATGACATTGCCATACATGTCATCCAGTGGATTTAGGAGGGTGATAAATACCGCAACCAAGAAAATGCCATGCTGCACCCTATCCCTGAGAGCAGGGAGCAGAGCATTACATGTTTCTGGCGACAGCTGTCCGCCGCCCCTCATGCGGTGCTGAAGCACGTGTGCGCACACCTCACGGCAGCACACCATTCTGGCTCACATGGGGCTGTGTGGCTTGGCTTTGATCTCGAGAGCTGACATGCAGATAAGGAGGCAGGACGCACAAGGGCTGCAGACGAATGAATGGAATGGCCACCTGCACCTTTTGGACAGGCTGATTTTTTAATGTGCAATCGTGTCTGTATAGATGGCATTCTGTTGGTCTGTCGGGTCCTTCCACACTTTTTCTTCAGTAGACGAATGCAAATAATTGAGTTTCACTTTCGTGTCCTTTCCAGGAAGTCCACCTAGCAATCCCACAACTTTGTTTTTGAATTTCAGCTCATTTCTATAATGTAGAGGCAGATAAAAAGTAACTGATGTCTACAGACTTGGAGCTGCTGCACTATGATTTCTGTGTCATCTTAGTCGTAACATTTATGCAAATGGCACTAAGCTGCACAAACCACATGCATCTGAAGAATAAAGTACATTTGCCAAAATGCAAGGAGCCAATCAGAAACCCGTATGTTGTGCTTTTCACCAAGCAGGGCCTTGTCAACAGCTCCTATGAGTCTTTTAAAATGCAGCCCCATGTCCTCTGCAATGCGGCCTTCTCCGAATTGCTGGATATTCCAGAACTCACTCATTACTACAAGGGTCACACTGCCCAGCCTTCTGAGTTTAGGGCTCTTATAGGAAAAGAAATCTGTAGGGCTATTCAAAGCGAGCACCTTACTCTTAGTTAATTAAAACAGATTTAGAATAATTTTCTGTCAGTTATGTGCAGCCATACTGGTCAGGCCCTTTTAGTTTAATTTCTTCATTATCCCTGTGTGTGTGTGTGTGTGTGTGTGTGTGTGTGTGTGTATGTGTGATGGACACTCCCTCATCAACACTGGTTCCCTTTTGTGTCTGAATGCAGGAGGTGGGCTGTTTGTTTTGCTGGCCTCCCTCTCAGCGTGTGTTGACTTTGGGAGGAGGGCGAACCTCCTTACACACCTATGCAGCTCTTCACAGACTCTCAAGTCTGGCACGTTTACAAGTTCATGAATAAAACAATCTCTTCCAGCATTTGCTCTGGTCCGGCTCCCCCAGGAATGTCAGACGGAGCCGTTGCTGTACCACATCCTGACGGAGCAGAGCCAATCAACCACGGAGGCCGGAAGACGTCGTCCCTGTTCTAACACGATTTCCATGACTTCCCAGACCTTTGCAGATTCTCTGAAAGGATGTTCCTAAGCCTGCGCGTATTTTGTAAGAAAACACACTGTGGGGCTCTACAAAGCTGGCTTATAGTAGCGAGATCTGCTGAGTGACAGGGCTTCAGCTCATTTCCTCTTCAGAGACTAAGACAGTGTGGGGAAGAGATAATGTGACACAATGATAAGACAGGGCTTCCTGTCCTGGGTCTTCCATCAAACACCCTTGTGGCCTCAGGTGAGGAACTGAGACTCTCCTCCACGCAGATCCCACCCCCCGGGGTTCCTGGTCACACCTGGGAAAGCTCTGTCACTGTGCACCAACACCGTGTTCCCCCTGGGCGCTCTGGCCAGCACAGGCCCCACCCCACCGGCCAGGGCCACACTTACACAAGCAGCTTCCGTCCACTCAGCTTGCTGCCAGGCCTGCCAGAGGGACTGAGGGCCGCCCAGTGCACTGGGACATGCCCTTCAGAGGGACAGAAGAACTGCCCTTACCTGTGACTGGGCCTGAAGAACTGCCCTTACCTGTGACTCATGCCCCAGAGTCTCAGCAGCTCCGCCAAGCTCAGCCTAGCTCCTCTCTCTGTTCTCCCCTGCTGCCCGCCTGCCCGCCTTCAGCACTGTCCCTTCTACCAGCGCTGTTACTCCACAACCAAGGGCTTCCTCCTGATGGACAAGTTGTCCCACCCAAGCCCACCCACCCACTGGACATGGTGCAGAAATCCCAGATCGGGTTCCTTGGGCTGGACTGGTGCCTGCTCTGGACGCCTCCTTTGTATTTGCAAGCAGACACGCTGTCCTCCAGGTGCACGAGCAGCCCCCAGCCTGCTCCCCTCCTCCCCTCTCTCCCCAGTCCTCCTCCCTGCCTCATTCCTGCCTTCATCCTTGACCTCTCGTACATTCTGGCGCTGCCTTGCCAGCTCCACAGCCTTTTCTTCACCTTCACTGTCTGACAGCATTTCTTGTTTATGGTCAGAAATGCCTGTCTGCAGCTGGACTCAGCGAACCCTTTCTGGCTGTGCAGTTCCCATGTCCACCCTGGCCTCACTCTCCCTGCAACCACCTGTGTGCAGAGGTTCAGCCTGGCTCAGCCGGCCTCCAGGTATCACTCGGTTCCGTCGCCTACAAACTAGGGATGCTGTAGCTCCTACCTCGCTGGAATCTAGAGATGCTTAATCCATTTTCTGTGCCCGAGCCCAGGGGTGTTTAGAAGGGCTGGGCATGGTGGACCACCTTCCTCTCCCACCCCTCCCGGGAGGGCCCCAGACATCCCCATAGCCGCCCCTCCCTGTCGGGCCTGGAGCCTGCTGCACTCCACTCCAGGCAGTCTTGCCTGCATGCCTGCCGGCCCAGAGTACCCCAGCCAGGACCAGCCCTTCCATCTGAGCCTGCGTTTCCAGATCCCTTCATGCTGTCCTCACCCCATTCCACCAGGCAGCCCCCTGTGGCTTTTCCTCCACCCACCCCACTCTACTGGTTTCCTCCACGACTACACATCCCACCAAGTCCGCCCACCTTAAGGAAAAGGCAGACTCTCCTTAGGCCTGGGTCCTTCCAGTGCCATATTGGATAGAATACCCCAGAGGGAAACACTATAGACTGTTACTGACTGGTCCCTTACGTTGGGATTGAAGCTTATAGAATACACAGGAATTAAAATATCTAGAACAGCTGAACTCATGCAAACAGAGGATACTGATGGTCAGCAGTCAGGGGAGAGGGTGGGCAAAGGTACAAATGCCAAGTTCAGTCTGAGAGAGACCCAAGGCCCATGCACACAGCAGGGTGGCTATAGTTAACAAAACTGAATTATATGCTTGGAAGTATATGAAGTACTCTTAATCTTAATTAACATTATGATCTTAAATGTCCTCACCACTACACCATAGCAAAACATTGTAATTACGTGAGGTGGAGGAGGTATTAACTGACCTAATTGTGGCATTCACTTCACAGTATGTATGCGTATCAATTCACCACACTGTACACCTTAAACTTACAGTTATATGTCAGTTACATCTCCATATAGCTGGAAAAAAGAATTTCCAATGTAAACGCATGTGTGCACTTTAAGCTATATATGCACAGATATGTGGATCAATCAGATCTTCTGAATGTTCCTCAAATACACGAACTTATCTTGTAATAAAACAAAGGCAGATGGATAAATAGCTGTAAGCAGGTGTCCAGATAAGACAGATATTACCTGAACTTTTTCCTGGGGTAAGGAAAAAGGAAGGGAGTGCCTCATGGAACAAAAGGCATTTGAGATAGAAAGTGAAAGATAGAAATAAAATGATAGGTGCCAGTCAGGAAAGAATGAATGAATTCAAAGAAGTCCAAGGAGCTCAGGGTGGTGGGCAGAATGGTGCAGAATCGTAGAGGAAGAAGAGCTTAGGTGTGTCAGCAGGACTCGGCACTGTCCCGGAAAGGCTGGTGGGAAACAGAGTCTAAGATCACAGGGGCTGAAGAGGCGTGGGTCCAGGAGCCTGGACTCCTTTCTGTCTGAAGACCCTGAGATACTGTTACTCTGAATTGCCCATGTGTGAAGCACGTTAGCTGTCAATCAAGGCAACTTTAGGTTTTGGATAATATTGGAAACTGTCTCCTTCCTGCATTTCCTTCTCACGGGATGACAAGGCTTCCTAAGTGGGTAGGGATCATGTGTATCTGCACCTCAGCCACTGGGAGGATGAGTTACAGGTTCTTTCTGGGGCATCCCACCACTTTTTAGTGTGAACTGAAGACGTGCAAGTGAATGGCTACTTTAGTCTTAAAACCAAAAACTCACGATCCTAGCTTAGTGAAAGTCTATCCAGCTATTTCCGTGTGTGTTTAGAAGTTAACTAGCAGACAGATTTCATTCTATGGACACTTGCATAGCAGATAACAAAATCGTTAAAGGAAAACCAACAAACAAACCCAGACATTTCAACGCGCAACAGGGAGAGAGCCGCTCAGATGAGGCTCAGGAGAGGCGCCCTCGGCCCTGCCTACCCCTCAAGGCTGCGTGGCTGCCTGCCTGGCTCCTCCTCCTGCGGACCGTCTCCAGGGGGCCCATCACTAGGCAGTCTTGAGACTTTAGGTCTGGGGTCTTTCAGGGCTGAATTTGTTTGAAAAACTCCTTCAGTTGTCGGCAATGCCATTTTTTTGGAACACACTATTTGTTTTAAAGTTGGTATAAAATACAATTAGCATCGTAAGGATTTTCTGTAAGATTATGATGGCTCATTTAACAGGGTTCATTTCCACTAGTTTTCCTGAACAGGAAGAGGGTAGAGCAGTTCCTAATTGCACAACAGGGAAAACAGAACCCCCTTGGGGCGGGGGCTGGGTTCCCACTGAGGACACACCCAGGTCATGGTCAGTGGTTAAAATAACACTAATCAGAAACATTTCAACTTTGATCAAGATAATCTTTTCTCTAAAGTAAGGAAATGAACCCAATCATTCAGGATAATTTTTCATTAAAGAAATGTTTACTACAAGAAGTTGACTATACTTAAAGAGTTACAATTATTTGAAAGCTTTGCTCACCAGAAACACCTTATTTTCAGGAAAGGCCAGATCAGCAGGACATTGTTATCCTTGGGTGAGAGTTCTCAAAGGGAGGAGGTGGGTGGACTACCCTGTTCTGAGCAGATCTTTTCTCTGCCATACCAACTATTCTTTTCAAATGTGCTTGGTGACTGTCATGTAGATTTTCACAAAGAAAGACAAAAATGGTTGAAAACTGGAAATTTTGTATCTATTCACAACCACATGCTCACATTACCCAAAATATCCACAGTATCAACTTGATAAAGGAGGCGGAGCAAGAGCAAAGCCACATAAACAAAATTCTCTGACGCAGCGAGTCCCTGTTTGTCAGCCTCTATTTATAGCCTTGATGGAGCCGCACTGGGAAGCGAGTGCTGGGATGGTGGCCGAAGCCCAGCCCTGCAGGTGTTCCATCCACTCCATTCGTGGGGAACTACACTTGTCTGATTGTCTCTTCATAGCCATGAGATCACTGTGGAGTTCCTTGAAAAAGTTTTCTTGCTAAAATCAGCAAATCGAGATTTAGACAAGTAGCTATGCTTTGCATCCTGGAGGGATTTTGTATTAAAACGAGAAGTTTCACTGCAGTGATTAGCTGGCCCTATGCTACATGCAAGCATAGATTTTAACAGACATTTAAATCCTGAAAACCAAATTACCATTTTGTTTTCCACTTTTTAAGTTTCTTGAAAGTGTTTTGGAATCTATTAATACTTCATATATAAAGAAAAGAAAATTTTGACTTTTTAAAGAACCAATTTGGATATGACAAGGAGTATTTAAAGAAGGCAGAGGAGACGGTAGCTCTCAGGAGATGGTCCCACTGTGAGGAGAAAGGTCGTCCTTCTGCGTGTGTCCAATAGCCTCATGTGCTTTAAGCATATACAATTTTTATTTAAAAATCTATAAACAAGCTTTCAAAAAGAAAAAAAAGAAGAAGACAGGGAAAAGAAGGCTGAGAACCATTTCAGTCTTCCCTAAGCAATTCATTTATCTTTGGAGTCAGATTTATTTTATAAATAAGAAAGTTTTCATTCAATAAAAATTCTAATTAGAATAAAAGCATCTATTTCTTACAGAGATTCTGTTTTGCAATTTTTAAATGTTGTATTCATTGGTTATGTATGGCATTATACTAATATAAAGCTGATTATCATATTATAAGTATTAGAGTTCTCCAGAGAAACAGAGCCAACAGGAGATTTATATCTGTGTGTGTGTGTGTTTAACTATGTAATGTGTGTGTGTGTGGGTGGGTGTGTTTGAGTGTAGAATTGGCTCCCATGATTTCAGAGGCTGAGAAGCCCCAGATCTGCCTTCTGAAGGCCCAGGAGGCAGGAGAGCTGATGGCATGAGCTCCAGTCCTGGTCTGGGGTCAGGAGACCTGTGTTCCAGGCCTGGGACCAGCAGGCATGAGGCGGAGCAAATTCCCTCCCTCCCATTGGCTCCGTCAGGCCTGGGAGGCAGAGCAAGGCCCCCCCACTTCACAGAGGCAGGGGCTTCACTCAGTCCACTGACTAGAGACACACCAGAATAACGCCTGAGCAAGTATCTTGGCACCCAGTTAAGTTGATACCTAAAGTAACCATCACAATTGGCATATGAATTAGTACTTTTAACCCAAATTGGTAATGAATTACTTCTTAAACTTTGCTGGTTACTGATGCCTTATCAGCCATGCCCTACTGGCCGCAGCCCATCCTTCCCCAGCTGCACATCTGGAGCAGGGCCAGGCCCAGAGACTGTCCCCAAGGACAGGGCTGAGGCCCAGGCCCTGCCGGCTGACCACGCCCGGCTCCCCGGTGGCCGGCCTGTTTCCCAGCCACTGCAGGGCCAGGCGGGTAAGGTGAGTCCTCCTTCACGTTTGCTGTCTTTCTGATTACAGTCCTGGAACTGGAATCTTTTGTCACCAGCATGGAGGGTCTTCTCAGCCCAGACTGAACTTGACTGAAAAGGCTGTTCTCTTTACACTGAGAGTCAGGAACTTCAATCATCAGAGGTCAGAAAGTGTGCCCCACTCCACCTCCTTAGGTGTGAGGTCCTTGAGCACCATAGGGAGACTCTACACATCTTTGCATAATATGTCCATATTACATTTGTATTGAATTAATATGCACTCCTCTGTCAGTGAAGCATTTTATATATTTAAGTTTGTTATTAAATAAAAGCTGAATGCTATTATTTTCTTAGAAGGTGAATATCTTTATCTTTATGAGCATCTAGAGGAGACTCATGATATGCATCTGAAAGGGATAATCAGTTCGTAGAGACTTGGAGGGAATTGCTCAGAGGAGGATGAGTCCACCTAGCCTCCACCCTTCTATGATTATCAGACTCAAAAATTAGATCCTTGTATTTTAAAAGTCTTCTATCTGTTTGGAAATACTAAGATTGACAAATGTTTAGGGGGGACAATCTAAAAGTTAGTAAATATACCTGAAAATGGTTAAGGTCTCTAAAAGAATGCAAATACTTAGAAAATTTTAATGTCTAGACAAATAAATTATTCATTACAAAACAAAAGCCCATGATGGAGACTTCCAGGAAGATGGCGACGTGAACAGGGTGGGAGAAATCTCTTCCCAACACTATGTTTATCCACGAAAACACAGCAAATACAACTATTCCTAAAAGAGAGACCAGAATACACAGGAAAGCGCACGGCGTGCAGCTACACCTGAGAGGACTTCGCACCCGGCGAGGCAGGTAAGATACGGAGCCGCGACCCGGCGGGACCCAAGTGCTCACCCACCCCAGCGCACCGGCGGGAGGAGAGGATTCAGAGCCAGGAGGGTTGGGAAGTACAGGCCTGTGAAATAACCAGCCCCGGTGATCTGTGCGGGGAGCGCTGACACACATTGGGTGGTGTAGCGGAGATTGGAGAGACAGAGGGGCAGGATCTGAGCGGGGAACGTGCCAGGTTGCTTGCAGCCGTCTCTGGAAGGAAAAAAAAAAAGAAGAAAAGCGCGTGCTTTTTTCAGCGGTCTTAAAGAGACAGGACCCCAGCGGAGGACCGGATCACCCCAGCACACTCAGCCCAGCAGGCTGGGAGTCCTGGGGAGCTTCGGACACCTTAGCTGGCGACTGGGAAAGGATGGCTGCACTTAGACTTCCCACAGAGCTCAACAGCCTCCCATTCGTTCCCACCCTGGCCAGAGCTATTAACGGCCCTGCGGAGTGGCGCGGCCACAGCTCTGGAATAGTGGAGCAACAGCGCCACCTACAGCATCCCCACAGAATCCACTCCTGGTGGGTGTTTTTTTTTTGTTTGTTTATTTTTGTTTTTCTTCCTTTCTTTCTTTCTTTCTTTCTTTTTCTTTCTTTCTTTCTTTCTTTCATTCTTTCTTTCTCTCTTTCTTTCTTCTTTCTTTCTCTCTTCCTTCCTTCCTTCCTTCCTTCCGTTCTTTCTTTCTTTCTTTCTTTCTTTCTTTCTTTCTTTCTTTCTTTCTTCTTTCTTTTTTTTCCCCTTTTTAAAGTCATAAAGAGCCCAGCTGACATACATGCAACTACCAGCAACAACTTCTATAGCCATGAAAAGGCAGAGGAATATGGTACAGACAAAGCTCCAGACCCAGACAACCTCAGAGAGGGAGCCTGAAGGGATGGACATGCACAGTCTTCCTGAAAAAGAATTCAGAATAAAAGTCATAACCATGCTGACGGATCTACAGAGAAATGTGCAGGAGCTGAGGGAGGAAGTGAGGAAAGACTATGCAGAAATCAGACAACCCATGGACAGGCTTAACAGCAGACTGGATGAGATGCAAGAGACTGTTAATGGAATAGAAATCACAGAACAGGAATACAGAGAAGCTGAGGCAGAGAGAGATAAAAGGATCTCGAGGAATGAAAGAATATTAAGAGAACTGTGTGACCAATCCAAATGGAACAATATTTGGATTATAGGAGTACAAGAGGAAGAAGAGAGAGAAAAAGGGATAGAAAGTGTCTTTGAAGAAATAATTGCTGAAAACTTTCCCATGCTGGGAAAGGAAATAGTCTCGCAGTCCACGGAAGCCCACAGATCTCCCCACACAAGGGACCCAAGGAGGACAACATCAAGACACATAATAATTAAGATGGCAAAGATCAAAGATAAAGACAGAGTATTAAAGGCAGCTAGAGAGAGAAAAAAGATCACCTACAAAGGAAAACCCATCAGACTATCATCAGACTTCTCAACAGAAACCTTACAGGCCAGAAGAGAATGGCATGATATATTTAACATAATGAAACAGAAGGGCCTCGAACCAAGAATATTGCATCCAGCATGATTATCATTTAAATTTGAGAGAGGGATTAAACAATTCCCAGACAAGTAAAAACTGAGGGAGTTTGCCTCCCATAAACTACCTCTACAGGATATCTTAAATGGACTGCTCTAGAGGGAAGCACCCCTAAGGCTAAAAAGATGTCACCAGAGAAAATAAAATCATAGCAAAGAAAGCAGATCATCCAAATACTAACTAAAGGCAAAGAATAAAACACCTAAAATATAAAGAATGAAGAAGGAAGAATAGGAAGGGAGAGATAAAGAAACATCAGACAGCGTTCACAATAAATTAACAAGAAAGTTAAGTTAGATTCTTACATAGTAAAGAATGAGCCCTTGAACCTTTGGTAACCAAATCTAAAGCCAGCAATGGCAATAAGTACATATCTATCGATAATCACCCTAAATGTAAATGGACTGAATGCACCAATCAAAAGACACAGAGTAACAGAATGGATAAACAAGCAAGACCCATCTATATGCTGCTTACAAGAGACTCACCTCAAACCCAAAGATATACACAGACTAAAAGTGAAGGGATGGAAAAAGATATTTCATGCAAACAACAAAGAGAAAAAAGCAGGTGTTGCAGTACTTGTATCAGACAAAATAGACTTCAAAACGAAGAAAGTAGCAAGAGATAAAAAAGTACATTACATAATGATAAAAGGGTCAGTCCAACAAGAAGATATAACCATTATAAACATATATGCACCCAACACAGGAGCGCCAGCATATGTGAAACAAATACTAACAGAATTGAAGGAGGAAATAGACAGCAATGCATTCATTTCAGGAGACTTCAACACACCACTCACTCCAAAGGACAGATCAACCAGACAGAGAATAAGTAAAGACACAGAGGTACTGAACAACACACTAGAACAGATGGACCTAACAGATATCTACAGAACTCTGCACCCAAAAGCAGCAGGAGACACATTCTTCTCAAGTGCACATGGAACATTATCCAGAATAGACCACATACTAGGCCACAAAAAGAACATCAGTAAATTCAAAAATATTGAAATCCTACCAACCAACTTCTCAGATCACAAAGGTATAAAACTAGAAATAAATTTTAGAATGAAAACAAAAAGGCTCACAAATACATGGAGACTTAACAACATTCTCCTAATTAATCAATGGGTTAACGACCAAATCAAAACAGAGATCAAAGAATTTATGGAGAATAATGACAAGAACAACACAAAGCCACAACTTCTATGGGACGCAGCAAAGGCAGTTCTAAGGGGACAGTATATTGCAATCCAGGCCTATTTAAAGAAAGAAGAACATTCCCAAATAAATAGTCTAAAGACACTATTACTGAAATTAGAAAAAGAAGAACAAATGAGGCCCAAAGTCACCAGAAGGAGGGACATAATAAAGATCAGAGAAGAAATAAATAAAATTGAGAAGAATAAAACAATAGAAAAAAATCAATGAAACAAAGAGCTGGTTCTTTGAAAAAATAAACAAAATAGATAAACCCCTAGCCAGACTCATTAAGAGAAAAAGAGAATCTACACACATCAACAGAATCAGAAATGAGAAAGGAAAAATAACGACGGACCCCACAGAAATACAAAGAATTATAAGAGAATATTATGAGAATCTATATGCTAACAAGCTGGAAAATGTAGAAGAAATGGACAACTTCTTAGAAAAATACAACCTTCCAAGATTGACCAAGCAAGAAACAGAAAAACTAAAGAGACCAATCACCAGCAACGAAATTGAAGTGGTAATCAAAAAACTACACAAGAACAAAACCCCCGGAACACATGGATTCACCTCTGAATTCTACCAGACATATAGGGAAGAAATAACACCCATTCTCCTTAATGTTTTCCAAAAAATAGAAGAGGAGGGAATACTTCCAAACTCATTCTATGAAGCCAGCATCACTCTAATACCAAAACCGGGCAAAGACTTCACCAAAAAAGAAAATTACAGACCAATATCCCTGATGAACGTAGATGCAAAAATACTCAACAAAATGTTAGCAAATCAAATTCAAAAATACATCAAGAGGATCATACACCATGATCAAGTGGGATTCATCCCAGGGATGCAAGGATGGTACAACATTCGAAAATCCATCAACATCATCCACCACATCAACAAAAAGAAGAACAAAAACCACATGATCATCTCCATAGATGTTGAAAAAGCATTTGACAAAATTCAGCATCCATTCATGATTAAAACTCTCAACAAAATGGGTATAGATGGTAAGTACCTCAACATCATAAAGGCCATATATGACAAACCCACAGCTAACATCATACTTAACAGTGAGAAGCTGAAAGCTTTTCATCTAAGATTGGGAACAAGACAGGGATGCCCACTCTCTCCACTGCTATTCAACATAGTACTGGAGGTCCTAGCCACGGCAATCAGACAAAACAGAGACATACAAGGCATCCAGATTGGTAAAGAAGAAGTCAAATTGTCACTATTTGCAGATGACATGATACTGTACATAAAAACCCCTAAAGACTCCACTCTCAAACTACTAGAACTAATATCTGAATTTAGCAAGGGGCAGGATACAAAATTAACACACATAAATCTGTTGCTTTCCTATACACTAACGATGAACTAACAGAAAGAGAAATCAGAAAAACAATTCCATTCACAATTGCATCAAAAAGAATAAAATACCTAGGAATAAATGTAATGAAGGAAGTGAAAGACCTATACTCTGAAAACTACAAGACACTCCTAAGAGAAATTGAAGAGGACACTAACAAATGGAAATGTATCCAATGCTCTTAGCTAGGAAGAATAAATATTGTCAAAATGGCTATTCTACCTAAAGCAATCTATAGGTTCAACACAATCCCTATCAAAGTACCCACAGCTTTCTTCAATGAACTCGAACAAATAATTCTAAGATTCATATGGAACCAGAAAAGACCCCGAATAGCCAAAGCAATCCTGAGAAGGAGGAATAAAACAGGGGGAATTACGCTCCCTGACTTCAAGCCTACTACAAAGCCACAGTAATCAAGGCAATTTGGTATTGGCACAAAAACAGACCCAAAGACCAGTGGAACAGAATAGAAAATCCAAACATTAACCCAAACATTTACAGTCAATTAATATTTGATAAGGAACCTTGGATATACAATGGGGAGATGACAGCCTCTTCAGCAGCTGGTGTTGGAAAAATTGGACAGCTACATGTAAGAGAATGAAACTGGACTACTGTCTAGCCCCATACACAAAGGTAAACTCAAGGTGGATCAAAGACCTGAATGTAAGTCATGAAACCATAAAACTCTTAGAAAAAGACATAGGCAAAAATCTCTTGGACATAAACATGAGCGACTTCTTCATGAACATATCCCCCCGGGCAAGGGAAACAAAAGCAAAAGTGAACAAGTGGGACTGTATCAAGGTGAAAAGCTTCTGTACAGCAAAGGACACCATCAGTAGAACAAAAAGATATCCTACAGTATGGGAAAATATATTCATAAATGATGCATCTGATAAGGGGTTGACATCCAAAATATATAAAGAACTCAAGCACTGTAACAAACAAAAAGCAAATAATCCAATTAAGAAATGGGCAGAGGACATGAATAGACACTTCTCTAAAGAAGAAATTCAGATGGCCAACAGGCACATGAAAAGATGCTCCACATCGCTAATCATCAGAGAAATGCAAATTAAAACCACAATGAGATATCACCTCACACCAGTGAGGATGGCCAACATCCAAAACACACACAACAGCAAATGTTCGCGAGGATGTGGAGAAAAGGGAACCCTCGTACACTGCTGGTGGGAATGCAAATTAGTTCAAACATTGTGGAAAGCAGTATGGAGGTTCCTCAAAAAACTCAAAATAGAAATACCATTTGACCCAGGAATCCCACTCCTAGGAATTTACCCTAAGAATGCAGCAGCCCAGTTTCAAAAAGATAGATGCACCCCTATGTTTATCGCAGCACTATTTACAATAGCCAAGAAATGGGAGCAACCTAAGTGTCCATTAGTAGATGAATGAATAAAGAAGATGTGGTACATATTCACAATGGAATATTATTCAGCCATAAGAAGAAAACAAATCCTACCATTTGCAACAACATGGATGGAGTTAGAGGGTATTATGCTCAGTGAAATAAGCCAAGCCGAAAAAGACAAGTATCAAATGATTTCACTCATATGTGGAGCATAAGAGCAAAGAAAAGAACTGAAAGAAAAAAACAGCAGAAGACTCACAGAACCCAAGAATGGACTATCAGTTGTCAAGGAGAAAGGGATTAGGGAGGATGGGTGGGAAGGGAGGGACAAGGGGGAAAAAGGGGCATTACAATTAGGAGATGTAATGTTGGGGGGGCACGGGGAAGGCTGTACAACTCAGAGAAGACAAGTAGTGATTCTATAGCATCTCACTACGCTGATGGACAGTGACTGTAATGGGGTAAGTGGGGGGGACCTGATGAAGTGGGGAGTTTAGTAACCATAATGCTGCCCATGTAAGTGTAGATTAATGATACCAAAAAAAAAATCCTCAGTAAATTTTTTCAAATACCGAGTCCATTGGAATTCTGATTAATTGCCATTATGAAAAAGGAGATGAAGGGAAAACCATAGAGACAGGAAGTAGAATGATGATTGCCAGGGGCTGGGTAGGAGGGATTGGGGAGTTATTGTTAAGTGGGTATAGAGTTTCAGTTTTGCAAAATGAAAAGAGTTCTAGAGATGGATACAACAATCTGAATGTAGTTAACACCATTGAACTGTACATTTAAAGATGAAGGTAGTAAATTTTATGTTATGTGTATTTTGCCACAATAAAAATAAATTGAAATAAAAACAAAAGAATTTCATCAGACATCTATTCACAACCCAATGAGCAAGGGGAGAATGAAGGGAAATATTTAAAGCGTTGACAGAAAATACCACCAGTGTAGAATTCTGTGTCCAGCAAAATTATCCTTCAAAAGTGAAGAAGAAATGGAGACTTTCTCAGATTAACAAAAGTTGATTTGTGGCCAGAAGATCTGCCATGTGTGGAATGTTAAAAGAATTTGTGTAGAGAAAGACAGTTATTTAGGTCTGGAACTTGGATTCACACAAGGATAGGAAGATAATTACTATAGGAGGAATAAGTGAAGGGGATTTTTAGGGCGATGGAACCATTCTGCATGGCACTGTAATGATGGACACGTGGTGACGTGCATTATCAAAACTCAAAACTACAACACAAAGGAGTGAAACCTAATATAAACTATGGACATTGGTTAATAAAAATATGTCAGTAATGATTTATCAACTGTAACAAAGGGGTCTCACTAATGCAAGATGTCGATCATAGGGCTGCATCAGGTCAGGGAGAAAGGGGACATGTGGGAGCTTCATCACTTTTTGCTCAATTTTTCTGTAAACATAAAAGTATTCTGTTTATTTTATTCTATCATTTCATTCTATTAAAAAAAACTAAATGTCAAAAAATAAGGGACACCTCAACTGTCCCCCAGAGATTTACCCCCAAGCAATTAGCATGCAGACAATACCAACATCATTACATCTTCAAGAGAAAGGCTTACATTCTGGCATTGTTTTGCCCATGAATATTCATCATGTGTGTGTGTGTTTGCATGTGGACATGTACATGTGTGTATCCAACATGATCTTGGGGGAAAGTGAATGGTGTGATATGTCAGAGTTATCTTTCTGTGGGATAAAGATAGACAGAGAGGGTTGGTTTCTGTTATGAAGCCTCCATCTTCCCCGTTGAATCACATTTGCATGTCTCTGCTATAAAGGAAATAGCCAAAGGGGTCTGGATGAACATTTGGTGATTATTAGAATTTATAAACTAAATTATAAATTTGGCACTATCACTGGATGAGATGACAGGTGGGACTCAGCACATACATCCTGGTTGTCCGCTTCACATGACTACTGCTCTTTAATTTTATAAACTTCAAAAAATGCTCTTAAGAGCATGAAGCATAAATGCAAGCTGCTTCATCCTCATCTTGGAGTCAGGGGCAATTAAGGATAAATACTCTTTCTTTAGGGGAACTAGGAAAATCTGGGCTGGGGGACCTTTCAAACTACAAGGTGAAGCCCCAATGTGAGGGAAAGAACTTGAAGCACAGCAACTCTTCCACAGCATCGCCCCTGTTCTTGCTAACAACTTGTGGCCTTCATGAGGACATTCCCAGAAGTACCTGACCCCACAGCAGAAAAACTAGAATGGGGACCCCTAGTCCAGAGAAAGAACATAACTCACTCAACAGAAATTTTCAGATTAAGATGAAAGAAAGATACAGTAGTCTCTATCTCAGACTCATCCTCCTTTGTTGCCACAAAATTGAGCTCTATTATGGGACTACAAAATCACACAAACCACAGGACCACATGGACCACATGGGCCACAGGACCACAGGGATAAGCTTTCTGCCTTGTGATACAGAAGAAGACAGGAAGGTACAGCTATTGTGATTTTTTTCTTTTGTTTTCTATTCTTTTGGGTGTAACTTTCTAATATTTTTCTAATGACCAGAGTTGCCCACGTGAAGTGCACCGCCTGTATCTGTTGGCCCTTTACTTGGGCTTTGCAGGACACCCCTGGTTAAATGCAGATGATCACGTTTCCACTCAGTGGGCCTGGGGTAGGGGACACAGGATGTGCATTCTGACAAGATGCAGGAGGTCTTCAGGCAGGTGGGCCGAGGGTTCTAGTCTGAGAAAGGCTGCCCTGGAAGGACTCAGACATGTCACCTAAGTACCCCACTGCAGGGTGAGGAAGTCCACACACCCTCTAAGTGTGAACAAAGCTCTTTGGGAAGATGAATCTGCTCTACACAAACAAGTAGACAGGCGTCCGAGATCACAGGTAATGGAATGGCCACATGGAAAGTTCTGGACTCTCCCAGGTGAGAAGGGACACGTCCATGCACTGAGTCCACAGGAGTAAGACAAATGCCTCTGGCCCCCATTCTCCCCACTCTGCACCAACTGGACCGGCACTCGGGGGCTCAGCACTGTGCTTGCGTCTGGCCCAGACTTTCCGCAGTTGCTGCTCTTCACTGCAGTAAGCCAGCAAAAGAATCAAATAAAAAATTTAAATCAAATTGACAGATCCTTAAGTAATTATTTTTTTCCCTAGAAATGAACCATAGCCTAAGGATAAAATAATGGAACACAGGATTGCAGGACTTAGAATAAAATTCAGTGATGCAGGGAAAATTAGAAGTCAATTCTTGAGTGCTCGGATGACCAAGGGCATGGAAATCATAATCCTCTTTGGGCAAAACACCCACTCAAAATCACAACGGACATTAAGGAAGATAGAGTAGAATTTGATGTTATCTGAAAGTAATTGAAGAGATGTCCTAGGGTCACAGAGCTGGACAGGACGAGGAAGAGTGCCTGTCAGGGCTGAAGACTGCCTCTCCTTTGGAAGAATGTGCCTGTCTCCTGTTGCTATCTCTGTTTAAACAGCCAAACCGAAAGCACCCTTTCTTCACCCACCATCCATCTTCTGCTGCGGAAACAGGTCTGTTATGACATATGAGACAATGCATGTTGTGACATTAAATAGTCCATTGTTTGTGTGTGTCCAAATATGCTTACCTGTTACCTTGATCACGCAGGGAAGTTGAAGAGCGGGCTTACTCCATCCTCAGACCATCAAGTTTGTCACTGTGCTTGCCCAGTTTTCAGTTCGCATGCCCCAGGCTGCTGTCTGCCCTGATGCTGGTCAGCACCTGAGTCCAGCAAAGATGGTGCTTCTAGGGTCTGATTTGAACCACCTGAGGCTCTGCAGTGGGCCCTAGAGGGCTCCAGCTAGCAGCCCTACAATTTTCCAGAGTTCATCTTGGGATGGAGACGCTGGCCACAGGCCATCTCAGCTACTCCAGAGGGCCTGAAAATTGGGCAAGTCTTAAGAAAGTAAAAAACCTCAAACCAACTGAAGATGTTCCCATTTCCCTGCAAAGACAGCATGTAGAATGTGGGTCATTTGCTGCTTCATGGAGCAAAATAGCTTCAACAGCTGACTTACCATTACCATTTTTAAAGAAGTATCACATTTAGCTTGTGAGAATTGCCATGGAAAAATGGGCTTGCATTCTACAAAGCATGCAAAGAACAAAGGAAGACGCATGCATATAGAGCGATGGCAGAGTGAACAGGTGCCAAGGTGAGGTAATGGTTAAGCAAAGTCATCTTGATCTTTTGTCCATTAAAATAAAGCAAAACAAATCATCTCCCAAACATTTCTTTCACACCAGGGATCTGACCTATGAAATCATTGCTCAGAGTGGGGAAGGCAACCTTCCTTTTGCACATGCTCACTGAGGGCCTGTGTGTCAAGCATTGACCGACATTCTGGAGAAATAGGTGGTCATCTCAGGGCTCTGCACTCCATCTGAGGGTGCGAGGGTTGGGCCACAGCCAAGAAACCTGGGGATGATTCCCTGAAGATGGTGTGGCACTGTTTATGACAACACCATGATACAGGATGTCTATTTCCAGAGTTTTGCTAATTTGTTTATTTTTGTAAATATACCATGTGCTTTTCATCTTATGTAATAAGGAATTACAAGATTTAATTTCAAAAATTATTTCAGTTATTTCCATGTGTTTTCTTAACAGAAATTGTGAGAAAACATACAACTATTTTTAGAATGCTGTGTTGAACACCATGAAATTATGACAGTGGCCTGTACAACTGCTATCTGTTGAGATGGTTCCAGATGGGATAATGTTGCAGTGTATATGGATAAAATTACTGTTGAATTTAAAAACTGTCTCATGTTGCCCACACCAGATGTTCTTTTTTCTCAAATCAACTATACAAAAGTCCTTACTATGAGGGAGGTCTGGGAGGAAATTCCATATCTCAAAACCCATGCCTTTTCTTAATTATCTATGTATTTAGGGGACATGCCCTCTGCAAAGTTCCACTAGAGCTACAGAAATGCAAATAGAAGTGGCACGGCCAGGTCTCAGGGGGCTCACTGCCTTACTCAGACATTGGCCTGATCCCAGCATAACTACAGAATAATATCAAATCTAATCTTTTTAGTAAGGTGCAAAGTGTCATGACACTTTAAATTAAGTTGACATAATTTTCAGTTGGTGAGTCACATTTTGGAAAAGGTGGCATTTTGAACTGAAAATAAATTGAAAGACTTAGAGGTGAAAAATATACTGAGATTGGAATTATAGATGAGAACCTGGACAGAATCATGATAAAATTATAACTTGATTGCAGTAATATTCTGGGCAGTATTATATTGGGTCTTTATAAGAACTCCATGAGGTAGAAGTTTCTGAAAATATTTAAGAGAAGAAACTGGCTTAGAAGGACTTTCCCAGGATCATTTAGCAAGTGGATAAGAGTTACCCAAGCCTGAATCTGCTGCCCCTAAAAAGAGGTTGAAAGAGGGAGAGAGGGAACTTCGGAGGACATTAAGCTGGAGAGGTGCAGCCACCAGGGAGGGTACCTTCACAAAGGACCTGGGGTGGCTCCCAATGACAGGGGCAGGTCTTCACAGGGCACCCAGCAGATAACGAGGATCAAATCACTTGCTGAGTAATTCAGGGGATGCATCAGTCAGTCTGCTTCTGGTTTGTTACCTGAAAACTGTCATAGACATACAGCTTTGGAATTTCAGCAAAACAATTGTGTTTGTATATGTGTCTTATCACATACACCAAAATAACTCAAAAGCTCAGTAGGATGTGGTCAGGTATGAAGGAAAGAAGTGGGGGAGGGTTCAGAAATGCCAGGGTGTCCTGTCCTCTGTTCCAGTCAGTGTGCTTGCTGGAGTGCATGAGAAGCGGGACAAGGAACTCTGCAACACACACGAGAGAAAAGGCAAGATTCAGTATGTGAGACAAGTCACAGGGAGCTACAGATGCCATTCCAGTGTGTAAGAGCTGGCTAGGATGCCACAGCGCTGCCCCGTTTGGGAAGTTCTGACATAGAACCTTCCAGACCTCTAAGATTTTGTCGCTGGGTTGTGCTTGGTATACACTTTGTAGGCTGTCAAGTCCTCTCACACTTTATTTTTTTAGTTGTCAGTTTATTTTAGCTAATGATTGACCCCCGAGCTTTATGACAGCCACTCTCTCTAATTCATGAATCCTGTGCTCCTTTTTCAAGGGAGTGGAGACCCCACAGGTTCAAGTTGTGTCCACATGGCCCCACGAGAGGTGATCCCATGACACACACCTCAGCCTGTGAACTAAAAGCCCTGAAAGCAGCTGGTTCATGAGCAAGGTTTGCCGGTGTGTTAGTTACGGTGCCAACAAGCAAGCCAGCCTGGGACGCACGCTCAGGATGTGGCTGCCACGTGCTGTGATCCAGCAGGTTTCTTCATCCCTTTTCTGAAGGAGGACAACTGCTGGCACACGGCCCAGCAGGTCGGGGACATCGGCTCCACCACCACGTGCCCCTGGTGCAACCGCAGAATCACTTCAAACGCAGACTGAATTCCTCTTACATTGCCTTGAAAACACACAATATCATTTGTGTCTCAACTTGTGCGTGGGCTGAAATGTGGAGGACATAGAGTAACTGGCAATATTCACTGTCATTATATTCATTAAAAATTCAGAGGTTTGTCTGAAACCTCCCCATGTGCCTGCTGTTTTTGGAGGCATCAAGCGTCCTTTAACTGACTTGCTTTGATTGCTCTGTGCCTGCTCTTTCGTGAGCCAAGTAAGTCTTTTTCGAGCTTCTCGGGAGTTTCCACGCTGTGCCACCACTCTGAGGGCCTTTCGCGGCCACTGCTCCTAATTTTTGCCATTCTGTTCTGTTAATAATAAATTTCTGCTCACCAAAGAGTTATTCCAGAGAAAAACGTGGTCCTGGAAACCACCAGTGAAGGCGTTTTACAGAGTTGGTGAGCAAAACACCCCCAGAAGGCATGTGCCGCTGCCTTACTGCCCGGAGCCACAGAGGACGGAGACAGGATAGGACCTGCTTCTTAGCACGCTTCTCCCTGCCTCAGGCTGGACGTGGCACGGACATCTGAGCACCCAGTTGTGACTTTTGTCATTTTTTTCCAACTCCTTTTCTGTTGAAAGTATAGGAAACTGAACATTTTGGAAGAAGAAAACAAGCTGGCTGATAGAGAGAATTTGGTAAACCAATTGGCTATTACACGGCTTTAGCTACTGACATGGTGGTTTCCTTGTGGCATTTTGAATATATGTACTCGAAGCAAAGAAAGAGGATAATACCATCTGTGTTCTGCAAATGGTAACACCGGGGTGAGCATTTGTGTGACCTGAACCATCAGGCTGGTCCTCAGGATCAGCCCCGCCAGTTCACTTTGCTTCACATCAACCTCAACAAAGAGTCAGAGTGATGGGAGAGGCTGTAGAGGGCTTCTAGTCCGCCCATTTCTGAGGAACTGTGCCCAGCGGCTCCATAGACAAAATCAGCACGCACGCACACACAGACATGCACACGCACACATGGACACAGACACGGACACACATGTGCATATACAGACACACGCATGCACACCCACACATATTCACAGACACACAGACGCACACATACATTCTTTAATGCTTCTCAGGGCTGCGTCTCAAGAATACTGACATGGGCTGAGGCATTTAAGGTCATCAGGCCACACTGGAACATGGGCCCCGAGCACTCTGTGACGTGACACTGAGAGACCCCATGGGTGATGGAGGCTGACTTGTGGTGAATCTGCAGGACTTACTCCAAGTGCTGCAGACCATTCGTGTGTCCGGCTCACTGGATGTTGCTCCCAGTGGTGACCCACCCACTCCGGACCCTGGAAACCCCCACAACTCCTGGAATTTGGGGAGGGACCCTGGCATTGCAAGGCTACCATGACACGTGGCGTGTGCCCAGGAGATGCCCTCCTCACGGGCCTCTGAGGGTGGGGAGAAGGTCTGGTGGCCGCATGTCCATGACCACAGTCAAAACAATCTCTTCTACAAATAGGGCCCCAACCCTTCTGCTGGGAAAACTTGGCAAGTGGACAATGTGTTTGGATAATTTTAAAACATATGAGGAGATGGACTCCTAAGTACCTTGCCCACATTCAGCTTAAATTTCAGAATGTGTGTTTGCAGTTTAGAGCATATGCTCCATGTTTCATGCACCATTAGTAAATGTGAACAGGGTCTATTTCCTCAGCTGGGTGATTCTGTATGAGACTCAGGACACAGAAGGAAGTTTCTCAGGAAGAGAATTTTCTCAGGAGACTGAATTTTTCCTACAGTCTGAGACTGGAGGGGCTTTGCTGGCCCCAGGGAGCAGAAACGCCACCTCTGGGCCCCTGCACGGACATTCGCATGGGGAACACATTTCTGAGCTAAATGGTCCCTGTAACTGTGACCCGAGAAGGCTGCTCCAGGTCACCTTCTGCTCAGTGGAAACATGGCACAGAATGGTGTGGGAACCCCACGTGGCTGTTCTGAGCCAGCCAAGGGGTCTGCAGAGGTGGTGTTTGTCGCTTTCTTGGGTAAATTAGTTTCCTCTTACTCTCCGAGCACTTGTCCTGAGCATTTCTGCCCGACATTCCTGGGATCTGGGTTTCTGATAAGGCACAGCCATGGGCAACGTGAGTGTGTTCAGGCTGCTGTTCTCGGGTGCCCTTCGGAAGGTGGGGAGCCTCCGACTGAGGGAAAGGAGGCTGGAGGGCTTCAGCGGGGTGGGAGGGAGAGCCGGCCTGAGGCCGGGTGTCTGCTCTCCAGGAGGCCTGCATTTGGGCAAGCTTTTAAGTTGTCTGTGTCCCCACGTCTCTCCCTAGAGAGGTGGTAAAACAGCTTCTAGGACAGAGGGCCGGGGGTGAGGCCTAGAAGGGAGGGTGCAAGTCCTCAGCACAGCTGCATACTAACCCCCCGAACATGAATTGTTATAATGTAAGTGTCAGGGTGCTAGTCCCAACACATGCCACACATGGTTAACGAGCAAGTCAACATCATAAAGGCAAGAATGAAATGGACTTGGCAGACAGCAGTGTACCAGAATGAGGTTGTGCAGGGGATGGGCCAGGGCCACAGGAAAGCCAGGTAGGGGCAATGTCGTCAGGGGACAGTGACCCTCTCGGGGAAGGGTGGGTGGAGGAAGGAGGACAGCCCATCTCTGTTTCCGTGCGTTGTTCTCACCTGTGCAATGCCCGCATGATATCGCTGTTTAGGAATGTCTGCTCAGCCATGTGAGCTCCACATTACATTACTGGCTTTGCTACAACCACATGCGGGGGCCGTGGGGCCTCATGTTCAGATGAGGCGACTTAGGTGCAAGATCAGTGACCCCACTCGAATGCTGAGTCACACTGACTCCAGAGTCTGCCCTTCATCTCCCCCAGTCCTTCCCAGCGTTCAGCCTCTAGGTCCATGCAGCCTACTCGGGTCAGTGGATTGGGACCCCAAATTGCCGCCTGTTCACACTGCATCACAGGCCTCGTTGCATCACTTGCCGTTTCAGGGGTAAACTGCACACAGCTAGGGCTGAACATCAACTCTGACAGTGCAGGTGACTCACCCTTTAGGAATGTTCTCTCTGTAATGATGATGTGAACACCTGCCATAGGGCTTTTGTAGAGGGATTTGGACACACAATGCAGAAGTGCGTACACAAATACCCTAAATGCATACTTATATATGCATGTGTAAGCATGCATGGCTCCCCCCATGCACACATGTATGCATACAAGCACACCTGGATTGCACTGCACACCCAAATATCATGCATTCACACACATGTTCATGTGTGAGTACATATGCATACACATGCACACACTTGTGCACTCACATAAGTACATGTACACCAGGTATGTGCACACCCATGCATACATGTGCAAGTATGCGTGCCTGCTCACACACATGCACATACATGTGCCCCCAGTAGACATCAGGCACATTTCCCTTCTTTTCTCTTGAACACATAATAAGTAGAAATGACAGGGTGATGGTTAATGAGTGGAACATGAAGATGCAGTGGCTGATCTGTGGCTGGGTCCTCACCTCGTTATCTGAGCAGCGGCTGCTGGTCCTCTAACAACTCTTCCCTGAAGCTCAAAGGCTCACCTGCTCTCAGGAAGAACTTGCTGCGTGGACCCAGGCATGGCCCTCCACGGTTACAGCAGGTCTTCCTTCTCAGGGCCCTGCGCCTGCTGAGGGCCGTGCTGGGGGAGCAGGTGGGGAGGCTGTGCTGAGGGCGGGCCATGCAGAGTGCCACACAGGCCCACGCAGTGACGCGGCAAGCAGGGCGGGCGCTTCCTCGGGGGCGGGGGCTGTGGGCCTTTGCCGAGCAAGGGGGCCGGAGACCTTTCCTTTCCCAGAGCAGCCGCCCTGTGGGCTGACGAGGGCTCTGGGCATTTGGTGCCCAGATGTTTGGCTACTTTTCTGTTTTCAATTAAAAAAGGACACAACACTGAGACCCTAAGGAATGTCCCACCTTGAAAAGAAAAGCCTTTTTGTAGTGGTCCTCATCACAGCGGCCACGGTCCCTGACGGCAGCCGCGGGAGGAGCCCGGTTCTCCCGCCGTCGCTCAGTCGCTGGGCCGGCCACACCTCGTGACCCCCCATCGTCAGCTCGCGTCACATCCGGGCCCCAACGCCCAGCCTTGTTGCTCATATGTCATGAGTCATCTCGTGGCTTTGAGTTGGAATTTTCCTGCCAAATCTTTGCTTATTCGTGTCCTCAGCCAAACTTACAACTTGTTTTTGGAACTGCTCACTTACGCTGCATAGGTGCTCAGAAAAAGCCTGAGTTTCCTCTGAGAAAACGTGCTGGGCCTCCCTTAAAGGAAGACAAAAAGGCGTGATTGCTCCTGGAGATACCGCGGTGTGTAAAGCACCTTAACAATCAAAAAGGGGCAAACCCAGTATCACCGGAGGCAAGCCTCCTTCCTCCAAGCTCCCCTGCAATGGCCACGCGCGGACGCCAGCAACTGGGAAGGCATGGTTACCCCTCTGGTTGAACAGACCCCCACCCCACAGAGAAGAGGTTTACCCATGTCCTTCCTCCTGCTGAAGATCTGAAGTCAACTGTGGAGTCATTTAATTGTTGGCAAATACAAAGTTTCAGTTTCAGTCGCCCCTCCCACTCTGCCTCCTCTGCCCCTTCCCATCTCTCCTGCTCTCCATCCCGAACCAACTTCTCTTGCCATTTCTCGTTAGTTCATTAATCAAGAAGTCCTTACTGCATAAATATTCTGTACCAGGCACTGTCCTAAGAACTGGAAACATGAAGTGGCGAAGAGAAAACCCCTGCCCCCATTGAGTGGGCGAAGCGGCATGGAGCACACTAGGGAAGAGGGCACCAAAGCCTGACGGACGTGACCCAGCAGCAAAGGAAGCCAGCAGGGGCGCATCGGGCCGACCTGCCAGGATGGGAGGGTGAGAGCAGACAGGGTTGGGACTGTGATCCGAGACCCAGGGGAAGGTGGCTCCTGGGGCCGGGACGTGTATTGGGCTCCGGGAGAGGTGGGTGCTGCATGCGAGAAAACGGCCCATTGCCAGACCTGAGGAGGCTGGGAGGCACTGCTGGCGGCTGGAGGAGGGGAGGTTGTGAGCCAGTCCTGGGGGCAGGGACAGGGCAGGTGGGGAGGAGAAAGCTGTGCTAAGCTCAACTAGGTGGCGTAGACCCCCCAGTGTGCCTGGAGCCTGAGGACAGACGCAGGAAGAGAGGCAGAATGCCTGGGAGGGGCAGGGCCAGCCCCAGCAGAAACCACTAGAGCTGAGAGCCATGGGCTGAGCAGAGGGGAGGCTGAGCAGGGGGGAGGCTGAACCAGAGAGAAACACAAAATTTTACCAACTTAATGTTCCAGAGAAGACCTGTTACAGCACACTCCCCATATGCCTCCCCCATCTCGCTGGGTCTGTCTGGAGAGTGCTGCTCTCAGGGAAGGCCCTGGGAGGGGTGGGCGGCCCCTTCTCGGAGGGCTGGGGGTCCTGACGCTTCTGCAGGTGCTGGTTTTCTCAAACGCCCATTTGTGGCACAGTTTCCGATGCCCTTGGGGGATGTGCGCTGAGCATGGGGCACATCTTGGCCCTGGAAAGCCAAGTGGAAGTGGCACCGCTGGGCAGCACAAGCACGGGTGTGGGATTCACTCATGTCCTCCCCGTTAGCCCTCGGGAAGGTGCTGGCGCCCCTCCTCCGCACGGCTGACCTGTGAATGCCTCCCCGGGACTGCTTGGAAGGGACCGGCCTGTCTGGCTTGACTCCCCTGCTCCAGTGCGGAGTATCCGGCACAGCCCCTACTTACTGCGGGGCAGCCTTACCTGCATTTGCTGCTGAGGGCTGGGGCTGCCTTTGGACTTTCCCCTCTAAAAGCATGACCCTTTCTACTCTCCTGATCTGGGAGATTTCTCGGTGCTCCTGCTATGGCGATGCCTCTTTCTTTCCTCCCAGCATTGTGCTGAGATTAATTGATTTTAGCTTTGATTGTTTTCTGACATCTGTTTGGATCAAAGGCCAAAGGAAGATAGATGTGTGTTCAATAGGCCCTATTGTTCCATAAACTCTTTCTTTAAAGGAAGTTATAAATTCGGTTGGTAAAGAGCTCTTACAATACTCCCCGATTCTACCTTCTGAAACATAGGAAATATCATTTTTCTTAAGACATGAGATATGCTATAACACCTGTATATTTTATTTGTCCATTATTAGGGTCCTTTAAGAATTTTCCCAAGCTACAGAGACATAATGAAATGAGACTGTCTTTGCCAAACCACACACATTTCCTAGCAAACTAATGCTGATTCATTTCAGTAATTGAAAGATGTATAGTGTGATTTTATGTATCTTTCCTACCAATGACATTCTTTGAAGGAAAGCATGAGAAGGAAAAAAATAGCTAATTAGACAGCAAAGTGCATGACTGGGTTTGAGAAAGAAAATGGTGAAATTGAAAGGTCTATTTTTACTATCTAGACATATGCGAGTGAGCTCAAGCCTTATTTGCAGGCATCATTTTTGAAATTTTAGAAAATATTCATAAACATCCCTGTAAAATTGGGACATTGATAATGAATTGAATAAGAGTAAAATGTATGACAATCACGTCTATTCTGGTCAATTCTCTGGCAATGCCCAGCGAGCCCAGACAACACGAGGTCAGGAACATGCTTGGCTGCAGACAGGGTGGGATCACGGAATGGGGTGGGCCCCACAGGGTAGGGAGCCAGAGACCCAAGCAGCAGCCAGAGCAGAAGGGCCCTCGCCTGCCCTGGGCTCCCACCGTCACTCAGCCCATGGCCTTTCCTGGCTGCCATGCCAATGGACTTCGGTCACAAAACTGGGAAACTCACAGTTCATGGGAGGAAAACTAATGCAGAGCCTTCACTGGATGCCAACTGCAGCACAGAGGGCAGTGTTGAGCCACAGCTATGAGCACCTAGCTTATGCACACGTGGAGGACAGCGGCTCGTCCTAATTCATGCCCACACTTACTGGTGCAAGGCCGAGTCACCCCCAGGCCACTGCATTAAGGGGAAACCATCAAGTCCTGAATTCTTTTCTCATAGAGATAAAATGTGAGACGAGTAAGCTTGCACACGTTTTTTACATCCTATCCTTTAAAAAAAACTGTCTCAGTGAGATATTCACCTCTGCAGAAAACGGACTTCATTAAGGCTCCACATGTGGGAATTCACAAGGCAAGCAGACCCAGGACACAGCCCACATCCAGCTGTGCCAGCGTCCAGGCGGTGGCTCCAGGGGGCACAAGCGGGAAGAAATCACTTAGAGAAAGCCTGTTCTCACCAAACTGAGGCAAAGTGAGGAAATGTTGAGATTCCTGCTTCCGCAGCTTATTTGACAGGTTACACCCCGCATTAGGCCACTCCCTTCAGAGCCACAGGACAGCGTCTGGCTTACTGACTTCCTGCCTAATGGGTCTTGGTGCACAAATTGGACTTTTTGGTTTTATTGTCCCCTAAGGGAATTACTAGGGGATTGTGCTCATTTATTCCTTTCCACCCTTTATCTATTATTTACATGAGGAAATATTCCTGTTTTTCTATCTGAAAATCTTCAGTTATTCCTGGCATTAGCAGAAGAACTCCTGTCAGTTTTGTAAATTACCTATTACTGTACACTGCTGGCCAGCCAGCCAGAGAACTTGGCGGCTCTGCTGTGAGTCACGGTTTACAGCCCACAGTGACTGGGGTGGACAACGGTGATGCAGATTTTGCCATTTTATCTCCCAGCTCGAAGTGCTGTGAGTGGAGAATTTATCGGGACCCCTCAGGACCTAGGAAGCAGCATGTATGGCTCCTGCAGCCCCCCGGCCCTGCGCTGGGGGCTTCCTGGACCCTTGGAGCTGGACCAGAAGCCACAGCCTGGCCTCCGGCCCCATGAGTGGTGCCCTCGGGCATGTGAGGCTGCTCAGGGGTGTGCATGTGCGTGTGGCAGGAACACCACCCTCGGGGACCAGAGCATCCACTGAGCAGGGGCATACCAGAGCTGTTCTCATACTTGTTTTTCTCTCTTTATTCTGTGCCGTGAATGGCAGGTGATGTTTCATGTTGGCAGTGTGCACATATAATTCGTACATAAATACACTTGTACCTCTGTGGGCGCTGCCCCGAGTCTGCCTTGGTGGGGAGGGAAGTTCATGCTTCACGTCCTGGTGCGCCAGGCTCTCTCGTGGGATGTGAGCTGAGAGGCCTCACACGTTCCCAGGAGGCACGACTGCTCCCCACTTCCCAGTCTGGGCAACTGTCCCATGACGCTGCTCATCTATGTGGTTGCTGCCCAATCCGGGCGGATTCTCCGGCCCAAACACTTCCCCCTTGGGCCTTTCCTGGCACTGGGGTTGGCTTGAGCCCTCTGGCCTCACAACGTCTCCAGCACCAGCCTCATGGACTTGGTCGGTTGGTGATTCTCTGGCCCTGCTGTGAGGCCCGGTGCCGTGGCGAGGAGTGAGCTGTGACCCTCCGTGGCCCATCACCCTGTCCTTTCCTGTCCCATAAGGAGGGGCCCTCTTGGAGACTGGCCCCAGGCCACATCTGGTTTGTAAACAAATAACTGAACAGGAAAATTCTCTTCAGGCAAGTATGTATTCTGGTCTTTCCTAAACCAAAACAATATGATTTACATTATTTGGAAATGTGTAGAATAATACAATAAATTAGGACTTTATACACAGTCCTAATTTATGAGCCTCTATACTGGATCTTTTGCATAAATGATACTCTTAAACACTTTAGGGAAATCCCAGTCATTTTCACTGGCTCTCTTGATAGGGCTCCTGGGCAGAGGCCCTGCGCCCGTTGTGCCTGCTGGTCACAGAACACAGCGCCCTGGGGGTTGCCCTGCTCCCGTGTGCGGTGAACACATCTACTCTGCTGTCCTAGTCTGAGGGACATAGCAGGCTGGGCAGATGTTTTCCGCCTGGTGTGGAGTCAGGCAGAGATGGCTGTCCACACAGCCTGCTGGGAGGCTGAGCTACCCTGTCACACAGCCCCGGGAGAATGACAAAGGAGGGGGGACCCTGCTTGGATGGTTCCCGACAGTCCAAGGAGCCTTGTGTCTATGAACAGACACCAAACTGCCTGATCCAAGTACCAGCTCGTCTGAGGTGAGCACAGCAGATGTGGACAAGCCCTGTGACCTCTCGGGGCTTCAGATGCAGTTTCACTGAGTGAGAGCAGCGTGTGTTCCCCATGGGGCTGGGCCATGGACAGGGGCGCAGGGATGCGGCCTAGGGAGAGCCTGGCAATATGGAGCTTGTGGTTGGGACCGCTATTCATTTCTTGTGTTTCTAAATTATTAAAATCAGATCCTTAATCTAGAACTTGGACTTCTTTATGGTGGGAGTTAGGGACCCAATAACCTGTGAAAAAATGTGAATCCCAGTGCCAGAAATTGGTGGGCTGAGATGGTCACGTGAGGAGGTGGCTGCACGGTAGTGAAAATGAGGACACCTGCACAGCTTGGACTCCAGGACCTCGGTCTGAAGGGCCTGTGTCTGCTGGGGATCTGAGAGGCTGCAGAACCCCCTTCCCAGGTGAGAAACAGAGGCCTGGGGCAAGGGGCCGGCACACACGTGCCTAGAGAGCTGAGGTCGTGGCAGGGCGGTTTTGGGCTCCAGACCTGCTACGTTCGGCTCACTGGGACGTTCCCCATGCAGGCCTAAGCTTTCTCACCAGAGGGACATGGTCAGGACGGCTTCTGGAGGGATCTGAGCAGCCTGCTGGAGCAGCTAGGCAAGACCCTGAGAGACCTCCTCAAATGCTAGCTTTCCGGCTGCTTCTGTGCCCGGACGGTGTCCTTCCACAGGAAGGCTACGCAGTTGGTTATAAACACGGAAGGTTTAGGACTAGTAAGGTGCTGCTCATCTCCAGAATAGTGACTCAGGGTGTGGCGGGTCCCCTGGAGAACAGTACACACACATGTGGCATGTGCCGGACCATCCATTTAAAAATAAAAAGATTATTTGTAGGAAAGCCCTAAATCCAGAACAAAGATTTACTACATTTAACACCAGTGCCATTTCAAGTAATGAATTCAACGAATTCTTTATTTCAAGTAAATTTCAGAGCTATATTCTTCCTCAAATAAGCTTCCCCAAACCACACACTTGATGGGAAGGAGGTGGTTATGTGGACCTGCATTGGGTAGGGACTTACATGCCCGAGACATTCGATTTCCCGATGATGTGGCTTTTTCTGCTCTAAGTGTTAAAATTGTTATGGGAGAGATCCAATTCTTTAGCGAACATACAGATGGCTAAGAAAAATAAGCAGGGTCCAGATTTTGCAAATAGAAATAGTAACCAGCATGGCAGAGACGCCTACTTCTCATTCATTCTTCGGCACCTGTTTTGAGCGCCCTCACGATGGAGGCCCTGGGAGGTGCCAAGAATGCCCCATGAGCAAGACAGATGCCTGTCCTGGACCCTCAGAGCCTGCGGTATGGTGACCGCCCACCTTGGACTCTGTTAACTAGGCACCAATAAGTAAAATGAGAGCCTTTTGTGACAGTAACTGCAAAATTTGTTACATTTCATTACGAAGAAGGCTCTCAGCACCGGGAGCCAGGCTCTGCTCACGCACTGTCTTGTTTAAGCCTCAAGCCGGCACAGAGGCTCCAGCTGCCGTCCTTGCTTTGCAGGCACCACTGAGTGGGAGGCCCAGGGACACATGCTGACCACGGCAGAGCCATGGTAACCAGGTAGGCAGGTACTCACACTCAGAATATCCTCTCCTTTTTGTGAAGGAAGCAAGCCGCTTCTACTGTCTCTACACAGAACGAATTACACGATTTTGGCTGAGTTTCCAGTTCAAGTATCATGTGAACACCATCAGTTTAGGCACCACTGGTCAGAACAGAATTTGTCACAAGTGGAAACAAACTTAACCCTTTAATAAAGCTACTGCCAGGTAAGCAGGGGTGTAAAATCAGCATATAGTTACAGAACTGGTGGAGAAGGGGGACAGCTAGTGGGCCATCAGGCTCTGTGACAGGAACACCAGGTTTCCTCCCTTGGGGACCCCGCAGAACAGCCTCAGAGCCCACCCCTCCAGCGGCAGCTCCCAGGAGGCCTCGAGTCTTCCCAAAGAGGTGAAGAAAGTCACTCCCTGGCAGGGAGTCGTCCTGGACAGCAGCATGCAGCAGGGGACTGGCCTCGCAGGGTACCCAGGAAGCCCCTTGGTGTGACCCAGGCCAAGCTCTGCTTCCTGATGCCTCCATAAGAAGCAAGAAGCCCTGCCTCGTGGGCCCATCACCTCTTGGGGAGGACACTCCCCAGGAGCAGGCAGGAGGCAGTGGTGGAAACTCAGTGAGATTGGGCTGCTGGGGCGGAGTCCATAGCAAAGCGAATGGCAGACACACCAGAACAGGGGAGCTCTTTCATGCAGAGTTAGATATGTGCAAATAAGAGTAAACATTGCAAACAATTGGCTTCACACTTACGTTAGCTTATAAACACAGATCCTTGGACCTGGGACTGGAGATGAAGTGGCTGGACTTCAACGATTTGCTGACCAAGGTTGGCAACAGAAGTGAAGGGAGCTGCTTGAGATCCTGGTGGCAGAGAAGCCAGCGCCTGCGGTCGGAAGGAGACTCGCCCGCTTGCTGTCGGGCCAGGGCACTCGACCATCCTCCATGGCCTTAGAGCCTGTTCTGCTCTGAAGGGTAAGAAGTTTGCTTTATTTATGATATGCCATGAATTTCCAGTAACATATCATGGTGGAGTGATTTTACCAGCTAAGAGAAACGATTAGTTATCTTGTGAAATAATGAATAGTAAATAGCTTTATATGGGATAAATGAAAAGAAATGGGAATTACATTAATTTGCATTTGGTGAAGCAGATGAGCAAAGGCTGAGATACATTTTCATTTCATTGAAACCCTGTATTTCCATAAAAACCAGCTCACAAGGCTAATAGGAGAATTCAAAATGAGAAGATGCAAGCCAGAGGGGTTTGAGAGCAGAGCCCCCCACTCAGAAAACCCCACACTCACAGAGCCTGCCCCGTTGCTGCCGCAGCTGCGGGCCAGGACCTCCTGTCATTCCCAGGAGGAAAGAGGAAGCGACGTTCTGTAGCTCTCACTTTAATTGGGCCATTTGTAAACAAACCACCAGCCTCTCTTTGAGGCCATAAACAAGGGGATTTTTCGTTATTACCTTTACAGCCTTAGGAAGTGGTCTACACATTTAGGGGAAATATTTTGAGTGTTGAGATTTTAGGTGGTAAAAAATGGCTCCTTCATTAAAATGTAGTATCAAAACACCTTTTTCCCCCATTAAACTTTAAAAAAAAAAGCACATTCCATTAAACATTAAAGAAAATGCATGAAGTCATTTGAAAGGAAACTGACTTTCCAATTGGCTGCCTGTCCCTGAAGGAACAAGCCTTTATGAGCACCTGGAAGTGCTCAGCAATGATGCACAGTTTGCCAGAACAGCTTCTACCATGCTCGCACCAAGGGACTGACTTTCCTCACAATAAATGCTGCTTTATTAATGCTCAAACCAAACTCAAGGGAAGGCCTTCTAACAGAGATGGAAAGGGGAGGGAATTTAATAAATAAGAACGTGAAAATATATATAGATCACCAGATATTTGTAAAATTGATATAATTAAAGTGGCATTTCCTCAATTCATTTTAATCAGTTATAGTAAGTATGGGGGGAACATAGATTCAGACACATTATTTAATAATTTCTTACTATTAAACATTGTTAAGATTCCTTCCAATGTCGATCTTATAAGAACATTTTAATAAACCAGAACCAAATAAATGAGCAGCTCAAATAATGGGAATTGTCACCATACTCTACTGGAAAATAAGGAAATTAAAAACACTACGTCATATAATTACAAAGAGATCAACCAACCTAGCTTGCCAAGTGTGTTTTTCTCGATTTAAAACACTTCGAAACATATGTAATCGAAGTCCATCTTTAGTATGAAAACCACTAGGAATTCAAGAAATCTCTGCCATTAAAGATGTAGGATCTCCAGCTCAAGGCAAGGAAAGGACACCAGGTGGCAAGTGTTGGAGGAGGGGCAGGCACATTCCACGACCTGCGTGACAGGCAGACACGGCGGGGGAAGCAGCGTGGAACTCAGTTCACACAACTTTTTAGAAAAATAGGCAAAACCGAAATACTTGTTTTTAGAGATGCAGCTTTACAGCTGGAATAGGAAATCCAAGGGACTTTTCTGAAAGGCGACAAAAATGCTCTGATTATAAGCCTTAGAAAAACAAGTCTCAGTGCATGGCCCTGGACCAGCATCTCTGAGGAACTGTGGTAGTAGCTGAAAATACAGACCCCTCATCCCACAGGACGGCGGACCATGAGTCATAGATGGGGCCCTGGAATGTACATCTTAATGAGTTCCTGGATATTTATTAGACTTATCTGTTGGTTTCCTCAATTCTGGGACTTTTTGCACATCTTTCTTCATTTATTTTCTTCAGATTTGAGACTGCTGTCTCCTATTGCTTTTACTTCTGAGATGATGAATATCAGGTATAAACTAATTGATTTAAATTTCTTTTCCTAGAAGCATTGATGGCAAAGCTCAAGTGTTGCTTATCTTGCATGAGAGCATGTGCGGCAAGTGTCCATCGGGGCGCACCAGGCTGCTCCGCCCTTTGCCTGGTCACCGAGGGAGGCACCCTTTGTCCTTGACCCCGTATAGCTGTGGCTCTTCTGTGACTTGCATTCTGTGGTGCTCTTCCAGGAAACCCTCCACATCTGTCACTTCCTCTAATTACCTGGATTTCTCTGGCATTTCCTTTCCCATTTGCTCAGTTTTCCCAAGTCTACCCTCCCAACTCCGCGTCTGCAGAACTCAGTGTGGATTTCTTTATGAGGCGAGTTAGTGTCTGTCTTTAGTTCCTTGGTATTATTTCCTTTGGTTTTTATTTTGGCCTTTCTCCTCACTGCTCCCCGATTCAGAGACGCCATCCCCAGGGCTCTGCTGTTCAGGGCAGGCGGCAGGTGTTGGGGGCTGAGTGTGGCCATGATGCTGGGGGGACCAGTGTGAGCTCAGATGAGTCTCTCAGGGTGTTCTCACCCCACATCTCTTCTGTCCACTCTAAGGGCATTGAGTCCTGCCTTCTGCACCGGCATCTGGATTGTGCACAGGGAGGCCGTGTGCACATCTTCTCCCTCAGACGGGTTTCTTTCATTTATTTTCCACACCATGTTGATAAACTCCCATTTTTGCTGCATGCTCTACTCTGCTGTGCTTCAGAGGCACGGGGTGTTCCTTTCTGGTCCTGCTCACAGGAAACTCAAGCAGCAGGACCAGAGGGAGAGGCACTTCACAACCATGCCAGCCTGGATCCTCTGTGCACCGAGGGAAATGTCACTGGACACCCCCACCCCCTGCTGCGCAGACACGCCCACTGTCCCACTGTGGGTGTCCTGCTGACGCGGCCCAAGGTCACTATAGTTAGCAGCTCTTCCTGGGGCTAGACTGTGTGGACCACGCTTGTCTCCTGGCTGTGCCGGGTGTGGTTGGCACTGCGTTTTGTTCCTGTGATTTTCAGGGACAGTGGGGGTGACAGTTGCAGGGGGTCATTCCTCAGTTGCCCCCCAGTCAAGACTAGTGGATGATATGTCTCCTCTAGGGTTTTAAACACATACTTATAAAGGGTATGAAAGATCTGTACACATGGCTCTTTTTTGAATAACTTTTTAGTGGCATTATTATAACCTCCAAGTTTCAAGTCCTGCTGCTTGGCAGTCACACCGACTGTCTCCTAGGGAGGGGCCTGACGCTCAGGCTGACGTCTTCGGGTCTGTTCCTCTTTCTGGCTGCCGCACTCCAGTCTTACTCGTTCCCTTGGTTTCTGCTGTCAGGAAATGTATGTCACAGTGACGCCATGGAAGGATGGAGGCAGCTTTCTGGGTTGTAACTGATTCAAGATTTCTAGGATTACTGAACTTTATTTATAAACACACCCCTTTTCTAAGATATTATTCGGCTACTTCTACATCCTGAGAAGAAAGTCTGTAACTGAGCAAGCTTTCACAAGGCTTAAACGGAGCTGTCCTACAACAACTTGGCAGATCTTTTCTGTGCATCCCTTGATGTCCCTGGACAATGACTGGGCACCGCTTGGCCGGTGGCAATGTGGCACTTCAGGAACCCGTGGTTATTTTAGGTTCATATTCACTGCACAGGTTAAACTTTGTTCCTTAAACTTTTAACTGAAATATTTTCTCAAACATTTAAAAACAAACATTTTTAAATCAAATTAAGTTTTTAAACTGATGTATTGACAAAAGCTACACCCGGAAATGAAAAATGAGGCATCTGACACTAAAAACCGGTCAACAACACAGAGCCACTGAGAAGCAGCATGGAAGAGAGTGTGGCACATGGCAACAATTTGCAGTTCACAATCCATTTTCTGGAAATAAACCCCAAAACAAATTCCTTCACACACATTATCAAGGATTAATGCAAAGACCTTGGCATCTCTGCTCAGTGTCTGCTCCTCTTTCTACAACTGCATTGGCACCTATTCACCTGTTATTATTTTCTGCAACAGCCCCCAGTGCTCACCTCAGACAAGGGGCCTTCACAGCAGAGAAAATTTTCATAGGAAAGCCATCCACACATGCAGAGCCAGCTGACCTGACTGGTCCAGGTGAGGGCCACGAGCATGTTTCTGCTGGGTGCTCAAATGCCCCCCTCTGCCAACTGCTCACAAAGGACTGTCCTTAGCTATTCTTAACATGGCATACAGTCCACACACTAGTAAACCGTGGAAAAACAAGTCATGGAGGTTATGGGGAATCAACACAGCCAGTTAGACCCTTAAAAGGCCCATTTGCCTGGAAAAGGGGGTAGAGAACAAAGGACGAGCAGAGACACATAACATGCAGTGGAATGGCGAGGCTGCAGGGGGAGGCTGCAGGAGGGGGGCTGCGGGAGGGGGGCTGCAGGGGTGAGGCTGTGGGGGTGAGGCTACAGAGGCGAGGCTGCAGGGGGAGGCTGCGGGAGTTAGGCTGGGGGAGGTGAGGCTGTGGGAGGGGTCGCGCAGGGTGAGGAAGCCCCTGCAAATCATGTGAAAACACACAGTTTTGGAAAAGGTGTGTTTTGGGTGATCATTGGTCATACTGCACTTTTTGCAGTTTGGAGCTCTGTGTCGCTGGGGTCAAGAATGAATTTTAAGTCAATGCCCCAAAGTTCTTTTAATTAATATCACTAGCTCAGCAGGTGGGAATGCTGAAGGATCTGTCACAGTGGTCCGTAAGTACCTTGCGGGAGCGGGGCTGCTCCAGGCACCAGGCCACGGCAGTGACAGTGTACCCACACTGCTTCGAGCCACGCCTAGTGGGCATGCACTTGGCAGGACGCTATTAAGGACAGTGTCTCTCAGGTCAGATGGATTTCTGTGCAGGAAAAGAGTACTTTCACTGAACATCTACTACATTAAATATTTCTCATCCTCTTCATCCTTACTGAGCGTGATGTTATTTCTAAACTTTTTAGTTTGAATATATGATTTAAAAAGACCTGTTAAAGGTTCATACACAATTGTGGCTCCTTGTTTTCCTGCATTTCTTAGGAATAACTGGATAGCTTTTAGCATATTTAAAGACTTCTCTTACCCCTTAAGTAGAATTAATTGGAAGGGCATAGAAAATTTTGTGTCAGGTATATCTGACTCTCAGTTCTAACCTTAAATTAGAACAAGATCCTAACATGCTCTTATCTTCTTTAAAACCTCTTTAATTTCCTTATTTATGAAAATAGAATTATGAGGACTAATTAGGAAGATGCTCCTGGCACCCTGACCATTGTTTGGGCCTCGTCTCCAGCCAAGCCTGCTACTTGGAGCCACTGTTTCCCTCATTTACTTCATCATTTCAACAGATGGTCTGCCAGGAACCCAAGGGCGAAGGGGAAGTGGGTGAGGGATGTGCACCTTGGAACGTGTGCCAGTAACTGCCATCCCTGGAGTTAGAGTGGGTTCCTGTTATCATCCCCAATTTGCAGACAGAAAGCCAAAATCAGCTCATACACATGATTTTTCTAGGCTCACAGTCCTTGTCAGCAACATGCCATCCAGCTGACCAGGGATGTGCCTGGGAGGCCCCTGTCCTCACAGCAGCCGCTCTGGACCCTCTGCATAGCCCAGAGGTAAGCGCATGTGTGGAGACATGCCTGGTCTCCCCCAAGTGCTTACATGTTTGGACCTTTGGTGGACGTCCGACCCAGACAGGGCCAGTCTTGTTCTGCATTCCAGCATCTCTGATGGGGACAGCTCGTGAGTTAGAGGCCATCAGCTATGTTGCCATGTAAACCTGACCTTACGAGTGTCTGTTGAACCGCTCCCACACTATGTCGCAGGAGCCAGAAAGGAGGGGCGGGGGCCAGTCTGGGCCATCTGCAACCATGCCTCAACCTAGATGAACAAAGCATTTCTTTAAAAAAATTACACATTTGAAATCATTAGAAATGGGGGGTGTTTCTAGTTAGGTGCATGTAAGTGCTGGAAAGAAATACAACAAAAAATTACATAGTAAAATAACTGAAATATGTTTATATATATATATATTTTTTTCAATTTCATCCTTAGAGGAACAACTAAGGTAATAAGGTTCTATAATCTCTAGCAGTACATTGCTTTCAGACATCCATCACTCTTTAAGAAAACATACAAAACCCATGAATGCCAAGGACAAAATAGCTATATTTTAGTACTAAAGGGAGCAGGCTTCTTAGTGCCATAACTTGGGGACTCTGGCATCCACAGTGTGTGCGTAGCTGCGGTGACTGCCCCGGGAACCTGGCCTCCGTGGCCAAACCACTGCCACCCAGTCATCCCCCATGACCAGCTGGTCATGCTCCCTCACCGTGTCACCCGCTCTTTTGTGGGCTTCTTCGGGATTGTTCTCGGGGAGAGGAGACAGAGGAGAACCACAAGTCCCACAGAGAGTGCAGACAAGCCCAGGATCAGGCCTTGGAACCTCGGCATCCCGGTGGCACATGCCGACTCCAGCTGGCCTGCGAGCTCCCCAGTGCCAGGACTGCCCAAAGGTCAGCCATTCTATCTGCAGCTGTTACACATTCGTGCACTGAACAAGCATTTCCTGATGCCATCTCCAAGTCAAGGTCTGCCAACACCAGAGTGAACAGCCAGCCACCCTCCAGTGACAGAAGGACAAACGGACAGATCACAGACTAACTCATGGATAAGTGTCCAGCAGCGATTTGGGGGCTATGCTTCCGCTTCTGTAAATACTGTAAGTCTGACCCAGACAGAAGTGGTGGAGGCTGTGGGAGAATGGTAAGTCTCTATATTTCCTCCCCGTCAACGACCTCAGGTGGAGTGATGGGAAAGTGGGCCCTGGGGACACCAGCCAGCCTGCGCCCACCCCAGGGACACTGGAACCTTGCTGATCTGCCCTCTCTCCAGAAGACCATGTCTACCATAACAGAAGCAGTAAAACACTTGGTCTGTAGGTTGTGAGCTAAAATACCCAAGTACAGTCTGAAATGCATAAGGTCAAAACCATTCACCTCTGCATTTCCTGATCATTATTCATACTGATGTTGTAATAAATGTTAGTTAGAGGAATAACTCAATCTATACATCTAAAACTGCAGGTATGATTGCATGGGATCAAGATGTAGGGTGTAAAATCTGTCCCCATGAAGATATATTTCCTTCTAAAAGTAATGGCAAACTTTGACCTTCAATTGACACACATCAATTGTATAAAAGGAGAATATAAAATTTACATCAATGTTGAAGCAGCCAAATGAGGAACGGTATGACAGCACCCAGAAAATACAAGAGATTAATTATGTGATGATACACCAAAATCCATACCCTGGAGCCCCCCTGGGGCTAATACTTTATGTGAAAATGTGGGTAAACACAGGAAACTCTCTGACTGACCTGAAGTCGCATTACCCTAATGCCATGTCCGTCTCACATCTAGTAGTACAAGCACCCACTGCATGCCAGTACCGACCAGGAGCCAGGGCAGGCTGCATTCAGGGTCCAGCCGAGGCCATAACAGCCAAGCTACATGAGAATATTGAAGAATGAGGTCTGGGCTTGTCAGAAGTGAAGGCACAACTTAGTTACTGATACAGAGTGAATCCCATAAGGTTGTGGCAACCATGCGTCTGAGCTCTGGTGCCCACTCAACCAGGAGGCCTTTGATGTCTCTGGTCATTTTCCTGGGGGGTTTGCAGTGGCAGGTACACCTGAGATGAGTGCCCCTTTCCGGTGGTTTGGTTTTCCATAGCTGACCTTCAGGTACAGTATCACTGGAGAGCTATCTGGCAATAGGGAGCCCCCTGCCTGCCCTGGGCTCACAGGCAGAGAACTTGGCAGCCAACTGGCCCTGGGAGGACATGCCCCACCCCGACCCTCCCCAGCAGGAAGAGCAGGACCAGGCACCAGGAAGCTGGATGTCCAGAGCCACTGGGATGAACCACAGGCCGGGAGGCTCCCTTTTCTCCTCCGTCCCTGCTGTGCACGGCCCTAGGGCACAGACCCAGGAGAAAGGTCCTCCCTTTCGGCATCTCTGCCCTCCCGTCTCTGCCTCCATCATCACCTGTCAGCCTCTTTCCCATCGTGGACCCCACCTGGCCAGCCTGCAACAGGATTTGGGCTGGAGCCAACATGATGCATAAAGACCTCGGTTCCCCCTCTTAGTTACACTAGATAGGTTAAATTTTTAATTTAATTATACCTCAGTGAAGCTGAAAAATAAAAGAGAATTGGCTTGAATTAGATAAAAATGGAGGGGTGAGGAATGAGATCTCTTATATAAGGGACCCTCTCAGCACCAAATCCATCTGACTTCGGAAGATAGACACAAAACAAAGAGCAAAAGAGCAAAATACTCCATATGGGCTCTACACAAATGAAAACTAAGAAACTGCCCCACTTCTGAATGAGCGCAGAGACCCTTCTCAGGCCTTTTCCTGATGGTCAAATCCCTAAATGGGAAGAATTTTCTTCCCTTCCCCAGAGGTGTCCATGGTGGCATTTGTGTTTCTGGCCCTTGGAAGCTGCTCGCCTTCTGTGGTGGGTGGAGGTCACTGCATGCCCCCCACGACCACAGTGGGCTCAGATGGGCAGGGACTCCTCACACCTAATCAGAGCCCGTGGGGTCTTCTCTTGGGCCCTGCGACGTCATTCCAGACCCTGGGCTTTGCAGCTGTGTGGCTAACAAATGCCCTCAGCACACCAGTTCCGAGAAGAGAGTGGGCCTGACTCTAAGGACAGAACCTAATGCTTCATTAAAGACAAGATGGGGCCAATGGTTCCTTCCTAAGACCCAAATGTCCAGTGCTCCTGGATGCTCTGGCTGTCCCAAAGGGAGGTCAGATGTCCTATGACTAGCCCCCTAGCTCCTCTCTTTGCAGGCTTGTCTGGCATCAGCCTGCCCTGTGTCTGCTGTCGCGTCTGTTCCCCGAGTCCCAACCCTGTTGGGCAGCCTCCTCCCCAACCCCCTTGCCATGGCACCCACAGCACAGGCTGACTGGTGCCTCAAACTGTGCCCAACTCAGAGGCCTCCCATGACCATGCTGCCTCATTTTCCCCATCACCCCTCCTCCCTCCTTCCCACCCTCTCTCTACTTCCTAAATTTCATCTGGGCCTGTGAGGGGCCACATACTCTCTTCCTTCTGGGATTTTGTGCCTCCCCATGGACATTCCTCTTCCTGAAAAGCCCCCATCCACTTTCCCTTTACTGAGTGAATCCCATTCACTGGCAGGACTGTGTTCCCCTCTCTCCCTGAGCCTGGGACAGGCCCCTTCCCTGGCACTGTGCCCTCCTAAGGCATGCAACACCTGTCTGCCTCCTAGCTGGTTCTGTCTCCCAAGAGGCAGAGGGTGCCAAGCCATCACGGAGAGAGAGGTAGGTCACGCTGAAGGAGAGGGGGTGGGCCTGACAACCAGCAGCCAGAGGCACTCGTTCCCGGACACTGCACCCCCCAAATGCTGCCGTGAGCCACATGCCGCACAGGCAGACAGAGGGCACCCTCCGGCCCTCATTGTGGGAGCCCCACTCCCAGAACTGAGCCCCTCAAATGATTGGCACTCTGGGTATTTCTTGTAAGTAATTTGAGAACTTTGGCTAAAAGGTAAGGGTTATCAATGCAGAAAGCTATATTTATGTCCTTAAAAATCTACAGGTGGAAAGAAAATATCCTTTACAGTAAGGAAGGCTATTAAGAGCAGAGAAATGAAAGTCTAAGTTCTACTTGGCTAGGTTAATTTATACACCGTGACATGCATGCATTTTTTAAGACAAGGTTAAAGACGAGTTCCCTCCAGGGACCACAAATAAGATGCATTTCCCACCCCTAAAAAAGTTCCTGTGTCTTTTTTTCCAGCCATCCCACTGCAGAAGAAACACCGTCAGCTCTCTAACGCCATGGACTATGCTCACCCACTCACGGATTTCCTGTGGCCTAGGCCTTTGTGCTGATCTCCCTTTGCGGGCATAGTGTCTGCGGCGTCACCTTGAAGCTGCCTGTGCTCGAGCTGTGCTCTGTCCACGGGTGTGTCAGTACCTCTTTTATCCTCTTGTTGATGAAATTTGCATGCATTTCTAGTTCTTGGCTATTGTGAGTAAATTTACTGTGGACTTTCCTTTTGTAGTTATGAATCTTCATTTCTCTTCTATTGATACCCAGGAATGTAGTTCTTGTCCATAAAGGAGGTACTATGAACTTGTAGGAAATTACCACACCCTTTGTGAAGAGGTACACCTGTTTCCCCTTCCCAGCGCCACGTCAGCTGTGGTCCATTTCCTAAATTTTATCCTCATGAGTGTCATAAATTGGGTTCTTCTTGGCTTAACTTGCTTTTCCCTGAGAATGGGTGAAAATCAGGAGCATTTCAGTTTCGCCCCATTTGCTGACATTCTGTTGTCCCAAGAAAGCCACACACAGGCCTGACCATGAGGATGGGAGGGTCACCTGCTCAGAGGGAGGCCCTGCAAGGCCAGTGGGTGTGGAAGACCCTGAAGTCCTCGGGCAGGGGGAGCAACAGTGGGGCACTGTGGTGGGTCCACAGCGACCAGAGGCTGAGGCCCAGCAGTGGGTGCCCAGACCTAAGCCTTTGCTTGTGGCAGAGGTTTTTAATCAAAACTGAGGGGTGACTGGGCACCGAACCTCTGCTGAGACTGGTCTGAGAGGGAAGCTGCTGTGAGTTTCCCAACGTTTGACTCCTTGCATGGCTGCCCTGGAATCCGGCACCCTTCCACCCTTAGTAGAACGACCATGCAGAACCTACATTTTCCTATGTGCTACCGCTTGCACTTGCAGTGGACACGCAGAATCGTGATTTTGAATTAGCTGATGTATCAACGATGCACCTGTCAAAGGCCCATGTTACGCTCTGGCTGCCCAGAGCAGAGAAGCCCTGAAACTAGGGCATCAAATACCTGTGACAGTGTGGGGGCCTCCCATACCCGGGACGTCTGCCAAAACCCTCTGCCCAGATGGTTAGGGGGGAGTGGGGATCCGGGGGAGAAGGCTGGGGCGTGACTCCGTGCCCGAGGCCAGCAGCCAGACCTGCGGACCTGCGGTAGGTGGCGTCCCATCCATGAACTCCTGACTGCGGCCCCCGGAGCCCCACTGCAGGCCGCCCGTGGCATCAGGGATGGCCTCGTCCAGACAGGGTGGCCTGACACTGCACAGCAACGCACTGCATGATCTGCATGGGTGCCCAAGGAAGTAAGTCAGGGAGAACCGCGGAGAGGAGGCCGGGAGGAGCATGGGGGGAAAGGGGCCCCAGGATGGGAGTTTGCAGGCAGGGCCAAGCTGCTGGCTTCGCAAAGTGTCTCAGTCACCAGCTAGGGGCAGAGACAGGCCCACACATCCACTTACAAATAGCATGTTATAGACCGCCTGTGAGTAATCGCAATGCTTTAACTCAATAAGCAAATACCAGCTAACTTCATTTTGTTTGCAGGAAGGCCCCTTGTGAGCTCTGGGTCTAGCTGCCCCCTTGCCAATCCTTGTCCCATACGGTGTCTGGGAGGCCACCAGTCTGCACAGCATTTGTCTGGGGCTGGCTGGTTCCTGCGTCCCTGGGTCACCAGCATCTTCGCCTGTGACTGCAAGACGGAAAAGGAGGAGGGAGGAGGAAGGCCAGACTGTGGACAGAGAGCCGCTCACCCCTGGGGTTTGTGCCCCATGGCTGTTCCCTCCTGTCACTGATAATACCTGTTACCTTACCATGCCCATCTTACTAAATTCAGATTTACTTTTTATCGGTTTTCAGCAAGTGACCTAGAGTTGATAAGCTGATAAAAAATTAACCTATAACTTTTTACATTTTTCATCTTTTTAAGTTCCAATGTCATGTTTTAGCCTTGGCCATAAAATTGAAACTAGTGAAAAATAAAAAATATTGAAGATGATGACACTGTAAAGAAGTCTACTTAAATTCAAATCGGTGTTCAGCTCATCAGCCTTCAGTGGTTCCCAGGATGACATCACGACAGCATGGACAGACTGGGAGGAGCCTGCGCTTCCTCCTGGCCTCTGCGGCTCCGCTTCATGCTTTCCTGGGGACTGCGCTGCGTTCCAGCCTCTGCCGGGCGCTTTAGGCCAGGTTTGGGAGCTTCCCGGGAAACAGGCCATGTTTGCAGGCCCCTCAGGGACTTCTATTCATAAAACTAACTACAGATCTACTTACTAGGTCTACATCACATGCGTTATGCATTTACAAGGACTGCACACTTCCTATATTTCTAAGCCCTAAAATATTTGATCAACTAGATACCTTAGAGTAAACGCAACAGCTACCACATGTTTGCATGGCTTACAACGCTTTGCTTCAGCGCTAGAATGTTGTTTTGTGATGGTATGCACTCTCGTGCCGGCCCTGCCTCCAGGAAGTCCACCTGGTAAAGACTGAATCATCTGATGCCTAATGCAGTTCCAGTAGCTGGACTGTGAAATGCAGTAATTTGAAACTCTCTCTCTGCTTCTAGGAAGATACAGTCTTTGTATGTAACTTGCAATGTGGAAATGACATAAACCTTTCATTAACTCAGTTTAACACAAAAATGGATTGTTACTGTTTTCGCAATATAATGAAGAATTCATATTTGGTGCAATAAGCCTGTGTTACAAGAAGATTCATTGTGACAAGACAAATTTTTAATGAGATTAAATAAAAAACAGGCCTCCTGCGCCCCTCCCCGTTGTTATTTCCCATCAGCTCTGCACACACAGCTCCATGTGGAACGCAGAGCAGGGGCGGATGAGCAAGTGCCACGGCACCGCCAAGCTCATGTGTCACCAGAATGGAACCACTATTCAAGCCCTATAAAAACCTATGTTTATGTGCATTTTCATCCAAAGAATGGTTTTCCCTTTAGGTAGTCATGGATTTTGTCCAAGGCAAAATTATGTTTAAAAATTTATGTCCACCAATAAACCAAACTTCTTACTCTGGAAATAAATGTCAACCAGAGTGACGATACCCAAATGGGGCAAAGTCAGCGTGGCAGCTCCACGCTCAGCCCGCCAGCTTTGTGGCCTCTCACATTCTCTTGGCCTCTTTGTCACTGTCCCACCCTGTAAGAAGCCTACCTACCTCTCAACAAGACTTGCCTTGAGCCACAAGCCGGGACCACCTTCATGTGCGACTCTGGGAGGGTCCCTGAGCACTATCTAGGGCAGCTCGTCTGAAAACCTGCTCGTCCCACAGCCAGGAGCAAGACCCCTGCCAAAATGCTAGTGCTGCGGGGCGGGGAGGTGTGGGGAGGTTCCGGCCTCATCCCTCAGCTAGGCAACCTTTATTTTGGCAAAGGAAAATGAAGGGGAGCAGGGTACATCTAAGGAGATTTGGGTAGGTGCATGCAGGGGCCAGGAGGAGTGATGGCTGACGTGCCTCTGCAGGCATTTATGGGAGCAGGAGACACGCAAAGTGAAAACACAGAGCAGCATTGCGGGGGTGGGAGCTGAGGGACGCTTCCCTTCAGGGCATGGCCTGCTGGTCCTGGAGGAGCTCAGAAAGCAATGAGTTTCGGTCCCAGACTGACAGACGGAAGCAGGAGGTGAGTGCAGCATGAAGCCCACGGAGTCTGAGCTGCTCCCCATGGAAACTGCTGGCCCAGCCCGGTGAGTGTGGATGACGGCTGCAGAGTCAGAGGAAGAGCGCTGCCATCTCAACGCATGTGCGCCAGCCACACCCCCTTCGTCTTCGGGCTCCGCTGTCCTCACGGTCAGGAAGGGGAGTCGGGCACAGATCTGAATGAATGCCACATGCACAAATGCCCCAGAAACAGGACCCAGCGAGACAGCTTGCTCCCATGCTCTGGGCCTGAGCCCCCCGGCAGCCGCGGGTCTCAGGGGTGGCAGGAGGCAGGCAAGGGGCTCTGGCTGCCTGGCCCCTACTCCCAGGGCAGGCCAAGCACCCAGGAAGGGCAGGGAGGAGGCATTGGTGTTACATCCACTGGGTGCCAATCCTGGATCTGCCAGGTGGGAATCGGGCATCCCAGACAAATTGCGAGGGCTCCTTAAATCTGTTTCTTCTGGGCCACCAGAGGACCTGCTGCTCCGGGCTTTGACGCCCTGAGTCACTGTCATTCTAAGGAGAACACTTAGGGTGCAGGTATAGACCGGCACCTAGTGGATGCTAGGAAAGGCTAATGGGTGCTGCCTCCATTCAAAACATTCACTATTTTGTGTTTAACACTGAAAAGGAAAATGACCAGGAGTCTCTGTTCTCTGGACAGAGGAAGCCAGAGGTGTGAGCCTGGGGCCAGAGGTCAGCCACGGCGGCCAGCCAGGCTAAACGCCTCCCCAGGGCCCTTGCAGGTGGTGGAGAGTCACCGGCTGCCTTAACGTCTTGCAGATCATGGTCGTCACCCAGTCACACTGCCCCAACTCGCACCGTGCTGGCATGGCCCTAACACGTGAACGGACTCTGCTGCATCACCAGAAAGACTAACAGGAGGGGCCGGGCAACGGTGATGCTGCATCTCCACCAACTCGCAAGGCACGACCTGTGTCCGAGGGGCTGCAGAGCTGAGACAGAGCAGCTCCCAACAGCCCCAGGGTGCTCCCAGCCTCTGGCTCTCCTGCAGCATCTCCTCCATCTCTGTCAGCCTGTGCCCTTTGGGAAGAGTCACTGCCGCTTTTGTGGATGTTAAGGCTGTTTCTTGAATATCTGTCTCTTGAACCAAGGGTGAACTAACAGCTACTGGTTACTTGCCATAAACCAGAGACCCAGAGAGATGCTGGCATTGAAGGCTGTGGGTGGCTCCTCCCCTCCAGGGACCCCAAGTTAGAGCACCAGGGAGACAGGATCTCAGGGACGCCGAGCAGCTTCCTTGGTGCTGATCGCCACTGATCTGTTACCACATAGGTTCTGGTTCTGAGGCCTGGTTGGGCCTCCTCCCCAGCCTGGCTGGGCTGGGACAGCTGGTGGGGAGCATGTCCTGTGAGAAGCTGCAGGACCTACTGTCAGGACTTGAGGCAAGCAGATGGAAGGGGTCATGGGCACAGGGGCTGTGGGACACAGGAGGCCTGGTTGCTGAGAAAGCTGGGCTGGCCGGGGCTCTTGGGCACCCCAGCCCCTTGCAGAGGGCTCAGGACCAGCGGAGGCAGGCGGAGTGCCTACCCGCACGCTGCCCAGCTGGCACAGTGCCCTGGCTGCAAGGTTGCTCAGGTTCCAGAGTGTCACTCCCATCCTCCCTTACTGTTAGAGCGGGATTTTGCAGAAAGTAGGGTTTCTTAGATGTGCATTTGCCACACTGAGGACAGTGCACGGAGGTACAGGCACCGGGCTCAGCCAGTCACTTTTCCTCAGAAGATTTGCCGTTGTTCATATTTCTTCATATTTTGATTCATTATTTAAGTACTAAAACCAGAGACCAAGGATATTTTTAGTCTTAAAGAAAAACATTTTTAAAACTAATACTTACATTGCAAATTATTGTCTTTGTTGATAAAAATAAGAGGCACATCTTTTTCTCAATGTTACCTAAGTTTTCCATTGCACACATATCAACTGTGTGGATTTGAAGGACTTAGGACACTGTCTCTGCGAAGAGTTAATACCAGCTAACTGAGGTGCCAGCACCTCCAGCTGCTGGACCACCTGCTGGCTCTGTGAAGCCCAGTGTGCAGGCATGGGGTGTCACCGGGCAATGGCGGTAAGCGGGGTTTGCTCACTTCACCCTACACCACCCAGGCCTCGCTGCCCTGTGCTTTGTGTCCCGCTGCTCTGAAGTCAGATAGAACCCGGCTAAAATCCCGCCACTGACTCTGGACTTTGTCAACTTACTTAATGTTTAGCAAGTGATTACTGGTGCCTCCTACACTCCTGGACTCGTGCTTGGGACTGGAACTTGATGATAAGCCTACCTTGCTTCCAAATACAGGGACAGGCCACGAAGGCATCCATCTGGCAGGCGAAGAGAAGAAATCCACACCGTCTGTGACAGGCAAAGGACATGTCATGGCTACATGAGGCCCTACAGCAAACAAGGAGACTGAGACCCCAAAGAGGCACAGCTCACAGCAGGAGCCGAATGGTGACTATGTGACGAGGGCATTTCTTCTCTTTAGACAACCTCACAAAGTAACAGGTGATGCTTCCAAACACCAGCACTGCCGGGACGTGGGGACCTGCTGGATGGGGAGAGCTCCCCCACCCACTAGGACGGGAGTGCAGGGTGATGACAGGCCCACTCTGCCCTCACACGCAATGGACAAGCCTAAAGATCTACATGGGGCAGCGTGAGACGGGAGCCCCCAGGTGCTGAGTCCTTGGGAATGAGTCAAAGTCAGCAATATCAGGGGGGAAACATCTGTGATGTATTTATGGTAGAAAAAAGCAAACACGGGGGGGCAATATTCATAGCAGAAATACATATGGAGGGAGAGTAGGGCTCCAACACAGAATAAGTACACCTGGAGGGGCTGAACCAAATGCTCGCGGTGTTTGCACCTGGACATGCACCTGGATGGGGACAGGTGCCCGTCCTCAGCCTCGGCCTCCCCAGCGTGAGCTGGGGGTTTCTGAAGGGGGCATCCTGCATGCGGTGTCCCTTGCCTCCAGCAGCACAGCTGTTTCAGTATGACAGCTGGAACCATCTCCAGTTACCGCCCCTTCCTAGGGGCCGCAGGGGCCAGCTGAGAGCCCCTGGGAGAGACCCCCCACCCACGAACGTATGGGGTGACCTGTGGTGAGGCAGAGGCAGGCATAAAGCAGGGCAGGTGGAGATCCCAACTGCATGTGAGCACAGGGCGGACGTGAGACCCCCTTATTTCTTACATTTCTGTATTTCTCTGTGCCTCTGTTTCCCGGGCCCCAACCCCGCATAAAGCTAGCTGCTTCCCGAGCTGTGAGAAAAGCCCAGCACAAGGCCAGCCCCTGGTGAACCCCAGTTGCCTCTGCTCTTGGGTCATCCCGCTCCCTATGCTGGGCCTGGGCCCTCTCCACCCACTCTCCCCCTTGTGCATGTAGTAGGTGCTCAGGGAAACATGCCAGAGGGGTCTGTGGGCAGGGTCACAACTGGGGAAGAAAAGCCTGTGGGTGCATCTCAGGGGAGCAGGGACCCCAGAGCGGCACAGAAGCCCCAAAACTACAGAAGAATGAACACGGAACATCTAGAAGAAGTTATGGTGATTTGATTTACTGAAAAAGCGTCTTCAAAAATAGATGGACTGTTTAAAATTAGCACTAAATAACATGAATTTGCTAATTACTAGTATGAAATATTAAGTGGTTGGAAAAAACAATGGTCAGGAATTCAGAGCAGAAATCACATTAGTATCCAGAGGAGACACATTAATAGAACTGCACTTTCCTATTAAAAATGAAACTGATTGATAATAGGCATCAGTGATGCTGAGCACATGGGACGGCAAGTTCATTGAGAAACTCACTTTGACCTGCACTACTGGACAACCTTCCCATGCCTTCTTTCTGAAACAACATAATCTGGTCTAAGTCTCAAGGTACGAGCAGGACTCTCAACTTATCCACAACGTAAATCAGAACTCACAAAGTAATAGAGCCACAAAATTAATTAAACAAATGTAAACTTGGTACAGGTACATCCAAGCATGGGATGCCAAGCTCTGGAGCTGTGAGAGTTCATCAGCTCACTTAAAACTGTCTGTGCACTTAGATCCTGCATCCTCTCCTGGGAATAGGCATAGGGCCTCAGGAAATGATTTCTAGCTCCAGGTCCCTCCAGGAAAATCGTATGCTCCCTGTTAACACTGTGTGGCCCCCAACCACCCTGAAGGGCTTGTGGTGGGCACTCTGCCCAGGATGTGGCCTCAGGAGCATGCTCCCTGTAGATGGTTTTAGAATAATAATCAAACCAACTGGAAGCAGGTTCTTAGTCTTATCACTATGCACTGGAATTTTAGATCATGTCAGAAATAAAATACTCCTCTCCAAAAAGTGCTTTGTGAGTCTAATTCTAAATAATTGCTGAGGTTCCTACTGAGTTTTAATAATACATGTAAACCACGTTCCTCACCATGCACCCTGCATCACACCGCGCTCCCACGACGTGACTTCTGGGAGCCACAGTCCGCTCCAGCTGAGGCAGGCCCCACTGTTCCCGCCCATCCCTTTCCACCCCGAGCTCCTAAACGCCAGCTGGCCCTGTCCAGGCGGGATGTATGCCGGCTTTAAATGGCAGGTCAGACACAATAAGAGTGGTTGCAAACATGAAAATAATTGAGGGCTTGAGTTTGTGTGACTACTCAGAGCTTTTGTGCTTAAAATTTTAGTTGGTAAAAAAAGAACAATTAAAAACAATAAAACTGTGAACTGCAAGACGTAATATTGTTTGGGAAGTGCAAATTTGAGTCATGCAAAGTGAACATTCACTAAACTGGGACAGGCTTCAGTGATGCCACCCACCCCCTTCTGAGCACTAGCTGCTGCTTTAAACAAAAGGACTATTCGGAAAACAGTCACGATGGGTGATGACTGCATGTGTGCTAACTGGGCACCGCTCTGGCGCAGACAAGGGATGGAGGGGAGGCCTCAGCCACAGGCAGCCCTGGGAGTCTGATGCCACTGAAGACGGGGAGCAAGAGGGCTGGGGCTCGGGGCTGAGAGCAGACAGAGAAGACGGGTCGGCAAGCGAGGCGGCTGGGACTAGGGGCCGTCCTGGGAACAGTCTGGAGGGAAGTGGAGACAACATGGGGGAGGACTGGCATGTGGCTGTGGAGCCACAGATATGCCCTCAAACCAGGGCTGCCTCTCATTGGGTACGACCTTAAAGCGCATTAACTGAGCATTCCATTATGAAGGTCAAGAAGTATTAACTGCAAAACTGTCCATGAGGCAAAATAATGGTAAATTTATAACACTAATTCTTCAATAATTAATTATTTTTAAAATGTCTGTTTTTTGATTTACCATTGGTACATCATAACATCACAATTATAAATTTATATATAATACAGCTGGTAATTGTTTCTGTAGCTTCTATTTTGAAAAATTTTGTTACAACAAACTTAAAACATATGAAAAAGTGCAGATGGAATGACACGGTCTTCAGTCAATAGGACCTGGGAATGTGACCTGGTCTGGAAAGAGGGTCTTTGCAGATGCGGTGGAGTTCAGCGCAGGCCACGTGAACAGGTGGGCTAACCCTGGGGCCGGGGCCCTGATGAGGAGGGGGCACCTGGACGTCGGCTCAGAAGACACAGGGAGACACACTGGGTGACGGGGCGGAGGTCAGTATGATGGGGACACCAGAGGCTGACGGGACTCCCGGCTCCAGGGGGAATCCGCCTGCCGGCACCTCGATTTTTGGCCTCTAGCCTCCAGACTGTGGAAAGATAAACTCCTTGTCTTTTTAAGTCCGCCTGCTGGGGGCGATTTGTTGCGGCCCCAGGAAACGACTACAGTGTCTGACAGTCTTCCCCAGACCCGGGAAGCAGGGAGCACTGCGGCGAGACACTGTGCACTGCAGCACCTGATTCAGCCTTTCACTGGTTTCCATAGTGAGCGAATAAGCACTCCTCTCCTCTTGCTTCTTCCCGTGATTATATTTCTCATTCATTGTGTAAAACGCTGGGCTTTTTTTCTTCACTCAGACCTCTCTGATGGACATCTGGCTGTTTTCTGTTTGTTTACAGGCGTTGCTACGACAAACCAAGTCTTACAGCGTCTTTGCTCATGGGGCTAAATCCCCAGAAGTAGAATTGCTTCTCCTGTACATAAACAATGTGATATTTTGCTAGACATCACAAAATTTCACCATTTTACCATTCACCCATTCCCACCACCAGGGTAAGAGCGCGCGCTCATATCACCAACAGATCGCTACTCTTTCTGGGTGAATGATTATATCCTGGCTGGGTTTTGTGTTTCTTTTACAATGAATAAGGTTTGCATTTAAACCTATTTAATTTCTTTCTCTGTGAACAGTCTGTTGTATACCTCAGGGTGTTTTTTACGTTATTGGTTTTCCTGCTCCATATTTTGCCACAGTAACCCTTTGTGTGTAATACATCATAAATATTCCCATTTGTCATTTGTGTATCATTTACCATGCAAATCGTTTTACTATAGTTCAGTCTATCACATGTGCCCTACAGTTTCTGTACTTACATCATAGGTTATAATTCATCCAGGTGTCCTCGTGGTGCTTGTAAGTCGATTTTCTATATTTAAATCTGATACATACTAATTAATCTTAGTATATGTATGAGGAATGCATCCATTTCACCTTTTTATTCAAGTCAGGTCTCTGTTCCCAGGTCGGGGTGGAACAAAGCCGTCACCCCTGGGGCGGTTCTGGCCGCCTGGAGAGGGCAGGATGCCCCCGATGGGCACGCAGCAGCTCACCCAGGCACAGACTCTGATTCAGCGGCCTGACGCGATGCCGAGGTGACTCAAAGAGGACCAAATCTGAGAAGGACAGATGCTAAGAAGATGGCTTATCTTTCTTTTTGGGATTTTTCCTGAATGAAAAAAACAGATATATAAAACATTGTTTTTCCATTAACCCCACCATTCTGTGACCACACATTTTACATGCTTGAGTATCTGGAGCCCAGCTAGGCACTGTGGTGGGTTTTTATGTGTGTGGGAGTTAAGAGCTGGAGTGAACGCCTCCCTGTACGTAGGGCCAGAAACTACCAATGGTCCGCCCCTCAGCTCCTCCCTCAGGAGACGCTGCCAGCTGGTTTTTTCATTATTTACCTTTGTTTCCTCTACTTTTAAGTCTGAAACACACTTACTGCTTATAGTAGTAAGGGGCAGTTTTCCCTCAGCACTGTCTCTAGGTCCCATCCACACTGTGATCCTCACTTTCTCACTGATGTATAATTCACTTTGTGGATATACATAAAAAATAGTTATACATTCCCTTCTCATATTGTAAGACATTCAGTATTTTTCAGCTGTATAAACCATTACAAGGGATTCCAATTCACACTCTACAAGCAGCTCTTGTTAATATGTTTCCACGCAGAACCACGCCAGCACTCCGCTGGGGCAGAGCCCTGGAAAGAGCCTCAGGCGGGGCATGTGCTGGTGGCCCCATCCAAGCCCTGTGGCTGTGTCCCCAGAGAGATGAGCAGGGCTTCCAGCTGGGGCTTGCAAAGGGGCCCTGGCCATCTGGCTTCTCACTGCTCCGACGCGCCTCCGCTGGGCATCTCCCTTCACTCTGGCCACTCGCTCACTCTCCTGAGAGGTGCCAGGTCCTCTTTGCTCAGGCGGTCCGTGTCCCGTTTGTGCAATGGGGCGCCCTGTACACTCAGTGCGCTGACCTGTTGTACGTTTCTCCCTTGTGTTCCATTGTCTTCATGTGTCTTAGGAGGATTAGTGGTTCTTAACTGTGATGTTGCACTTAACAATTTTTTCTTTAAAATTTCCAGTATTTCTGTCTTGTGAAATATGTGCTTCTCTAACTTCATCATTAAATAGACCCTCCCCCTGTTTTGTTTTTAAAAATTTTAATGGTTACATTAGCATTTAAATCTTTATCCAGATTGATCTTATTGAATGATGCAGAAAACAGATTCATATTTTACTTTTTCCAATTATCAAAGCCTACTCCTGGGATAATTTATTTAACAGTGCGGCCTTGCCCAGCAACTCGTTACGGACTCTCCTGAGCCCGGTTCCAGGTGGCATGGGTCTGCTGTCTCAGTATGCAGCCCCTGAACTGTAGAGCTAGACGACCACGGTTTTGTCTCGTAGCCACGCGCACACATCTGATGATACTCAGTTTTACATTTCATGAACATGGTGTAATGCTTTGTTTATTTAGATCTTCTTTAATAATTTTTAGTAAGGTTTAAAATTTTTCTCCCTAATTAAACATTTTAAAATTAGTTTTCATTTTGGTATTGTCAGTGGTATCATTTTAACACTTTATAACTTGTTTTTCATTACAACAAAATTGGATTTTCAAAAAGCAATCTTATTTATATTTAGCTACCTCTGCTATCACACTTGTATTCATCTTCATCTCTGATTCTTTCTCCAAGATAAATTCCCTAAAAGTGTAATTACTGAGCTAAATGGCGTAAAAATTTCAAGTGTCTTCCAAGTTGTTTCCATGCAGTTTTCCAGCAAGTTCACATCGATTTTGATTCTACCACCAATGTACAAAATGATCCGTACATCAGGTATGGGTATCATCACTTATACAATAAAAATTAAGTAATGAATTCAAGGAAGATCTAAATTGGAGAGAGCATCAGCTCTCCTGCTCCCCGTTCCCTCACCACACAGCTCACTCCTGGGCAGCCCAGGGCTGGGAATACCAGAGTACAGAATGCCTCCAGGCCCCGAGAGCAAGCCTCTCAGAGACACAAAAGAGTAATCAGCAAGGGCCTAGGGAAGAGGCCTTGGAAAGGAGGTGCAGCCCTTGCAGAGGCTGGGCGCAGGCTGCGCTGAGTATCCTGTGTGGCCACCGAGGTGCCTGGTACTGAAGGCGCAGAGCCTTCAGGCGCAGCTGAGGCTCGGTTGGGGGTGGATCTGGTGCAGGCAATACAGGTTGACATGACAAACATCTTTATCTGGAATACTTACATAGTATAAAAATTGTAATTTAATCAAATTTATTGACTTTCTTAGTAAGATTATTTCAAGTGTTACTATGTCACTAAAACTGTTATATATTTTAAGATTTAAAAATGGTTTTATTCTTTTTATTTAATGCTTCTATCCTTTTGAATGACAAGAATACTTTGAGCTTCAAGGAACAGAAAATCCAACTGGCAGTATCTTAGATGGGTTTGTTTTTTTCCAAATAATGAGAGTATTGTCATACAACCAGGACATTATTTCAGGCCAAGGGCATGGGGCAAATAGTGGTGCCACTTCCTGGACCCGGTGTCCCTGGGCCCCTCCCTTTGACCCCGCAGGCCGCAGAGTTCAGCTGTAGGACCCGCATGTCTCAGGACGTAAGGAACCCACAGTTCCAGACCCTCCATACTTCTTCCAGGTGTTTGGAGGCTTTAAGAATAAAAATGAGGTTGCTGTTTTTCTCGAGTCAAACCTGTGTAATCCACCAAAAAATTTCATTCTGAACAATAAGTGTTCTTATTAAATACTGACAGTAGCTTACCTGACAAATTTACTTTTCCATGTCATGTTTTTTTTGACTTAGGGTTTCAGTAACATGTTGGGGTCCTGGGCTGGCAGCACCCACGAGACCCTGGCTCCCACCCCTCTGCCCCACCATCACTGTCTGGCTGCAGCCCAGGCAGGCACCCCTGGCAAGGAGGCTTCAAGGGAGGCATCTTGTATTTAAAGATTGGAGCAGAGAAAGGGAAGCAAGCAGGTGTGTTTTCCTTTCTCCTCTTCCGTAAAGAAGAAAAGGCAAAAACATACCAATCAAACTAAAATGCATGGCTTGAATAGTGGGAGCTGGGTTTTTCCTAGAATTCATTACTCCTATAACTCACCCAGTAGGTTAACGTATCCATGGTACATCGTATACAAAAAGCGGACTCACCCTGAGACAAAATGTTCCCTGACCACAGCACGACCGGATGATGGCCAGGCGCTAACAAAGGAACGGGGCCACTGCTGTGGGGCCACAGACCCTTAGACCATGGCTTCCTGTTTACCCCACGAGTGCTGCCATGTCCACAGCTGCCAGGTCCTGAGCAGATCTGTTTACCGTCTATCACTAAAGCCCTTCTCTCCCAGTTTGATTGGAAACATTTTGCTCTATTACGGCTTTCTGTTCCTTGGCTCCAAGGTTACACCCGCCAGGTCAGCAGTTCTCCACACACACGCACCTCAGAAGCTGGGCTTCACCCCCCACTGCCCATGTCCAGCCATTCAGGGCAGGGCAGCCCAGCAGTGATGAGGGACATGGGGGGGCACCTGAGCAGTGGAGGCTGTGTGCAAGTGTGTCCCAGGCCTGACCAGCTCTCCCTGCCCTGGCCACCCCGCCGCCCAGATCAGGACCCCACGTGTCTTGCCCTCTATACCAGCTACCTGTACACCACTCCCGGCACCAGCTCACCACCGTCTACTACCCGCCTGCCGCAGGCCAGCCCCACTGAGCTCACACGCCCACTGCAGCCCATGACCACAGGTGCTCTGAGTGATGAGCACGCAACACCAGCGACATCTCTGGGTGCAGAGGAAACCCGCTGTCCATGGGGACCAGAGCCGGGTCTACAGGCCGCTGGGAGCACCCTTCACTTTATAACGTCACAGACCCACACCGTCTGTATAAACAGGCCATTGTACTACTTTTAGAAAGACTAACACTTCTGTTCTTGGAGTTTAATGGCTAGTGAAGTGCAGATAATTTCAAAAACCCTTGTTGCATAGTTTTAGTTCAATAGTTTTTAGTAAAATATTCCTCTGATGACAATACGTGTGGCAGATGTCTGATCAATGGGTAGATTACATGTGGCCAGGTAGAAACCATAATCGTAATATTTATGTAATTACATCTTTCTGTCTCAGTAGATTACTTGGTAATGTGAGCACCCAAGATGACTCAGCCTGAGGAAGTTTGTTGAGGCTGTTACCCGCCAGGACCCGAGTCAGGACACATATGAGCCGTGTGCCCCTGCTTCAGGGGGCCTCAGCCTTGTGAGCTTGGCACACCCATTAGCCCGTGGCATCAGGCCTGAGGCACAGGGCATGCTGTGCAGATGGCCCGGAAGGATGAAGACCGGTCCTGCCGGTCCGCGCCCAGCCCCGGGCCGGCCTAGTCTACTGCCTGGATGCCCATGGGGACAGTGGGGGTGGCCGTGCTGTGTTCTGCCAGTTTCTGTGAATCTATAACTGTTACAAAAAAAGCATCTAATTTTCAAACAAAAAAGAGGAAATTAACAATTGCAGCCAAAGGTGTTCACTTCAGGGTCACACCCAACCGTTGTCCAGCTCAAGACTGAAACCAGGTTTAGAAGAGCCGTGGTTACTAGTCATCTCTAACGCTTTAGCTGGCTGGAAAATACCGTCTTGTTTTTAGTTTAGGCTTCTTGTAAAGTTCCTTGGCCTCATCCTATAACAATTTGTTAAAAAAGCAGCCTAGTGATAAGAAATATATCCCATTTTATAGTCAAGATCCAGATTCCAATTTATATAATTCTCTGACTTATGAGTGGGAGAAATAAAATTCAGGTCTCTGCCCTCTTTATTTTGAATGTAAAAGAATAGTTTCCAGTCTCACAAAGGCTGAGGCACAGGATCCCAGACTGTGATGAGGCACAGAATGTGGCCTTCCAGGGTCTTGGTTCCCAAGTCCGTCTGGAGGGGTCTGTGGGGGGTGGGCCCCCTGCAGGCTGCTGGCACTGGGGAAGAGTGGTGAGCCCTGAGCCCGCCGCTTGCTGCGTGAGCCAGGGATGCATCTCTGCCTTCTCTCTGGGAGCAGGGAGAGCTGTGCTCTCTGCAGCAGATGGCTTCCTGCACAGGTGTTGCCTGGGCACAGCACTTGATGGCAGGGAGACCCCCCCCATTCCTGGCGAGTGGCTGCTGTGTGGCCACAAGCTGAGTGTGGCCAGCAGGCTGTGTGGGAGCAATGTACTAGCCTGGATGGTGCCCCTCGTCCACCACCAGATGCTGCCTCTGCCTCTGTCTACATTCTGCAGAGGACTGTGGAGGCTGGGGTCCGGAGGGAGGGCATGGCTGCATGAGGGGAGTCCTTGTGCGCTGGGGGGCCACTGAGGTGCTGGGATGGGATCTCTGCCATTGGCCTGCTCTGACTAGTACACCAGGCCTCTTCTTTCCCAGAGCTGTGAACACCAGGTTAGAAATATGGAAATTCTCATCTTCTATTAACCGCACCTTAATTGGCAGAATAGACAGAAACAAGAGCAACGCCTGCCTGGTGGAGAACTGTGGCCTCTCCCTGGAGAGGAGAGAAGGCCATGCAGAGGCTAGCATGAAATTCTTTCCAGGTTTTAACAACAATTAGATGTATGTTTTGTGGTTCTGAAGGGTAGAACTAGGGCCAGTGTATAAGTGGTGTGAGAATATGGTCTCTAACTACCTCTGTGGTCAACATGGAGCTTAGTGGAGAGTGGGAAACATTAGAAAAAGTTCTGTTCCTGACACAGAAAGTGTCCTGGAAAAACCTGAGCCCCAACTAGTTGGGGGGTTTAGATCTTTAATAACTTGGACCCTACCTCATAGGGACGACTGGGAAGGGGTTCTCACTTGTTTTCAATTTCGATGTTAATAGTTGCAGGTGGGCCAAGGAGCAGACACCTTGGGCTCAACTCAAACCGAGCAGTGTTAGACGTGAAGGGACTCGAGGCGTGCGTCCACCCACAGGCAGTGTGTGCCTGGGACACAGGACTGATGTAACGAAAATAAAGCTAAGCAATCCTAGAAGGGAGGAATGCCGTACTGACAGCCTCTGACCACACGCTGGCCAGGCAGTGATGTCGCGGGGGGGAAGACGGGCATTCCTGCTTCCTTGTCTGTAAGCCAGCACAGACACAATACTCACCCGGTTTTGTGAAGGTGAGCACATGCTCTTCCACTGAAGACGTGCACACGCAAGGCTGGCAGTGCCCCCTTGCTGCCCACATTCCTGTGTGGAAGCCCCTGTCCTTCACCCGAATCCAGAGGGCCTGGAGGAACTCGCCCCAGAGGATCACTCACTGAGTATTTTCTGATTTATTAAATAAAGTATGAATGAGCAGACAGGCAATCTTTCCCATCTTGAATTCAAGAAACCTCTGGTGAGATTAAGACAACGTGCCTTGTCCAGTGATAAGAATCATGCCTTCCTGACCCCACACAGTGGCACAGACCCCGTCCATATGCAGTGAAGCCTCCAGGAAAAAGTTGTTCATTTTCTTTGGTTTGTGATTTCTGTTTCATATGGAGCTGATTCCATTCTAAGAGGCTAGTTCTTAGCCCGTTACAGTTCATGGAAGGGACACATCTGGAATATAATTTTATAGTGTATCTGGGTACCTGGGGCTCCAAAGGTGTCTGAATGCTGTACACTGGGTCTTTGACCTTAAAATCATGCAGTATTTTCTGATTCAAAAGCAAGTGCTTGTGAGCCAGTTCCCAGTTTGCCTTATTTCAAAAGGACATATCAAAAGTTCACACAGACCCTGGGAGCTTATGTGACTCGATCACTCACTTTATAGTGCACACTTGTATTTTAACAGGAATTTAGTATTCAAATGGAGACACAGGGTGGAAGCTGCAAACACACCCGTGGCTGGCATCCTCTTTCAAACCCAGTGGGGCCACTGAAGTGACGCCACACCAGCCACACCTCATGGTGTGCCTTTCACAAGAACGGCTTGGAAATATTCACAAGGACTGAGAGTTTAAAGCTCAAACTTTAGGTGACTCTGTAGCGACTCGTGCCATGGATGTAGAGATGATTTTTGGCCATCCCGGACAGTGGACAGAGCTTGTACCCTGCTGTCCTATGACTGTCCTTATGGGACAGAAATGACAACAGAAGGAGATGAAGCTAAATCCAGAGTGACTGGTACAAATACAGGAAAAAGATGGGAAACACAGATTTTCTCAGAGAACACAAAGGTCACCAGCACAGGAAGCTGAACCATGAGTAAGGAAGTCAAGAACTTTCCTTCAGCAAAGTCGAGACAGCTCTCTAAGACCCTCCTAGAGAGCTTGGAACTGTACAGGCTCAGCCCCATGGTTTACCTTAGTTTAAGCTCTAATGTTTTTTCTCCCTAAAGAAACAAAGAAACCCTACAAAAGTCAGAGGAAAATGTATTTGTTGATTTTGCATCTTCTCATCATAAATTCTGTACACTATTATTTCAGTCACAATTTTCTAATGTTATTCATTTTGATTTTATGTTTATTCACATAAACTACATTTTACACTTATCCTTTCTTCAGGGAAAAGACTGTAAACCTGAGCAGAAAAAATGAACAAATGTAGGCGCACTGTCCCCTGTGCGGGATCCCTGAGGGCGCCAGGAAGTCTGGGGAGCCGGTGAGCAGGCTAAGGAGAGGGCACAGCCCCTCTGTAGGGCCCCTGGTGAGCACCCAGAAGGCTCCCCACTCCAGCAACTACAGGGGTGCCTGCCTGGGGCCCCAAGGCCATGGCCGCTGCCTCCAGCTCCTGGTTTCTGTTCACCGGCTTCAGCTCCCCAAGGCCTCTGTCCGTGTTCTCTGAGGCACGTGCCGAGGGACTTTGCAGGCTCTTGTCCCGTCCTTTGTCCAGTTCTGCGCCCTTATCCCTGAGCTCTGGCTTCACAACACCTGCCCTGGCTCTCTGGCCCTCCCCCCACATATGTGTGGGTCTGGGGTGTCTGTATGAGTCTCCCTCCTTAGATTCCTGGGACCTGGCACTTCCTGTGCCACATGACTTTCAAGATCCCAGAAATCTGTACATTGTCATTTATTTCTGACTGAATATGCTGCTCTGCAAAGGTGTAGCAGGATGACATACCGAGACACGCACCTGTGCTTGGTCCTCCTCTGTTCCCCTTCCCTTACCCCTCTTCTGAGAAGTCAGCCAGGGGACAGTTATGTCACCAACGAATGAGGTGGGCTGCTCAAAAAGACTTGCTCTGGGGCACCCTCAGAATGCCCCTTTCTGTTACATCCTTAATATTTTTACAATAGGAAGAGGCTACTTTAGCAAGTGATCTATATTTGCCGGAATTTCTCTGTTAAGACATTCTATTTACAAAGCAAAACAGGAATGGAAATGTTCACTAAGCATCCCTGGTTTATTTTTGGTGATTTAATATGCATTTTATCTTATTTTGCAAATGAAGGAACTGAAGTCAGCAAGGTTTTCCAAAGAGTGCTCAAAGGAGGGCTGGCCTTCTGTACTCTGTCCAGAGACACAGGTGTTTATTAGGGGGTAAAACTGTTCCCTTCATCAATACAAATGAAGGGACCATTTAAAACCAAGCTTCAGGTGCATGATGGACCTAAAACCAAGAGGTTCCAGAGGGCTCCCGGCTGTTCCTCTCTTCTCAGTAAGAAGTAAAGTACCTAGGAGAGCTGAGGTGTGTATAAAACATGTTAGGCAGAGGGCAGCCCGTGTAGCCGGAGCCTCTGAGAGAAGCCCCACAAAGCTACACTTCTGCGTGCTCTGCAGCTGAGAAGAGCAGTTCCTTAGGGTATATGCATATTGACATTGCTGTATTTTTAGAAGCATGAGGTCCTCAGAGGGTGCTGCTGGCCATGGCTTTCCCAGGAGGTACTGCCTGCCCTCTTCCCCAACCACCCACTTAGTTTTTCATTCAACAAACACCTGTTACAAGCCTGGGGTGCCAGGCACAGGCCGGCAAGCAGGGGAGTGGGAGCAAGTAGAGCCCAGCCATTGGAGGCATCAGGCCCTGAGTCATGTGATGCAATGGTGCGGCTCCTAAAGGGGAATCTCAGAGACAGAAGAACACAGAAGACAGAAGCAGGTTCTCTCGGCACCTTTCTAGGTGGCAGAGCTTGTGAGCCTGGCCTTCAAAGGGAGAGACACAGGCGTCAGGGCATCGTCGAGGTGCCGAGGGGTGGAAACGCAGGCTGCATCCAGCGAGTGGTAGCAGAGCATCTCGCCTGCCTCAGGTGCATGAGGGGTGCTGGGGCAGGAGCAGCGGGCAGGCCCCACAGTCTGAGGCTAGGCTGGCTGCATGCAGGCTGTGAGGGACACGCAGTAAACTGAGGTTTTTAACATGGGCCCAATGGCATTGCTTTTTATTGAGATAACAGACACAGAAGGAAAGGAGAGCCAGGAAGATGGACAGAATTCCGTGGACATCCTGACAGAGAGACATTGATGACTTACTGATTGAATCAGCCCCCAGGAGCTCTCCATCACAGATGTTTTCCCTGTGAATTTGTTTCATCAGATGACTTTCCAGGAACCATCGGGTACATCAGCACGGTTTCCTGGACCCCTGAACTGGGTGGCAGTCTCTGAACTTGTGGTGACATCCCAGGGGGCAAGTGGGATGAGGAGATGGCCAAGCCTGTGACGCTGCTCAGGGACAAGTAAACATATCAGCCAACCCGATGGCTCCACCCACCTTTCCTGTCACCTTGGAAACCAAATATATTGATCACCTTCCATTGCAGAGCCTTTACAAATATATCTTATCTAATATCTTAACCCCCTATTACCAGACTGCGGTCAATAACAGCACTTTCCAAAAATTACAAGGATTTAGGTGGCCTGGTCAAGGTCAACACAGCTGTGACACTACTCCATACACAGATGCACATCCTTCAGAAATTTTCTAACAATCATTCACATTTAAGGGATTCTCCTTATGGTCCGTCCATCTATGTGCCATGTGACCATCCCCTCCCAGCTAAATATGTGTTCAAGCTGACCTCTGTCCAGCTTTCAAAGGGTTGCGGCTGTACTGCAGGGCCTGGTCTCTGCCACAGGGATCCGAGTGGCTGGGACAGGGCATTTCCACGCAAGGAGATGCCTGTGTGGGTCTGCTGCAGTGAGGGCCCCTTTCCAGGCTCTTGCGCCCCGCCATGCAGACTGGGGCTTCTCAGGGAAGGCTTAGGGACACCAAGTCCTGGCCGTTTGCCCACTTCATTCCATTTAAAGTTTTGAAATCTTAGGAGATGTTTCCTGAATTACGTAACTGGTGACGTGAGCATCCATGGACGACTCTCAACAGAGAAGAAAGACAAATACGATAAACAGCTACATGGGGCCCAGGGCCATCCTCACTGTCTCCGGTCCTGAGAAAGTGGATCTGCTTTAGCTAAGCCTGCATGTTTGAGTGTCTGACACCTGAAATCGCCACATGCCATGGGGCATTCTTCAGACTTCTGCAAGTATGGTCAAGAATCTGAGCGACTAGTACAGATGACTTGGTAGCACACAATTAAAAAACGTACGAAAATAATTGACATTACCAAAAAGTTCTGGTACACACAGAATAAAACAGTTATTAATATAGCAGCAGCTCTTTTCTTTTCCTGTGTGACCTCCTTTAGAGGTTGACTATCATCCACCCAAATTACATCCACATTCTTTGAGACCCAAGGAGACCACTGGCAAAACAGTCACAGAGGCGACTCCATCGAACACTCCCCTGCACACAACACCCCCATGGGTCAGTCAGCTGCAGCCACACGCTGTGGCCTTAGAAGCTTCAAGAACAAGCCCTTATGAAGCTCTGAGTCTACAGCTGGAACCCGCTGGTCCAGGACAGCCTTGCCCAATGGTCCACTCGCAGCAACGTACAAAGCCATCTTTTTTTTCTGTTTTTTTTTTTTTAATTCAACTTATTTAAACTGAGAACAAAAACAAAAAACACAGTCCATCCATTTCTTCTACCCTCAACCCCTGCCTCTGGCAGCCACCAGTCAGTTCTCAGTATCTATGGGTTTGCACTTATGTATATTTTTACATTCCACATACAAGAGGTCATATAGTACTTGTCTGCATTACTTCACTGAGCATAAGGCCCTCAAGGTCCATCCATGGGGGCACAAAGGGCAAGATTTTATGCTATTTTATGGATGAATGATATTCCATCATGCACATGTACCACAAGATCTTTATCCATTCACCTATTGAAGGGCACATAGGTTGCTTCCATTTCTTGGCTGTTGTAAATATGCTGCAACGAACATAGGAGTGCAGATGTCTTTTCAAGTTAGTGTTTTAATTTTTTCTGGATAAACACTCAGAAGTAGGATTGCTAGATTGTATGGTAGTTCTATTTTTAATTTTTTGAGGAACCTCCATACTGTTTTCCACAGCGGCTGCACCAATTTACATTCCCACCAATGGTGATGCGGCTCCCCTTTCTCCACATCCTCACTGACACTTGTTATCTTTGTGTTTTAATGACAGTCATTCTGACTGGTGTGAGGGCATAACTCTCTGTGGTTTGGTTTGCCGTTCCCTGTTGATCAGCAATGTGGAGCATCTTCTCATGTGTCTGCTGGCTAGAAGCTTTTCAGTTTGGTGTCATTCCCATGTTTCCTTTTGTTGCCTCTGCCTTCCATGTCAGATTAAAAAAATCATTGCTAAGGACCATATCAAGAAGCTTCTGTTTTCACCCAGGAGTTTCATAGCTTGGGGTCTAATGTTTAACTCTTTGCTTAATCCATTTTGAACTAGTTTTTGTGGATGGTATAAAATAATGGTCCGGGTCCATTCTTTTGCATGTAGCTGCCCAGTTTCCCAACACCATTTATTGAGACTGTCTTTTCCCCATTGTGTAGTCTTGCCTCCTGTGTCTTATATTGATTGTCCATATATACGTGGGTTTATTTCTGGACTTTCTTATCTGTTCCATTGGTCTGTGTGCCTGTTTCTGTGCCAGCACTATATGGTTTTGGTCACTATAGTTTTGTAATATAGTTTGAAATCAAGGAGTATAGTGCCTTCAGCTCTGCTCTTCTTTCTCAAAGTTGCTTTGATTATTTTCAGTCTTTTTGGGTTCCATACAAATTTTTGAATTTTTTTTCTCTATGAAAAATACTGTTGGAATCTTGATAGGGATTGCACTAAATCTATAGATGGCTTTGGGTAGTAGGGACATTTTCACAGTATGTATTCTTCCAACCTGTGAGCATCTATTTGTGTCTTCTTCAATTCCTTTTATTAATGTTTTATCATTTTCAATATACAGGCCTTTTCCTTGACTAGATGTATTCCTAGATATTTTATTCTTTTTGATGCAATTATAAATGGGATTGTTTTCTTATTTTCTCTTTCTGGTAGTTCTTTATTATTAATTCATAGAAATGCAACAGATTTTCGTGAAATGATTTTGTATCCTGCAAATTTACTGAATTTGGTTATTAGTTTTAAGTTTTAGATGGAAAGCCATCATGTTGATCTGGGTGGGCCCTCACACACTGGCTGGCAGGGTCTGGGTGCAGGCTGCTGAGCCAGCACCCCTTTCCCCCACCCATCACCTACCCACCAGGGTCTCTCATCACCCACAGGGCGGCTGGGTTTTCCATGTGGTGGTACCAGGTACCCAGGGGAGAAGAGAGAAGCATGAGGCCCTCAGCTGGCACCAGGGATCCTGTGGCCTTTATGACTAAAGCCTGTCTTAGGCCCACAGGCTACAGGAGTCAGGAAGTGGAGAGAGACCCTGCATCTCCAGAGAGGTGCCCTGAAGTCATGGCAAGAGGAAAAGTCTTGGGCAGTAATGTGAATATTTACCACAGCCACTTCCGAGTTCATTAAAACTAATAACAGTATAGCAGCTGGCACAGAGTGGCTCCACGGCCAGCATGGACCTTCCATCCGCTGAGCCCGTGTGTGGGAGCTGGAGCGCCCCAGGTGCACGCAGATGCGGTTCTTATCGCCCATTCATTAGAGCTGGGACTCAGATTGAGCCACTTGTCTGTTCTCATTCTGACTTGATGCAAATAACTGGTGCCTTTTTAAAATGCCACCACAAACAGAAAAAGAAGTAATAAAGTATTTCATATGCAGCTTTGAGTAAGTTACTTTTAAAAAGCTCAAGAGTGCAAAATCTCTCCCATAGATTGTGCATGATGAGTACAGAATATATGTTGAATAAACAAAAAATAATTGATGAAGTAAACACGTAAGAATTGTCTCCTGGGGTCTGTCACACAGTGAGCTCAGTTACTGCTCTCAGACAGGGAGCCCACAGCAAGAGGCTCCTTACCAAGGGGTGGAGCCCTGGGAAGCCAACCCGGGGCTCTGCTTCTGCCATCATTTAAGTGATGACCCTGCAAATGTGTGACCTTGCAGCCCATGGTGTGAGCCCCTGGCAGTAGGAGGCAGGACCCCCAAGGAGGACGGACACTGCCATCCCAGAAACAAGGTCTTCCTGGGATGTGACTTCAGGGCCTGAGGCGTGTGGTATGTCCCCAGGGCTACCCCTGCAGGGCATTAGAAAACCGCCCAGCAGAATGGCTCCATGCAGCCTGGACACCTGCCCTGGGGCCCTTGCCTCCAGAGCCTGCTGCCAAATTTGTTTCTATGGCATTTACTTTACAAATTAAACAATAATGCAATTAATATGTGCTAATACAACTGATCAGTCAACATAATTTAACACTGATCTGTTAGTTAAGATTCAGATGTTAAGATACATGTGAAATCTTACTGATTTTTATTTTCAGTTTCAATCCAAGATGCATTTTGGTTTTATAGATCTAACAGCAACACTTCCCTGTTATAATAAAACAGCTTTATAGCAGTTTTAATGTGCCCCACACAGCCCAGAAGCACTGTGCCTATTTTACCTTCAATGCTCACCTATTTTGTACATGCGTGGCCTCCAAACCCTAGTGTTGGCAGTGAGTTCAGGCACCCACACTTAGTGACGACATGAGATGGCCTGGTCAAGGCCACCCTAGGATTCACAGTGTCCATTTCTGCTAAGAGCTGACTTTCCTCTCAGGGGTGGACACCTGGGAATCAGCGGGACTCGGCATCCACCCTGGCAGCCCCTCACTGAGGAATTCCTGAGAGCTGTCCAGGTTGGCTGTGGGGTTTTATGTAAATATGTGGCAGGATCACCACCTCCCACCAAAGAAACTAAATCCATATCAAAAAGCTAAGGGCTAAAGATGACCCAACTAAACCCTGGAGGTCGTGCAGACCCTGGAGGAGCGCTTGACCCCAAGGGGCCATGGGGGTGGTGGGGGCCATGCAGATGACCTGGAGGCGGCCCTGAGGCTGGAGCAGAGCAGACCCCTGCATCCTTTCAGGCTCTCTGGTGGGAAAGGCTGCATCTGTGCCTTTGCAGAAAACCCCAGGTCTCCCAGGTTGCTTCAGAAGAACCAGGCGCTGCCAGGCCCAGCCTCCTTAGCCAGTGGGCAGCAGAGGGGGCTCTCAGTGCCACCCGTGTGGCCTCGGGCTGGCCCTTGTTTCTCCATCTCAGCCCGGGGATCCCTCGCTGCACTTCACCTGCTCACCTCTTACAGAGGGAGGTTCTCCATGACCTTCAGAAGGGTGCTGCATGCATGTGTTCTCGTGCACCCAGTGTTGCCATGGATTTACAGACAGGTGCCTCTATGTGCCTTGTGCTCCACACATTCCTGCATCAGCTTTCGGATGATGCTGGTTCGGAGTGGCTGTGAAGGCACCATCTCTGGTCAGTGCCGCCTGCCCACTTTGCCTTCTGTCTAGGAATACAGTAAAAACAGCACCCCTGACTGGCCATTGGGAGGTGATGGGTTCGCCCACGGGGATCAAGGACCTTACAAAGGGATTCTAGCACACCCAGATTCCCTCCATGTGAGCACACAGGGAGGAGATGCCCCCTATATCCCAGAGAGCAGTCCTCACCCCACCTGCCAGGCTCCCTGGGCCCCCGCTCCAGACTGTGAGACACCAAGCCTGCCGGTGTCACACCCGGTCAGCCCACACTGGTCCCACGCCTGCACCAGAATCTCCTCCCACCCAACTGGGTCACCCAATAGTGTATGTCCCATCTCATATTTTTACATTTAAAACTTGGGACATTTAAAGTGAAATTTTTAAAAAAGGAAAAAGGCAAGATTCTGTATACTCAGCAAGACTTCTATTTTTAAAAAACTCATTCACAGGAAATTGAAAAGATTTAATTTCTAGTATCATCAAAAGATGGCTTCAATAATTAGAAAACTATTTCCTTTGGAAGCAATTGACTTCAACATACGACTTAATTGCTGTCCATAACATGAGTGCAGCATAGGCAGCAGAAGTCTTTAAAACGCAGCTGCACTTCATCCAAAGCTTTATGAGCAGAAAAACATAGCACTTCGTGAGCTGGTAGATTGTTTTTCCCCAAATCTGCATCTACCATTTGCTGAGCTTAATTTCCTCGGACTCATCACTGACATCCTTTCTGTTCCCAGCCCCCCAGGCCTGCCCCAAAGTTGGAGCAGAACTTGTGGGAAGCAGGTGGCCAACTGGCGGGCCTGTTACCATATGTCACCCTCTGAAGCCCGCCTGCCATAAGGAAGGAGTGCCCGTCTGATGGCCCATTTCTGAGGAACACGACCTCCAAAAACCCCATCCTGTGGGCAGCGGCCTCCGGACACTAGATCCTCTCGTCAGCGGCTGGCACGGTGGCTGCCAGGACACTGTGCGGCATGGCCAGTCGTAGGGGGACTTGGCCCGGGAGCTGCCAAACACAGACAGGGCAGCGCCAGGCAGGCACCATTAGCTGCACTCCCCTCGTGCTCCCCAGAGCCTCCCGGAGCCAGACAGCTGTCCCAGCTGGCCCAGGGCCCCCACTTGCTCCAGGATGGCCCGCCTGGGGAGCCCAGGGGGATGCGTCGTGGTACTCCCACGTATCTCTGGGGTGTGGTGTGAACAGAGATGAAGTTGACCCACTGTCAGCGATGCCATCTGCACGTGGTCCTGGCGTGCTCCAGCTATCCGCAGTGCGCCTCACTTCGCATAGAGGCACAGTCACACAAGGCCAGGCACCACGGTTCCCATCGTGGCAAAGAGGACGACTTTATAGTGACTTGCTTGATCAGTAATGTGCTTCTCCTGAACTATAGAGCTTGTCCTTTAATTCAAATTTTAGCCACAAACAGCTACAAAAATTCAGTGCATTTCTCTAGCATATTCTGTCTGACTTGCAGAATCCAGGATAATTTTATTTTTCTTGACATCCTCCAGCCAAAGGCCTGGTGGGACACAGCTGTGTCTGAATGAACTGGACCACATGGGACCTGGGTGGTGGGTGTAGGAATGACCCACCGTCAGGGTTGTGCCACAGGACAGCTTGGAGACCATGCCAGGCCAGCCTGGTGTCAAGGATGCTCTTTCCTTTCCTAAAACTCACAAGCATAGATCCCCACCACACCCTTGGTAATCAGAACCATGGTGGTCCAGGAGGAGAGGAGGAAGTGGAGGGCTGGCTCCTCCGGCTGAACCTGGGGTCTGGGGCTGTAGCCACACACCCTTCCTCCACTGACCATCCGGACAGACCCACCGTTGTCGTTGACAGAAGGCACAAGGTGACATCTTCTCCACTGAGGCCTCTTGGGCTCTGTTTCCTGTAGGCTCATCACCATTTGATGTCTTCTGTTTGGAAACTACAGACCAAAACTAAGCCCCTCGTGCTTCATCCCCCTGTAACCACCGGGTGATTCTTGGTCAGGGGCTCTGGGGTTAGATCCATCGCTGGCACTTCGCTAAAACTCCCCAGACACCTAAAGGGGGTGTGCAGCCAGGACGGGGAAGCACTGCCTCAGGTCTGATAGTGGAAGGCCCTGGTGTGGGGACGAGTCCCACTAGCTGTCGTCACACCATTCCCCATGTACCACCATTAGACCCCGCTCACCAACGAACGTGCAACCCCTGCTGACCCCAGGGCTTTGAGGCTTGTGGGTCCCTTTATAAGGCTGGAGGGTGGAGTGTGATGGAAACACCAGCCTGTCACACCCACTCTGTGGACTGTGGTGGCAGCTCATGTCAGCTTGCAGGTTCTCTTGTAGCACCAGGGCTCCCTGAAAATCCATGAGCTGGAGATGTAGACTGGAGAGGACCTGTGGGCAGAGCCTCACTGAGCTCCTGGGAGAGGACGGCAAGCGGGCAGCCTCTTCAGGGCCCCTGACATGCAGAGCAGAACAGGAGGCAGCTCCCCGTGCAGCCGCCTTCCTAGAGTACCTCCCCGGGTGCTCTTCACTCCCAGGGCGAGTGAGGGCCCCTCGGCCCCCCAAGGCCAGGCCCTCGCAAGGCGGTGGGAGCTGCTCTGCCCAGACCCTGGCAGACAGGCCCAGTCAGGGCCACGGCCTGCAGGTAGTGCTCGGGGCAGGGTGGCATTCGCTTGACATGACAGATCGGTCACCTCCCTCGACTTACCTGTTCCCTCAATGTTTAAAATGGATCAGGTAATAATACTCATATATTTTTCTGATCTTGAATTTTAACTCAAGGGGCAGGCAAATCGTATTTTTGACTTGAAATATATCCCCTCTCCCTGTTTCCTTCCCTCCCTCCTGCCTCTGAACCAGACACCCTGCTGCATGGTCTTCAGTCCTGGATATTTTAAATTCTCTCAACGATGTGGCAGGGGAACATTACCATCTAGTCTTATTGAAAGAGACTGAAATCTAAGAGTTTAGCTGCTGGTTGGCAGGTGTCACAGTGGCCTCACTGGCTATTCTCTCCACTCTGTGCAGACACGCAGGTTAGAATTATGGCCTGGACTTGGATAGCACCATTCCTACAGATGCACATGCACATCCGCCTACAGCCCCTTCACCAGGTAACCCAGCACACCCCGGTGCTGCGCGAGAGGCCGCGGCGCAGATGTGCCGGATCAGCTGCAGAGGGTCAGTCCTTGCTCCGTCGGTGGGCAGGGGGCAGGGCCGGTGCTGGGTCCTTCGCAGGAGCTAAGACACCCTGGCTAGGATTGCGCCCAAGGGCAGTGAGAAGTCAGGGAGAAGAGCGAGCTGGGAGAAGCCTAGTGGCTCTAACATGCAGCCCTGTTTGGCCCCCTCTCTGCGCCTTGGTGTGTTGGGCTCTGCCTGGCTGACTCTCCTCCTGATGTTAACTCCTGGCACGCAGCTCCATGGCTCCTTCCAGGCAGGCCAGCGGCCCCCTCGGACTCAGGAAATCATTCTCAGGAGAGCAGCTCCTGCCTGCGCTCCCTGGACTCAGGCCCCAGGGGCAGCGGCAGGCCTTTCCTCTTCCTGTCGTGGCACAGTCATCACTGAATGAGCAGCACTCATGCCGGGCTTGTTGACTAAATGGAGTTCTTATCATTCAGCCTTTGAACAATTGGGTTTATCATGGCTTCAGGAGGGATAGAATTTTTCCTTGGTCATGCTGCAAATAATCCAGAAATTTAGAACTGTAGGTCACATGAACCGGTTATAGTATGAGTTGCCTGTCCTCCACAGAAATGCTCAAAGGCGTTCAGGAGCCTCAGGACATCCACTCATGCCCTGGGCTGATGGTGCAGGGTCCCAGGCTGAAACGCATCACAGAGCCCACCTCCACCTTGGGTCACCTGCTGCATTCTGAGCGTGAAAGTGTCTAAGCAGAGCGACTGCATTTTTAACACATGGCAAAGTGGGTTATTTCTTTATTATACTACTTTTCTCAAATGCTAAAAAAGTCACAGCAAATGTCAGAAATGAAAATACCTCTGTTCTCTGACTTTCTTTTTGCTCTCTAGCATTTTACCTCCCACGGGCAGATTCTGTGTGGGACACAGCTGATTCTGGAAGTGAGAACAATTGATGCTTCAGACATTGGTACCGAAAACAGGACTTTCTTCCACTGAAGGGCTGGGAGGCACTGAGGACTAAAAACATCCTTTCTACACCAGCAGCCCTGAAGGCGTTCCTCACCTCTGGGTGAGGTGGGGCTGTGCCTGCTGCGCACCCACCAGGTGCACAGGAGGGATATGGGAGGTCCCCTGTGGCCATGGGCGCCCAGGCTGAGCAGGTCAGATGACCCCGTGCAGCTGGTCTGCACCCCCCTGGAGCCCGTCACCGGGGCGGCGAGGGGCCAGGGCACCTGGGCCAGGCTGCCACAGGGCCAAGGAGCGTGTGGGCCTGGCAATGAGGTGAGGGGTGAATGGCCACTGGCAAGGCGATGCCGCCCGTGGGCCTGGCTGCAGATGCGCTCCTCCCTGAGGATGCTGAGGGGCCGGGCTCCTTCGACCGCACCTGCAGGGCTTGCAGGGCTGGCCGGACATGCTAGGTGATGTGCCAGCATGTTTGGAACTGCTGGCTGGAGGCAACGGTGCCACCAGTGGCCACGGGGGCCGCCGGGAGCCCTGCCTGGCCGGGGAGGACGCCCAGAGCAGAGACCTGCCTGCGTGCCTTGGGGGTGCCGCCATGGCCCTCATGTCCACGGTGGCGACGCTCGGTGGGCCCCAGAGTCCCTGAAGAAGTAGCCATTAAGATGCCCAAAAGTCTGCTGGTGAGTGTCCTTAGAACAGACCCCCAAAGGCTGGGGGCACTGGGTCTGCCAGCTTCCGCAGCTGCAGTGCCTGGGGCCCGGAGGAGCTCAGGCCAGGCGCCCCACACACCCCTAGCCCCACCAGCCTCGGCCCAGCACACTGGGAGTGGCGGGACCCGGCCAGCAGCGATGGTCCGCCCTCAGCTCGGGGTCAGAGCTATGAGAAGACTTGGTTTCTTGATTTCTCCTGCTCTTTGCTGTTTCTGGAGATGGTCAGAGGTTATTTTTTTCAAGGAACTTGAGCAAAAACGCAAACCTGAAATTCCAGGTGCACATCGAGCCTGCAGTGGGTGAGGAAAGAAGTGCCCCTCAAGCTTTCAGAACGGGGCTTGGGTAAATGGAAGCCCTTTATCCCGTTTCAGGGCTTCTTGGGCTCAGCAGAGAAAAGCTACGTACATAGTATGAAAGGATGTGGGCGCCATGCACAGGACGCCCCGCTGCCTTTCTTAGTGTTTGCACAGTGCGCTCACGTGACCTCTCGTGCAAGGCGGCTCAGGAGCGCCCGCGGGGCTGCACGGGGAACCCAGAGCCCGAGGGACCGGGACACCCCACGTCCACCCTCGGACGGCTGTGCCGTGCCAGGGCCGCCACTGCCTGCCAGCCCAGCTCTTGTCCTTTGATGATGACAAAGGCCTCTGTGGCAGTGAAGGGCAGCTGGGCCTGCAACGCGTGGTTTCTGCTCTGCTTTACTTTTGCCGAGCAGCCAGGGGACAGCTGGACGTCTCAAAGGAGGTGTACACCCACCCTAGAAGCAACTTTTCCACACAATTCATTCTGCTCCCAACTGATTTCTAGGAAAGGTGAAAACATAAGGCAAACTGTAGTGCAAGAGAGACCATTTGAAAGTGTGATTAAACTAAGGCGCTTTCTCTTTCTTTTGGTACATGTGATCTTCACTCCTTCAGCTCAAAATAGCCAAACCCTCAGGGGAGAGAACTGTAGTATAAATGCAGAATAAAGCCTCCACCTTTCCAAGATTTTGACTGAGTGAGAAGCTTGCGTCTCTCCTGAGATGGTATTTTTAAAGCCATGGTTGTGAGAGGATAAATAAATATGTGCTTGCATGTAAACATGCATAATGTGTAAATGTATAGCACATACATACATGTGTCTTTTTTAATCCCTTAAGCTTCTTTTAATGTACCAAAAAACTGGTCAGAGGGGTTTGTGTAAAGTGGTGGGTGGGAGGGAGTCCGGGTATGACTTGGCATTGCGCAGCAAGGACTGTGGATGTCACACAAACCTGCCTGAGGCCTGGGGCTGTGGGGAGTCAGGAGACGCAGCGACTACCCTGGGCCGCATGCTTGGGGGAAACAGGTGGGCATGCAGGCTTGGGAGGCAGGTTGCCTTCTGGAATTTATCAAAGTCTGGTCACAGGATTCATTTTATAAACATTCTTCTTCGTGGAGTTCAAGGTGTCATGGAAGAAGGTAATGCAACAGAAAATTGAAGCTCAGTTCAGGACTCGATGGGGTTCCGGGACCCTGCGAGCCAGAGCCCTGTGCCTTCCAAAGTTAGGGAAGACTCCACTCAGGACAGGACACACAGCTGGGCCCTGGGCGCCTGGCATCGCAGCCTCCCAGGAACCCAGGCCTTTGGGTCACTGATTACCTTCATGTCCTGCCCCCCACGCCCTCTCCTTTGTCTCCTTGCCTGTCTCTGAAGCCTCCTCTCTTTCCTGCATCCTCAGGGGACGCTCTGTTAGGGGGTTGGCCCAAAGCAGTCCTGGGCAGTAGAAGGGGGGTGGCTTTGCTTCTGCACTTCTATTAGCGGCGAGGAAGGAGAGGCTGCAGAACGAGCACTTCCTGGAGCTGCTATTAAACATGCAATTGTCTTTTGTTCAGAAAGCACTTTACAAGTATCGAGCATCCAGTAACTGAAGCTGTGGGCTCCCCTCTGCTGATCAGAGGTCCCAGCTGATCGTTATTCCCACTTGGGAGAAAAGAGGGCTTTAACATCTACACCCTGACCTTGTTCTTTCATTCTTCCAACCAGAGAAGGGTAAGAAACCCTCACTCAAGCTGAGCCCCAAATCATGCTGATAGGGCTCATAAAGTGTTAAATCACTTTCTGAATGTTTTTGGCCACTTTATCTCTAAGGATGATTTTTTATTCCACCTTGCACTCAGTTCTTATTTTATGTCTGTTTCCAGAGACATGAAAACAGCATGATAGATAAGCTGGACTTCCAGCATTTATATGGACAAGGAAATAGAACTTTAAAAAGTGTTCTCAATTATGATAGTGAACCCTATGCTTTCAGAAGGACTCCTCCAAAGGGTTCCAGGGCTAGCCATTGGTGGATGGAAGGCCCCTTTCTTAGGGGGGCAGTCCTAAGTGGCTGTGGTGGAGATTGTGGGACAGTGAGGGGGCAGCACGGTCTGACCACTGGCTCACCCAGGGCAGAGTGCCCTAGTTCCTGGTCGTCTGCATTTAAAATCCCTGAGTTGTCTGTCATGTGGAAGAGAAAGCCCAGTTTCTCTTGAAGGAGATTCAAAACCAGTTCTGGGGTACTTGGTGCTCTTAAGGGCTTTTCTTATATGGCAAGTGCTCTGCAAAGAAGAAACGGTGAAGTCCAGGGTGCCAGTGGGTGGTGTTGACTGTGGCTGTAAAGAGATGCCGGCAAGTGGAGACAAGGCTGGGGTGTTCGTCCTCATGTCTCGGGCAGGACAGCCCTGCATGCAGAGGCCACCTCACATGGTCCTGTGGGTGCCTTCTGACATCACAGGACAAATAGGGGTTTTCCAAGCCTCTTGTTACCAACTGCTTACTGCAGATCCAGTCCTTCAGAACAGCCGGGGTAAACGGCGCATCTAGGTATTGCTCATACATACTTGTTTAAATCACGCATCCAGTATTGCCCTGTTATAATCTGCTATGAGAACAATTCCATCCAAATCCTGTACCCTGAAGGCCTCTCTGTTATCCTTTTGTGAAATGGAGACTCAAAGGCAGAGCTTTGGCGACACGAGGTCCTTGAGTCTCAGCGACCACCTCCCGTCCCTGCCAAGTGCATGTGGAAAAAGCTTCACCCTGCCTCCCTGTCCTGGGACCCAGGAGCCACCCACACCCCACCTTTGTCACAAGCCCTCCATCCGGGGTGCACTGCACTTGCCTGGGAATGTCACCTGAACTTACTGTTTGGACACTGGTGGCTGTCACCAGGCAGCTGTGAGGCCAGCTCAGGGGGTTTACCCAGGAAATGTGAAGGTCTTGCTTTGAATAATTTCCATTTCAGGTTTTATAACTTTCTACTCACTTTTTAAATAATAGAAACACTCTAGATTCAAGTTGAGAATCTCACAGCTCCTTGCTAGGTGTGGCCTGATAAGCCCTGTCCCACTTTCCCTTCAGTCTAGGCTACCCGGGGCAGGGGTGGTAACTGGCCCAAATGACATGAATTCTATCCACGGAACAGAGCCTCTCAGCATCTCTCATAAGCATTGTGCATGTGTGTGCTCTGGTATTTCCAGACCAGCCTTGCGTGTTAGACTTGGAGACAGCACTTGTTGAATGCTGGAGTAGCTACACGACGTCGAATTATATGGGGAGACATTGCCAGGGAGAAAAGAGCAAGATAAAGGCCGCCCTCTTCTCACAGAGAACAGCATGCCGAGGAAAATACCGCTGGCCGGCCAGCTGCCGAGCCCACCCCAGGGCTGTGCACCCAGCACGACCGGGGGCGCCTCCCTCCCCACAGGGCAGGGTGCCTCGGCTGGTCATTATTTTCTATGTCACAACTTAATGGAGCCAAATATCTGTATTTTAGTCCTATCTTGTGACTGCACTCACTGCCACACGGACGGGTATCTTCTCTTTTGTTTATTGCACCCTTCCTTGGGTTTTCTTAACAGCTTTTCTGTGCGTGCTCTCTGTTATGGGTTGTGGGTGGGACCTCTTGCGTCTGTGCCCTGTGAATGCGTATCTCCCATGCTGTCTGCCTGTCCAGCTTCCAGAGTCATTCTGTCTTTTAAACTTTTGGAAATCATTAGCCTGTGTTTTAATAAATACGAACCCCTGAAAAAGTGTGACCCAGTGGGAAGCACAGAGGTAGCTGTGTTAAGTAGATTTCACCCTGTGGCCACAGCCTGTTTACATAGTATTTCCAAGGTCTGGTTTCATCTGCAAAGGGAGACAGCTGCGTCTAGTCCACAGGCGGAGCCTCGCCAGCCGGCACTTGCACGTCCTATTGGAAGGAACCATGGGGAAGCCCTCCGAGTTAGGGTCCTCCGGCACAGACCCCAGAAGTGGGCTCAGTCCATTACCTGTGCCAGGGTGGAGGTGCTTCCAGAGGTTCCTAGTCATGAGGTTGTCCTTGTGGTCACTGTGTCTCATGAATATGGCTGAGCTGAGGGCCACAGAGACACTGGATGCACCAAATTCTACTAACAATCATATCTTAAATTGAACAGTCACATTTTATTATTTATAGAAAACCTCAAACTTGACATCAAAAGGTTTTCATGACTAGACGCCCACCCTTTCAACCGCAGGTCAGTTCAGCGCCACCCCGGGCGTGCCTCCTGGTCGAGGGCTGCTCTCAGAGCCCCAGAGGGCTTCCCTTACTGACATTGTCATTGGGGCACTGGCCACAAGTGTCCTAGTTTGCAAAGCAGTGTGGGAGCAGGTGCTGGCAGTTGGCAGGCTGCTTAGGTCCAGCCAGGCTCCACACTGTGGGATTCTGAGCTCCAGAAGTTTTAGAGGGAGCTTCCCGCAGAGGCCCTACTGGTACAGTGTTGCCATTAGCCGCGAGTGTCCTGACCTCTCTGTGTCCTGCTGGCCACTGCTCCTGAGTGGGGATGGGGGCTTGGCCTGCCTCCCTGCACAGCATGGCGTATTTCTGCCTTGTGCAGAAGGTGGTGCTCGGCGCCCATTTCTGCTCATAAGAAAATAACACAAGGAGGTGCTTTTCCCACTGTATTTGGCTGTGTCCCGACTCCCATGGGAAGTTTGCAGGATGAGGAACATTAACTGAATGTGACACTAGTGGGGTCAGTAAGATTATTCATCCTTGTCCTCCTCACACTCGTGTTGTAACAGTGATGGGGGACCTGGTACTTCAGTCATCCAGCTGCCATAAAACTTCAATATTTCCTTTGTGAAAGTGGAAAAAGAGGGGTTGCCATTTTTCAGAATTTCTTTTTATGTTTTTAGCAATATTCAAAAGTACAATATTTAAAAGAAAGCCAAACGTCCCAGGTGAATCCATACCTACATCAGAAACACAACATGCATAAGAGTACATATGTCTAACCATGCATGTTCAGTATCGTAACAGATACAATTTTAAGGGAAAGATGATTTTCAAGAAATAAATAACAAGCAGGCTGCAGATGATAAGTGAAGTTCACAGCTGTCTTTATTTCTGCAACAGGACTGTGCACATTGCTTTGATTTCTCTCTCTCCTGCTGTGGATGCACATGATGTAAAGCTTCCCTCTTACACTCTCGGGAGTGCATAGTTCAGGTGTATCACATCCATGCACTGTTGGGTGGCATCTCTGTCATGCTCTTCATCCTGTAATACGGAGGCTCTGCCCTAGTCAGCACTCCCCACCCTCAGCCCTGGTACCCCCACCACACCTTGAGTCAGTGTCTGAGTCTGGCGACTCCAGGGTCCTCAAATGAGGGGAACATACAGCATTAGCATATGGGGTTTTTAAGAGAAAAAGAAGATGCATTCATCAGAATTTCTTCATTTTATCAGAGCCCAAAACAGACTTATTTTCCTGATAACAATGAAATTCTATTAATCTGATTTGCACTGCTACATAAGTCCATTTCAAAAGTGGCTTTTAAAATAATAATTTTTAAAACCAAGTTTTCACTTTATTTTTAGTTGTCTAAACTTAGCCTGAGCCCTCTGGCTGGTTTTCATGAGCTTGAAAATAAGCCAGTCTCTTTAGAAAAACAACTTTTTCTTGGGGAGTTCATGGCTCAGGGGTCGGTAATGTGATATGCAGACGTTTGCATGTTATGCTTCAGCCCTGAACATACCCTAGTTTGGAACTTAAAAAAAAATGTATCATGAATGTGTGGACGCTGACGACCTGAGATTTGAGCCGTGGGGCTTGGGGCTGACACGTCATCGATTCCAACCAAATCAAGGTGTGTCAGCGAGGCAGGGAGGGGTTCCTGAGCGAGGGAGTGCTGGAGATGTGAGGTCCTTTGTCCCCTAGGAAAATGTTTCTCTGCTACTCCATGTGCAGATGACATTGCCCACCAAGGGCATCGTTCCCTCAGCCCCGCTGGTGCCCCAGGCTGTGCCCAGACATTCCTCCTGGAGCCCGAGGTGGCAGCATTGTAGAAGAGGAGGGAGCCACACAGGGAGTGTCTCTTCTGTACCTGCACTGAAAACTCTAGGCATGTCCTCAGTGTCCACTGTCCACAGACACATGTGGAAAACAGATGCATTTTTACTTTGAATAACATCACAGAGACAGAGAGAGACAGAATTTTTAAAAAAGGAAAACAAAACAAAATTTCAGAGCTCTGAGATTTTAGAACATAGAACAAATTGGACAGAGTCCATAGATATACCTAAAAATAATTTGGCCTAATAAAACTTACTTGGTCTAAAAAGCTGTGAAAGCCTACTTACTAAGTGAAATCTCAGCCAAACAGCATTAATAAATCTAACCTCATCCTTCAAAACTGTACTTTTGGACAACAGAACTTTGTAATATTGGATAGAATCCACAGTAAACTGATTCTTCTTAGAGAGTGTGTGGTCCTTTACCATGTGAAAAACACAATTTGGTCTGTTAGGGTTTTGATTAAATCAAACATCAAAATACACTGGACAGAATAGATAAGTGTGAAAATACTAATGCTCAGAGAGAATAAACACCAAATAGGCTGTGATTTTGAGTACTCTTGGAACCAGCTTACATCAGGGAGTGCAACATGAAATGGGGCTTTTATCTGTGTACAGCAACTGTTTCCCGAATCTGACGGCCCTCGCACACTGCCTTCAACGTCCATCCGCACAGCATCCACGCTGGGAGCCCCCTGGGTCTGTAGGCTGTGGATCACCCGAACCAAGGCATCAGCCTTCGAGGGAAATTCCAAAGCTTGTCACTGACCCCAGCACCACCATTGGGACCCACACGCCTGAGCCACAGCCCTGCAGCATTAGGCAGCCGTGCGGTGGACAGCAGCACCTCAGCGGAGCAGCCACCCATTAGCAATGCTTAACAGAAAGCATGTCACACGGAGCTCGGAATTTTGGGCGGCTTGGGCACATGGCTCAAAATGTAGTCCAAGACATGGTTGGTCCTTAAAGAGGAAGCAAGATGTGGATATTTCCTTGTTTTGGGTGGCCAGCGTGAGGGCATGTGGGCCGACAGGAGCTGCCCGTGCAGCTTGTGAGCATTCTGGATGCAGAGAAGGGCTGCAACGAGATCAGGATTTCATCTCCTTAGTTTTCGTGAGCAAAACATTTTCAAATCGCCATTTCCTTTTGTACCTTTAAGGGATCTTTCTGTCCTGTTTCCCTTCATTCAGTCCTGAGGAGCATCTTGCAGCCCGTGACGGCATCCTGACATCACGCTCACCTGCTGTCACCATTCCAGGGATGACGGGAAACAGCCCAGGAGTTTGCATGACTATCTTGTTTCTGTTTAATTACTTTACCCTGGTCCATATCCGGGTCACCATGCCCCGTCCCAGCCCTGACATAGTTGGCAAACTCCCTCACGGAGTGTGGTGTGCTCTGGGCCTCCCTCACCACTTGGAATCTGCTGCAACAGGGAGGTGACTGTCCTGCAGCATCTGGGCACTGCTCTGCACGACCTAGACGTCTGCCGTGTGGCTGCCCTCAAGTTTGGATGTGGTTCTGGAGCAGTCATAAATTTCTGACCTGCTTTTGGTGTAAAAACAGACTGTTTAGCCACTTGTTTATCAAAAATGCAGAAAAGAGTATCAGCTGAGCCTCATGCTCACTGTCCAGGTTAAAGTCAACCGCAGGCTTATTCATCCTTGTCATTCAATACAGGAATTAAAAGGACTAAGTAAGTATGGACATAACGCCCAGCAGAGCACAGCAGGCCAATAACCTCAGAAGACGCCAGGCACCTCGGTGGACGCATGCCCTGCCCAGCACAGACGCCAATCAAAGGAGGCAGAGCGGGTCCCCAGGGCCTGCTCAGGTACGCAGGTCCCCAAGTTCAGGGACCTGCTTATGGTCTTGACTCTTCTCGTGAGCCAGGTACCCCAGCCCCGTTTCTGGGACTGTGGCAGCCTCCTCCCCACGCTGACCACCAGCCCCCATAGTCTCCTTCCATTTCCACTGCATGACCCTTGACTTCCTCCTTTCTCACCTCCTGCACCCCAGCACCACTATTTCTGGCTCCGTTTCTTCAGCAGCATCCTGAAACACCCACTCTTTCTGCCTTCCCTGCAGCCCCACCACTCTCCAGCCAGAAGGACACTTTTTTGATGGTGGCCGTGGCTGGTTTCAGACTACAGCAAGGTGATGGGCACCTGCGATGTGGTGGGACCCTCACCACGGGTGGGGCTCCTGTGCCCCACTTCTACCCTCTGGCTGATCCATTATGGCTGGGGGTCTGCCCCTCTCTGTTTCACCCACAATGACATGTCACCTCATTCCTGTCAGAATGGCTAGTATCAGAAATACAGAAAGACCTTTGTAAACACAGACCTAATTTGTCCCATGCCTGCCATGGCCTCCCCACTGTGCATTGATGACAGCCAGAGTCCCAGTGTGGGTTCCGTGGTTCCCAGAGACATGGGCTGGGACAGTCTGCCTGCGGGGCACACTGGGGCAGCCAGGGAGCTTGGCTTGCATCACAGCAATGCAGCAGCACATTCTAACTGGTGCCATGGAGCCGTGACACACTGGTGGAGGCCCCGCGCCCTGCCTTGGCTCTGAAGGCACCAGCTCATGTGGCAACAGGAGAGGGGGCTGAAGGTCCTGCTCAGAAGTGATGCGGGCCAAGCCTGACACCCACCAAGCAGGAGAACAACCTCCTCCAGGGAGAGCCGGGGGCCCTCAGCCTGCACCAGAGCTGCAGGTCAGGTCTCCAGGCTCCCGGCCACGGTCTGTGGGAGCATGATGTCAAGGGGTGCAGCATAAAGGGCCCAGAGCATCCTGCCCTCTGAGGCCTGGAGAGACTCTGGCGCCCCATGCCGCCCGCCCGCCCCTGTCTGGGCTGGCTCTTACTCCCACTGAGCCACTTTGCCCACACCTGCCTCCAGCCACTGGGTTCTCAGGACTCGTGTGCACATGCACATGGCCGCAGGGATGGAGGTTCTGTGAGGGTGTAAATGGGCTTTATTTTGGGAAAAACTCTCAAGTACTTTTTTACAATGTAATGTCTGTTTACTTTTATCAGGATGGTATATAAGCACGACCAACAGAAAAGTCAAATGCGGGCACATAAAGAAAGCAGCGCACCTCTGAGCCGTTTCCACCCCTCCCCGAAGTGACACTCTCAGCACTGTGGCTCTTCCTCGTGATTCTTACTTCAGTCGTTTAAAGTAAGATGTGTTGATGTGATTTCTGCAGTGTTTTGGGGATTTCGCACGACTGGCAGCCTCCATGTGCTTTATTCCATCCTTTGTCCAGACACTCCGTGGGAACTTTCAACCTGGAAATTCCTGTCCCTGAATTCCAGTAATTTTTCATACTAATCCTTTGATGTGTGATGCGCTCCTATAGCGTCCCCTTAGCCACTGAGGGAAGTGAACAATAAAGCAAACAAGCTGTTTGTCAAAAATAATCAACCCTAATGCCACCCAGCTAGCTAGACCTAAAGGCTGTCGCCATCCTGGTAACTGATAAGTTACTGACAAGATAGTAAATTCCTGACTTACTTGGGACTTAATCTCCAGATTTTCTAGATCTTTACAGAACAGCTTCCCCACATCTACTTCTTAAGGATGCCCTAAGGTGAGAGCAAAAATCTCACCGAGCATTTCTTCATCTAGGGTTCCTAGGCCCTGACCTCCCCTCCCAGGCTAGTTCAGCTCCCCTGGGGCAGAAAGCCATGGAGACAGCAGGTGACTCATCCCAGGTCCCAAGCAGCAAAGCCAGGTCTGAACCCAGGGTGATACACCACCCCCGTGTTCTCTCCCCTGTGCCATACCTGCAACTAGTCAGAGAATGGTTTGTATTAATTATTAAAGAGCAAACTCAGATGTGAACCCAGATAGTCAACCCAAAGACAATGATTTTACAGACAGGTCTGAAATCCCAGGAAATGCTGGCATCTCCGAAATGGGAGTGGGACCCCCAAAGACCATTGCTTTCAGGCCGTTGTGCTGTGGACACTGCTGGGCACACGACGGCTGTACACCTGTGTCCAGTCACCACTTTGAACAAAGTCAAAAAAGACATTTTTAGGCTGCTCCAATGCTGAGATTCTCAGGATTAACATTTTAAAATGTGGTTTTTAAATTTGCATTCCGTTTCTATAAAACAGTGCTCATGAAATTATTAATTTGATGTGAAAATAACCATGTTTTTTCATAAATTCAACTTGACTTTGAACAGTTTATTTTCCTGGGTTCACTGAATTGAAGATGGAGCTGAGATCACCCAGTCTGGAAGCTGTGCAGTGGAATCTGCACTGACTAGATGGTTTTCACCAACCAAACCCTCTAGGAACTGACATGGTACCAGGGTAAGAAACTCAACTCGCAGGACAAAGGAGCACAGCCTCTGTAACCTAAGCCTGACATGACTTCGGGCTCTTAGATGTGGAAAGGCAGGTAGGACCTGGTGACAGAGGAAGAACATGTAGAGGAGTTGCTGGCAGGGAAAATAACCCCGTGGTCACAACAGATGCATGTCCATCTCACAGCCAGACTCCCTTTTCCCTTGTTGAGTGATCGACTGTGTTTTGGGGAACAGCAATTTGTGCTGCAAAAGACCATGTTTCCAGACTCCCTTGCATCCAGGGGTGGCTACTTTATTAATCTCAGGTCAATGAGGTGTCAAATGGAAGTTACTGGAGGGGAATACCAGGAAGGCTTCTCAGGAGGGCAACAGGAAGCTAAATAAAGCCCATTTGCCACCCCTCCTTCCTCCTGAGTGGAAGGAGATGCAATGGCTAGGGTCAGCAGCCCTCTTGCGACCTTGAGGATGGAACCCATACATAACAATGGTGGAATGGAAAAGCTGAACACAGCCTGGGTCCCTGGACAAGTTCACAGAGCTACCCAGTAGCCCTGATGGCCTCTTCTGGCTCTTTTCCATGAGGGAATAATCCTTGGTGCTAAATTACTGTTGGTTCAGGTTTTCTGTTATTGTAGCTGAAACTTGACCTAATTGATACTTCCTAATGGGGTGTGGGTGTTTTAGCACAAATGTATCCTGGTTATGCTATGAAAATCAATATTTGAAAGGGGGATGTGAATCTTGCAGATTCCACACTCAAAGATTCTCAAAAAACCATGTCCAGGCCCTTAACTGGCTGCAGAGACTGGAGCCAGGAGCCCTGGTGTGGACGACGGTGTGAGGGGCCAGCAGTGTGGAGTCAGCCTAGGGGCTCGGTGGCCAGCAGAGAGGGAAATTCGGGGCGAGGCTGTGTGAGGTAACAGGTGACCTAATGGGAAAAACGGACATGCATTTTCTGACATCATCAGACTCCAGGAATTCTGATCAGCTACCGGGAAGATGTGGCTCTTTCTGGAAAGAGACCAAGTGGAAGCTTTTTCAGCTATGAGGAGCATTGTCAGAGTAATAGCAACATACATGGGTTTGAACCATATGAAATTGCTGATATTTGACCACTTTTGATGCCAGAAACATGAATTTCATAATATGCAACTTTGTGTTCTCAACATTATTTAAACATTTTATTATTAAATAAAATTCCCATTATTTTTGTTTGTTTTCATACTTAATATTGTTTATATTAATCACTAAATATGTATTTTTCAAATTACTATCAACTCCTATTTTTTATTTTTGAAATTTTTGTTAATATATTCATTTTCAAAATAACATTTCTTTGTGTAGTTAATTTTTTAATGAATTTTATACTCTTAAAATGCTTTAACACCTTTCGTCTGTCCTTTCATTCTGTTTATCTTGTTTGTGATGATGACCTGGGAGCAGAACTGTTGAGAGGGCTCAGACAATGGGCCGGTTGAAAGGACCCCATATCTCAAGGCTCACCCCACTCCTGTCACCTCCCACCAATGATCAGTGGTGAGTCTGAAGGAAAAATAACATCTCAGTGTGAGAGATTGTATATGCACAACCTCTGAGTGCATATATTCGTTCCATGGACACAAGCGGCTGGGACCCCTGCGTCTGACCACACAGCGCCTGCCGGGATCGGCTTGCAGACTCAAATCCCTGCAGGGAGCAGGCTGGGAGAGGATGTGAACCGAGTGGTTCATCCCTGACAGCTCTCAGAGTTAGCGCTCAGACACCGCATAGCCACAGGTCGGATCTTCCTATTTCAAAGCAAGCTGATGATAAAGCATTCCTTGTCAACTCTACTGATTTGTAAAAATGTTACCTTACTTTTTAAATGCTGTGAGGGTCCAGCAAAGTGTCTGTGAGCCAGATTTGCCCCAAAGGCACTGCTAGGCCTGATGAGAAATTATGATCTTTGAATGCTGGAGGCTCTCTTCCGCCTTGTGGAGTCCGTGGGCGTAGGCTAAGCCAGGGAAGAGGCCAGAGCCTCCAGCAGTGAGGTCACAAGAGTGTAGACAGCTCCAGTTCTCACCTCTTTCCACTGACTCATATTTCTTTTTGTCAGAATTAATGAGTAACTCCTTGTATCCTACAGCAAAATGCAATAGCATTTATTAGACAGGGAGAAATGGAAGGGTGAGAAACTGAATGAAGTAAATAAATAGAATTTATGTTACAGATCTCTTCAGGGTAATGCACCAAAAGTGGACAGCATGCGAATGCATGGTTTTTACACTTGCTGGGACCCGATGCCAGGTTGTTAAAATATTCCCTCCTCTGAGCTGGTCTAGCCTACATGTACATCTTGAAACACTCTTTGCTCTTTTAGTTTAAATCTACATAGGAGTTTGGCCTAAGTTGCCTGCCTTTATCTTTTTTCCCTGTGATGAAATGACATGCGGGAAGAAGTCTTACCAAATTGGATCCATGGAGATTATAGAAGGTGGAGTGCTGAGTACTTGTTGAATTTCAGAAAGAAAAATAACTCAGGAAAGGATGCAGACATCTGTCCACCTCCAGCTCTGCTCACCATCCTCCTGCCCTTCCCGGGGCCACCTGGGGTACTGGACCAGTTGCATCTTCAGAGCTACCTGGTCCTCGGTCCACAGCTGAAGGTGTGTGGGCAGCAACAGAGAAGAGGAGCAAAGGCAGGAAGACAAATCCACTGCCAAGGGGGCTGGTGCCCTCACCTCTCATGTGGTGAACAGCGTGGCTGGAGGCACCTAAATCGTGAGGTTGCTTGAACTGTTATTCAAAGATGTTGGGCGTAATGTATCTGATTTGAAATTTAAAAAATTTAAAACGTCTGAAATAAATGATGAAATGCATATGTACTTTAATATAATGCATAAGATTTCAAATAATCATCATATTGGTGCCCAGGTGCTTCATGGCATGTCTTGAGATCCTGGATTCCAGGTCACTCTGCCGTTAAGTCACATTGGTAAACTGTGTGCATCTCCCGACCAGCTGTGTCTTGTTTTACTCAACAAAGGGAAAACACATTTTTAGGAAGATAAGGTGTGTCCTCATGTAGCACAAAAGTCTAAGGAAAAGCTTCCATTGTTGAGCTTTGGTCTCAACCGCCCATGAGGATGTGTTCCAAGAGTTTCTGGGTCGCAGGAGGCATGCTAGGGCTGAGTCTGGCGTGGGGTAGGGGGTGGTCGGCTTTCTCCCAGGTCAGGTGCTGTGTGGCCGCCGCCCAAGCCCTGCCGGCCCACAACCCTGGGTTGCTCAGGTATTGCACTCCAGGCTTTACTCCAAATGCCAGATAACATCCTTCCCTTAACTTCTGAGACTTTTAACTCTCAATTCCTCAACCATGAGCATGGCTGGAGCTCATACAGGGGACCAGAGCACTGACACTTTCATACAGGAATATGTTATCCACACCTTGGACACACCTTTTCTCCTGACATAATAGAAGAAAACAAACGAGTGAACAGGCAAAATGCTAATGAGCCCCATGAAGGGATGGGTGGATCCAAGTCGGCTCCCCTCCAGTCACCTGTCTGCCTGATCTATCCGTCTTTCACGGGAGCAGCTAGGCTGGCCTCAGGTTGTCTCCACTGCTGTCCTAGGACCAGCCCCGTGCAGTTAGACTCATCGGCTGTTTGAAAGGAGAGAACAAGACTCCACTGAAGACCTTGTTCCCTCTACACCGAGGATCCTCGCTTTCTATTTATGGCCTGTCTCCATGACTAATTAAGATTGTAATCTCATTGATCAGAGCTCAAAATGATGTTTGGTGCAATGTCTAATGTACTGATGGGGCTAATAAATGTCAAACAGCCATTTATATCTCCACCGTGTTTGGAAGGTGCGCTCAGCTGTGATGGCAGGCACTGTGCCACCAGCCCCTGTGGCCTTGCACAACCTTTCCTCCAGCTCACTACCATGTTGTCCCAGAGCCATGAGCACTTTGAGGCTAATAAGGTACCTCCAGAACATGAGAAGAAACCAGAAACTCGTTCGGAGCAGTGTGATTATATGAGATTTCCCCCATTAAGCAGGTAGTTGCAACTGAACTCATGCTCTTCTTAGGCAGTGAGCTCACTGTGTGACGCAGCTGGATTTTAATGTCTGGTCTGGTGTGATCTGAGTGCTCAGCACCCAGGAGGGCCCTCACAAGGCTTTCCTGTGGGCACGGCTTCCCCCGATCCTGGCACTCTACCTGAGAAGGCCATCGCCTGGGCAGTCGCCCTTCAGCCACCTCCGCTCTCCACAGCCCATTGTCTTCTCTGCGTTGGAGGCAAAGTTCAAAGACGCCATTCTAATATTCTCATTGTTCAAAACTAAAAGTCTGTGCTGACAATTCAGATGGGTTTTCAGTGTGAGTGAACAGCATCTCAGCCTGCATTCTCTAATCCTAAATGCTCTAGCCTATTCATGTTTGAAAAAATAGCAGTCTTCAAAGCCTAGTAGGAGATGCAGGCGGTGTGATTCAGTGGAAAGGAAATGTTTAGCAGCTCAGTCATGACAGACGCTTCTCTTCACTGGCTTTAGGGGAAAAATGAAATCATAAAATAGAATTACCAATTTAGGTAAATTAGTAATTGATTTGTCAAGTCACCCTCTAGATGAATAAAATTTCCGATCATAAGGTGTTGGAATCTGAGATCAATACCTTGTGCAGTTAAAAAAAACATCTGTCCTCACTCTCACTAACACCAAAAGGCATTGTTTTCTGGATTCTGTCCAACAAAAGTCATCATTTCAGAAGGCTGAAATACTGTTTCCCAGCAGGTATTAGAATCATATTGCTAAGAAGGAATCACACATTTCAGTTCTAAACTTAGCAAACTCTTGTCCTCAGCTCCCCACAGGACAAAATGAGGACAGTTTGTACCAAATTTCCCAGTGCCTAGCACACTGTGAGAGCTCAGTAAACTTTACTTAAATAACTAAGTCAGTAAAAAAGAATGGGTCACAAATGAGCAGGCATCGATATCTGAATCCAGAGGTCATAAAACATCCATTCCCCAAAAGATAAAAAGCAAGAATCTTCTGCACGTGCGTGTGCCGCCCCCTTGCCCATGTGTCTCTGCTCTGGCAACTGTGCTCATCCTTCTTGGTCTTTGGTTCTCTAGCCTTTGGCCGACAGCACTTGCCACAGGGGTGCTCCTCACTGCTCCTCCCACCCCGTATCGCATTCAATGTTCTTGTTAATATGTCGAGTAGCTCGTGTTAGGACAGTCTAAAATAGATCCCTCTAAAATGGCAAATTTCTAAAGCTTTGGATTTATATATATATATAGTAGGAGAAACTAAAGAAGATAAACACAAGGGAAACTGCCAGAATGTCTTATACCACATTGTATTACGTCTTTAAAGATATGAAATTTATGTATGGTTCATTGTTGAAAATATTTTTAGAATTATCAGTAATAATTGTCAGAAAGCCCTCATTTTTTATTGTCGTAAATATATATAACATAAAATGTACCATTTTCACCATTTTTAGGTGTCCAGTTTACTGGCATTAAGCACATTCACGTCGTCTCCAGAACTTTTCCATCTCAAATTCTGTGCCCCTGAAGCCTCCCCTGCCCTTTGCATTTTGCAGCCACCATTCTGTGTTCTGTCTGTGTGGATGTGGCCCCTAGGCCCTTGGAAACTTGGCATCATGTGGTGTTGGTCCTTCTGTGGCAGCCTCAGCACCCTGAACGTCATGCCCTCGAGGTCCATCTGTGTTGTTGTGTGTGTCCGAATGTCCTCCCTTTTAAGGCTGAGAATATCCCTTGTACTTATTTACCACATTGTTTTCATCCATTTACCTACTGATGGACGTGTGGGTTTTTTCCACCTTTTGGCCATTATGAATATGTGCTGTGAACACGGGTGTGCAAACATCTCCTTGAGACCCTGCCTTCAGTTTTTTTGTGTATATACCCAGAAGTAGAATTACTGGATCATATGGTAGTTTATGTTTAATTTTTTGAGGAACTGCCACACTGTTTTCTACAGTGGCTGCACCATTTCACATTCCCACCAACAGCACAAGGATTTCAATTTCTCTACATCTTTGTCACCAATTGATATTTTCTGTTTGTTCTGCAAGAGCCATGCTAATGGGTGAGAAGAGGTTCCTCATTATGGCTCTGATTTCCTTAATAATTAGTGATGTTGACCATCTTTTCATATGTTTATTGGCCATCTTTGGAGAAATATCTACTCAAAGTCTTTTGCCCATTTTTTGTCAGTTTGTTTGGTTTTACTGTTGTTGAGTTGTAAGAATTCCTGATATAGTCTGGATACTAAGCACTTATCAGATAGTTTATTTGCAAATATTTTTTCCCTTTGTGTGGGCTGTCTTTTCACTCCTTTGATACATAAAGGTTTTAATTTTAATGAAGTTCAATTTATCTGTTTTCCTTTTGCTGCCTCCCCTGGGGTGTTATATCCAAGAAATTACTGACAAATCTGGTGTCATGGAGCTTTTTCTCCCCATTTCCTTCTGAGATTTGATAGCTTTAGTGCTTACACTGAGGTCTTTGATCTCTTTGAGTTAATGTTTGTATATGGTGTGAGATAAGGGTCCAGCTTCATTCTTTTGCATGTGGATATCCAGTTTTCCCAACACAATTTGTTGAAAAGATTGTTCAGGAAGTGCTCATTTTTAGTAAACAAATCTGATTTTCAAAGGGAACATTGTTAACTTCTTAATGCTAATTTTTATATTTAAATAAAACATGTTTGCCATTTTTTGCACTTACTCTATGCCAGGTAGTATACTACAGACTTCGTGCTACTTTTCTAAGCACTGGATTTAGTAGTCAAAAAAAGCAACTGAAAATCCATGGTTTCATGAAAGTTAATACTAGAGGAGGAACAGATAAAAACAATGAAAATGTGTAGCAGTATAGTAAGTAATGTGTGGAAAAAGCAGACTAAGGAGAGGGGACAGGTTTTATTGGGGTAGAAGGCTGTGATTTAAAGGACAATGACCTAGGCTCGAAGACGACGCTGAGTGAAGACCAACATTGGTGGGGAAGTGAGCCCTGGGCACTGGAGGGAAGGGCATCACCTCTCTGCATTGTCTGAGCAAAGAGCCTGCAGAGGCCAGCAGCTCCATGGACCATGGGTGGCAGCTTATGGAGCGGGGTTTGAGCCCTAGCCAGCTGCCTCAAAGCCCGTGCTCCTTACCACCACAGCACGCAGGTGGGCCCCGCCCTATGGGAAGTTCCGTTTTAGGGTGTTGGCCTGGTTGGTGTGCTCAGAAGTGACAGGGTGAGGAGATGGCCCTGTTTCCAGCTACCAGAGCAGCAGGTGTTCCTTCTGCCTGAAATGGCCCTTTACCCGCTCTCGCCAACCAACCTGTGTTCATCCTTTGAGCTGCTCCCACAGAGAGGCTGTTGTCCACCACTGTCAACTGGCCGCCCCACTAGTGTGCTGTTTCCTGCAGCCTTTGCCACAATTTGCACAGAGACCTCTGCTTTATAAGGGCAGCATCTTCTCCCATCATGGACTGTAATTGCCGCGGAGCAGCAGCTGGACTCTGAGCTGTTCCCACTGTATGTTCGGTGCATGCTGCTGCTCTGGGGTATAGCTGGTAGTCCAGAATAGTTACAGGATTTAACAGCATGTTCAGAAATACACAATGTGGGAAAGTAAGTTGATATAATGCAGTGCTGTTAAAACATGAATACTGGGGCGTCTGTTATGTGAGATCATGACTGTTCCATGCAGATGCCATACCCCAGACTGGGAGCTCCGCCAGAGCAGGAGAATGCTTCCTCCCCATCCTGGAATCCCTGGGCTTGAGCACTACACCTGGTGAATGCCACAATCTCAGCACATGCTTAGTGGAAGCGACCCCAGGGACAGGGCGTAGGTGATGTGCTGATCCTTACAGGGCTGAGCTATGTTCCAGACTGTACTGCATCCGATGTGAAATTCTACCTTCTCAACAATCAAATCTTTGATATTAATGCATTAGATAGTATGTACAGAGATAATGTGGATGGTTTTAGGAGGAGGTAGAAACAAAGCTGCTTCATTTACCCTTTTCGAAACCAACAAGTGAAGTGTCTCCATGTAGAAGAGGTGACTTGCCTGGTGGCCAGCTCTGCTCCTGCGCATGGTCACGACTTACCTCTTTGGACCTTAGACGTCACACCTAAAACTCTGGGGACAGTCTGGCTGATCCCTGAAACTCATTCCAGCTCAAGATTTCTGTGATTCTAATTGTACTATTTTTTTAAATTCTTGGTAGTATTGTCATTTGAAATACGATATTGGTTATGTCCCAAGCTAACAAATATTCATGAAAGAGACTTTCCCCCCCTTTTTCATGTAGATCATATGATTGTCTCTTTTAAGTGCAGTACTTGGATTTTGGAACAAATAATAGCATTATTTTTTGGAACAACTAAAGCACATTTATTACATGTGCTTTGAACATTTGTAGACAAAAAATATATGTACTTCAAAAAATTGAAATGGTCTCAGGCCTACTGAAGCTTTGTAGCTGCATCAAGGATAAATTCAAAGACCTCAGTTGTCCAGAGAAATGACAGACACTAGAATTATCAAAGGCAGAAAGACCGCAATTCAACAGTGTATATGCGGCTTCTCCATCTTGGCACTGTTGACATTTTGGACCGTATAGCTCTTTTCTGGGGGGGCTGCCCTGTGCACTGAAGGATGTGAGCAGCTTCCCTGAACTCCACCCACTGGATGTCAGCCCCCCTTTCCCCAGTTTGACAGTCAAAATGTCCTTACTCTGTGCCACAAAGCCACTGTGTGGCAAAATCACCCGTGGTCAGAACCCCGAGTTTACATGGAATGGCCCCAGACATTGGAAAGAAGCCCCCTACTCCCGCTCCCACAGGCCCACAGAAGTGAGCATGACGTATCTCCACGGCACTGGTAAGACCACTCACTGCCGCAGACTCCGTGAAATGACGCCAGCACTGGCCTCCCAGGGAGCTGAGCCACACCCATATGAATAGGCCAATTGCAGCAGCCTGCGTCTGAGATCTGATTCAATGTCCAGCAGGCTAATACATTTGCCAGATGTCACACAGCTAGTTAAAATTACTCACATCATCTATAGAAATGCACACAATCTTTCTATATTACAAAATAAATGCAAAATTTTAGACTTAGAATTTTGTGAAATTTAGGAAAAGTCATTATCATTTGGAAATTAAAAATGTCACTGTTCCTACATATTAAGATCTCTATGTACTAAAATATTTAAAGGGTTTCAATTCAATCATATAAATTGACATTTGACAAATAATCACATAGCAATATGTTGTTCTAAATATAAATAGAATTTTGATGGAATCCAGTGATCTTTTCCTCCTCTAAGATCCCCTGTTCCCAGGCAAGTTAAAAAGGGTGTGGACAGACACTCTGAGGAGAGGCTGGGTTGAAAATTTAAGGGGTTACCTAATGCAGCTATCTAATTTTAACTATCTGTGTGACATTTGGCAAATATATTCACTTCTCTGGACACCTAATTAGATGCAGATACAGCACTCTGCAGCATCCGCTCTGCAGTATGCCCTGATGTATCTCCGTTCTTCCCAGGAGGCCACAAATGAGGAGAAGCTGAGCACCTGGAAGGACGTGCCTCACAAGCTGGACTGGTGCAGAATCTTTCCTCATTAAATGGCAGAGGAAGCCAGCATGGAGAAACATGCCAGGCTGGGCCTCACGCAACAGGACTCCCTCTGCAAGAAACGCTGAGGATGCTGCAAAACCACCCCCAAGTCAGGGATGAAGGCCATCTAGAGAACTGCTGCCCATTGTTCTGTGACATTCACGGACCTGCAGCTGCCAGCATCTTGCCCGAGCAGCTGTCCCTGGAGCAGTCAGAGGAGGCAATCTCAAGCAAAATTTTGGGTAGGAAAGCTGTGAAGTGGGTGTGAGTCAGCAATAGTAAGCTGACCCCAGGGAGGCACACCTGTCACAGTGCAGCGCTGCAGAGGGAAAGCATCCTAGTGGTAATGCAGATGGGCGCTGCCCACAAGCAGAATAGTCACAAACATGCTCTGAGATGTGAGGGTGTGACCGGGAGCTGCCCTGGATGCAGAGAACGTGCGGGAAATCAAATGGGTTTGTGGGGAACAGGAGACAGAGGATCTTTGTAAGGATCACCAGTGATACAAAGAAAGCTGCAGAGAATATGGATAAATAATAGGAAAAAAAGGTACAAAAACTTTCCTGAGAGGAAAAGCAGTGCATGCCATCATTCCAAAAAAAGATGTCAATGAATAGTGACAACAGACACAGTTGTGTGGGCAGCAAGAATAAAGGGCTTCAATTCTATGAGCAACAGGACCAGGAGGAGTTTGCCTAGTCAGCAACCCAAACACCATTTTGCTTTTAAACATTACGTGTCAAGACATAATGGGATAAGATCTCCCAGTGTTTGAGAGGGAAGATAGGACTATACAATGTCCTAACTAGCAAGATGTGCTTCATCTAATAAATAGAAGTAGCAGAGTTTAAAACGGTTCTATTCACAGACCCTTCCTGAAAAATCAGAGTAAGTGCAGCCCAGCGTGACATGAGCTCAAGTGAAGAGCTCAACAAGGGAAGCATTAGCCCATAAAAAAACTACCAGAAGTATGGAAACCAGTTAAACGTAAACCTGTCTAAAGAAATCTGTTTCCAAAAACAGACTCAGACATCAAAAATATTTTTCTATCTCAAGATAAAGAATGTGAAGCAGAATGATGCACGTTTGGATAGAATCACATCCCCATGAACCTGCAGGGTAAGGCCTGGACCCCAGCATGACTGCGGTGGGGGAAGTGAGGTCGAATGAGGCCACAGGCTGTGGCCCTCACCCCGGATGACTGCCGGGTGAGCCAAGGGAGAGACACGGGGAGGCGGGCAGAGGGAGGACGAGTGAGGGGGCCACAGGCCCAGCCCACACCGGGCCTGCCAGCACCTGGGTGTCAGGCGTTCAGCCTCCGGAGCTGTGAGAGGAAAACGCCTTTCCATCATGGAAGCCGCCAGGCCTGTGGTATTTTGTTCTGGCAGCCAAGCTAAGACAACCGGCCATAAAACGGTTCCTACGTTAAACACAGATCATCAAAGATAGTGTTGGGGGAATCAGCAACTTGAGTTTGACAACAGAGGAAGGTAAGCTACAATGATTTTAATAAAAATAACCAGCAGTGTAATTATACAGTCAATAAAAAGCATCCAACATAATGGAAGGTAATAATATTTCATTATTATTACTTTTAAAAAGTAGAAATAAAGCAAGCATGAAATCATGAATTATGGGAGAAAATAAGGACAATAGTTAGAAAAACAATAAAAAAATTAGAAAATTAGAAGACAGTACCTGGATCTTGGACTTTAAGCTGAAAAATAACATAATTACACAATTCAAATGCTGATTTTATAAAAATAAGCATAAGAGTATTCAAGCATATTCTATAAGAGTATTAAATAAAAGAAAGCACAGAATCACATTAAAACACATTTATGGAGAAGAATATTTTCTATTTTAGGGATACAAATCCCATATATTATGTATTTATTAATTTAATAATAGGTATAATAACATAATTATATATTTTGAACAAATAGTATCATAACAAAAAAGGATAGTTTAAGATTAACATATCCATATCATAATTCATAATGCCACTTGGTCAAAGAAAAAAATAATCATTTTTATATATCATAAAACTGCCTTGTAAAAAATTCCAACATCTATTTATGGGAAAAAAATCTCCTATTTATACAAAAATTGGACTTAAATAAATTGCAAGTGATCATTAAAAATCTTAATGTCACATTAATACAAGAAATTCATTCCTAAAAAACAGATAAGCAAGGATCCCCAGTAACATCACAATATTTAATATAAACAACAAATATAATAAAATGCATATTTACAACATTTGGGGCTCTAAACCAAGGTAATAACAAAAATGATCTCTAAGCCTTTCATCAACCCACAAAGGCAATTTTATTTTCCCATTTTAATGAAGATGAAGTGGCATTGACAGATACATAACTCGGGGAAAGTTTCTCAGAAGTGAATAGAAGGGCTGGGATTGAAACCCGGCAGGACTACATCCAAACATGACCTCTTGTCACTGATTTCCTTGTTTTGGATAGTTTACCTAAGGCAATAAGACAAAAGGAAGAAATAAGAGACAAATATGGAGAAAGTAGGAGACAAAAGTGTTGTTTGAGATCATACGACTATTTACATGCAAAGTGCAAGGGAGACTATTGAAAGTTAGTAATGAAATAAGGTATTCAGACACCAATAATAAATACGGAAAAAATTTATAAATAAGAAAATAAATGGCAGAAATCACAGTGGCAGTATTAGAAAACATGACAACAAAGGGTTCCATTTGTAATAGCAATAAAAAATTATGGAATGCCTGGGAATACACACCCATACATACAGCAAAATCTGTCATCTGTTAATGGGAAAATTCTAAAAAGGCCTGAATAGGTGAAAGGATAGGGCTTGAATAAAAAAATATATATAGTATTAATTCTTCCCATATAATCTGACAGAACAAATCTATACTTATTTACAGAAACAAATATAGGGCAATTAATTTTTAAAATATTCAAAGCACAATAACTCTTGTACAATTGATATTAAAATGTATTTTAAAGTTTTAATAATTGAAAAAGTATTGCAATGGTCCCACAACTGATGAATATATAAAAGGAACACACTAAAAGTAGACCCAAGAAATAGAAACATGTTCTTTACATACTAAGTATTTTTTTCCAGTAAGTGACATGAATTAAAGCATTAAGTGTGATAAACAAAGGAATTTCTAAAATTGTTTCATCTGCTTATTTTTTATTGAGTCATAATTGACATTCACTATATTAGTTATAATAATTTGATGTTTGTATGTATTGCCAAATGATCACCACAGTAAGTCTGTTAACATCTGTCACCTTACATAGTTAAGAGTTTGTTTTCTTGTGATAAGAACTTTTAAGATTTACTCTCTTTGCAGCTTTAAAATATGCAAGATAGTATCATTAACTACAATGGCCATGCTGTACTGTCGTCCCCAGCACTTATTTATTTTGTAAATGGAAGTTTGTACCTTTTGACCACTGAAGGGTAAAATGCTAAGTAAACGAGCTGATACTGGAATTTTAGAAGAAGCAGAATCTCCTGGGCTTTTAGGCAGTTAGTGCTGATAACCCAAGTTTCTGTACATGAGGAACATGAATGTCAACTGGTATTCATAATGCTAGCCATTCTGAGTTGCTTTAATCACCAAAGCAAGATTAAATTACGTACACCATAATTTACAATCTCTGTATTTTAATATATTTGAATTCTTTACAAATTGGCCCATGATGAGCTAACTGGTGGCTTCACCACTGGTCTTCTGCCTTGCTCCACCCTCCACTGTCCTGTCAGAGTTCAAATGAATCTATTCTTCCTCAGGAAGAACTGTTATTATAGTCTTGATTAATCAGATAATTTCTTTCCCTCAGGCTTTTCCGGGCTTTTGGAAAAAGACTCTTTCCTGCTTAGAATGAGTGGTGGACTCTGGATGCTTATTTCCAAAAACACAGACCCCATTCCAAAGAGCGTGTTGTCGTGAAGTGGTTTGAGTCTGTTCAAAAGACATATGAGTGGTGTGTTTTTTTGTGATTTTCATAAGTTGCACCTGACAAAATAATGAGGCTATTGAGCCTGAGTCCTTGGAGGAAGTGCGTGGTGGAGACGGGTGGGGAGCTGGCTTGGCCGAGGGTAAATGCCTCACTGCTAAGTTTCAGTCTAACCTCTGACACGCGAGGCCTGGATTCATGGATTCTCATGACTTCCTTGTTCTACCACAGTGACTGGGAAAAAGAGAGACATCACGGGACTCATGAAGTCGAACAGTGGTCAGGCACCGAATGGTGATGAGGGAAATGTTCTGGAGGAGATACACTGCTGCTGGGTTTGACTCACTTCTGGAAAAGCAATAGAACTATGGGAAAAAATTCTGTTTGGGAAGGTCTATTCCATCCTAAGGGCCCCCTCGGGATGGGCGTTTTTACTATCTTCTAACACCAAAGCAGCTGTATCTCAGTCGTCAAAACAAGATGGAGCTTAAGAATCATGCACCAAAATGTAAAACAGCTGTCAGGTTTGCTTCTGGTAGTAAATCAGGATCATCACAGCACACTTATTATGACTCAATTATGTTAATTATTTTCCTTGCAAAAACACTGTACTAGGCACGTATAGGTCATGTGAAAAGGAAAGTATTTCAAATATTATCTGCTGCCTTCAGGTCCTGCAGAATACAAGTTCTCGCCCTCCTGGGCCCAGCAAGCCGACAATGCAGCCTTTCAGGATATGGCCAAAGGCGTGTTTTAAAGTAGTTATCCGGACACATGTTATGTAAAACCCCTGCTCAAAGCATAGTTTTTCATTCAACAAGCATACAGAAGGAAGGATAGGGAAAGAATAGGAGAAATGAAGAAAAACCAGAAAGAAGTGAGGAAGAAAGCAAGGGGCAGACACGGAGGGACCCTGGCCACACAGACGGAGCCCACTCACCTTGCGCAGCATGGGAGTGACTGCAGTGCAACGTGGTGACACCAATGAGAAAAAAGGAAAAAGGCTAAACACAGACTCTGTAAACATGCACATTTAATTTTAATTACTATAATTATTTTAACAGCAAACAGTGAAAGCTGTGTACCATGATAAATCAAAATTTTATATGTGATTATGGAAAATGAAATTAAAAAATGAATTTTCATCCACCTGGGTTTTCATCATTTATTAGAAGAGATAACTTTTTAAAATGTGAAATAAGATTTTTACCCTCTACTATCTTCAAAAGTATATAAGGGGAGAATAAGACCTGAATTTAAGCAAATTGATATAAATTCTTATGTAACCCAATTTCTTAAAGAATATCTTGGAAAAACATAACTATTTCAAGCATGATGCCATTTTTTATAAAAATCCTATACATTATTAACAAAGACATACCTGTAGCAAATCATTACTTTCATAATACAAATGAAAAATAGAAACTAATACCAAAAGGAAAGTTAACTCAATAGCTATATTACAGAGAAAAAGCAAGAGTCAATGAATGCTCCTTTGGTATGTATCAAACAAAAGCATAATAGTAAAACATGATGATAATAACTAGAGAAAACCATTTCAAAGCTACAAATCACTATTGGTAAAAAGAGCGACCCTGAGTTTGTATTAAATCAGATTTCTTATGTCCGTATGTTCTATGTATGAGTTTGATAACTGACAAATGTTTTACTGTTCTTGTTTTTAAAACCTGGATAAATTTAGAATGAATTAGTTTCAGCATTGCAAACTTGCTGACCAAGTATAGTAAATAATTTGAATAAACTGAAAATTTCTAGAAATAGAAATATACTTTTTGTACATTTACCATAATATGATTCATTTCCACTTCTCTGAAATGTCCAGCCAATGAAGGTGTGACCACCAGTGATTAACCAACAGTTAAAGCAGCTTCTGGCCTTGACCCAGGCTCATCAAATAAAGCTTGGTCTAAGCTACATAACAAAGGAGGAGCATTCTTACAGATTAGCACTGCCTTTCAGCATGCTGAGTCCCATAGTACATTAAAGTGATTATATACTATACAAAGATTATACAAAGTAGTATTTATTCCATAAATGCAAAGGTAGCTCAATATAAGAAACTCAATCAGTGTGATATACCACACTGGTAGAATGAAGGGGAAAAAAAGTGATCATCTCAATAGACACAGAAAAAGCATTTGATAAAATTCAACACCCATTCATGACTTAAAAAAAAAACTCAGCAAACTAGGAATAAAAGATAACTTTTTTAAGATAAAAAAGGACAATTGAAAAAAACCATTACTTAACAGTAAAAGACTAAAATCTCCCCCTGAAATCAGGAGCAAACAAAGATGCCAACTTTCACACTGCTGTTCAACACAGCACTGGAAGGACTAATGAGAGCAATTAAGCAATGAAAACAAATAAATAAAGGCATTCAGAATGGAAAAGAAGTAAAACGATCTCTACTTACAGATAATATGATTCTATATATAGAAAATCCCATAGGATCTACACCAAAAGCAAACTAACTGCTAGAACTAATAAAGAAATCCAACAGAGTTGTAGGGTACAAAATCAATGCAAAAAATCAGTTGTGTTTCTATAATCAGCACTAAATAATCTGAAAGGAAATTAAGAAAACAGTTTGATTTACAATAGCATCTGAAAGAATAAAATATCTAGAAAGAAATTTAATCTAGGAAGTTCAAGGCTTGTACCCAGACACTGTGAAGCATTGCTGAAGGAAATCAAAGGACCTAAATGAATGGAACGGCATCCCATGTTCATGGACTAGAAGACTTAATATTGCTACATGACAATACCTCCAAAGTGATCTGTAGATTCAATGCAGTCCCTTTCTCTTTCTTGGTTTTCTCTCCCAGTCTGGTGAAGGACATGGTCCAGTGGCCTGCTTAGAAAGGGCAATTAGGAGTCAACAATCTTTGTTTGACAGTGTCTGATAATATCTAAAAATACCTATATTCTACCTTAAATATTGATTGATAGTTTGACTGAAGATGGCATTTTAAGGTGGAAATGGTTACTTAATCAAAATTTGGGTTGCTCTGTGGCTTCAGAGCTGCTTTGTGGAATGCAGTTGTGGTATTGCTGATACTGCAAGCTCTGTCTTAGGGTCTTGGCTTCCCCACCATCCTGACATCCCCAGTGGTTTGGGTGGATTCTCATCTGTCATTATGGGCCCTTGGTTTTTTTCTTTCAATTTAGAAAGTCATGCCTTTTAGTCATGAAATTTGTCCTATAACTACTTTAATGACTTCTAATTCCCTTGCACTCTTATTCTCAGATTCTGATTCAGTAACATAGCAAATCTCTAAGACTTACTGCCTACACTATATTTTTTGTCATCTTTTCCAGTTTTGTCTTTAAGTCTTCAACAATATTTTTAAAGTCTTTCACTGAGTTTTGCCTTTTTGTTATATACTTTAAAAAATTTTCTAAGGGTTCATTGTGCTCTGAATGTGTCAGTAACATCTTGTTCTTATTTGATGGTTCCCATACCCTCTCTAATGTCCCTGAAGATGATATTATTTTCTGTTTTCTTCTGCTTGTAAAGTCTTCAAATTTGTGTATTTGTTGGTTTATTTGTTCTCTACTTTTCCTGCCAGAAAACTTCCTTATGTGCCTAGTAATTGCTGGTGTCCTTTCACAGTTAAGAGCAAAGAATGCCCCACCCCATGCCATCTAACATGCCTGCAGTGGCCCCGGCCCTGTTCAGCCCCTCAGATGTAGACCATAGAACTTTTGTTAACAAGGATTCTGAAATCTAAGAATGTTGTTTCTCTTAGGGCATCTCTAGGACTAGCTGAGGGAACAGGAACATGCCCAGGGTAGTAAGCGGCCTACAGTTAAAACTACTCCAGTGACAGTAGGCTTCCCCTGGGGCTGCCCTTCCAGCTAAAGCCACCATCAATGGCTGTAGGAGCTTCCTACTCTCACGCAATATGATGTCTGTGCAGATCCTCTTGATAAAGAAGGAAAAAGCGCAAGTTTGACCTCTATGGAGAGAATGGGCAGTGGGAGCAAGGAGGGAGCATGAGGGCATGGACATCTCAGAGGAGGGTCAGTACCTCCAGGAAGGGGAGCGTTGGCTTCCCCACTTTCCCACCTCCTAGAGGATGAGCTGGACAGCCCCTCTTACACTCATACTAGCCCACCAGGCAGCACCAGCAAGGACATGCTCCCAGTGGTAAGGCTTAGATGCCCGTTCACTTCCAAGGAAATAAAATAAGAAACTGCTTAATTTTATATAAAATTCAATATGCATGTGCACAAAAACATGAAGGAGTCTGGAATCACGAGTAGGTGAAGTGTGGATCAGGCAGCAAAAATTGTATGCTATCTGGTGATTGTTTTGACTGAGGATTGGCAATAACTGTGCTTCCCCTTTGTTCAGAGTTAGAGCAATGGAGGAGTGTCAAGCACTGAAGTGCTGGCATTTAACAAAGCCAGCTGAGAGCTACAGATTTTGTATCCAAAGCAATTATATTTTCATACATGTTCAAGGTTATTTTTAACCTTTTATAGTCCTTTCTGGTTTTCACTATTCAGACTATTTTAAACCTTTTCTTTCTTCATTAAATTTTGAAATGCAGACAAGGGCACTTGCTGCAAGTTATGAATGAAAGAAAGGAGAGAAGCCCGTGGACTCCCCAATGGGAGGGGGCCACCTGAGCCAGGCAGGCTCCTGGCCTGTGGCCGTCCTGGCCTGGATGTTCCCCCACACTGTGTCCCCCATGGCGTCCTGTTTCCACTTGTCTCAGCAACACTTTTATTCCACCTACAGTGAGTAAACCAGGGAACGGGCCTGACTGTGCTGTGGAGGCACCTGGGACCGCCTGCCTGTGTCCCTTCCCGACACACTCTCTCCTTAATGCCAAGGAGGCATTTTCTCCTTTTAGCTCCGCAGGGAAGGCCCATCCTCTCCTTCAGAGTCGGGTCACAATGTGATTGGGGGTGAGGGACGCAGAGGGAAGGTCAGCAGGAGGAGGTGGCAAAACTGAGCCCAAGTTGCTGTGACCTGGAGGAAGTGAGTCTGGCAGGCTCAGTGGAGGACATTTGGACTTTAAGGAAGAGAACCACACAAAAACATTGCACCTGAGTTTCCTCCACAACAGCGCCTCGAGAGTGGTGAGCTCCCATTTTGTGTGTCTACATATTTTTGTCTAAGTATACAATAGGTATTTTTACTTTTGTGTGTCGAGGACTTTTTAAAATTGAGGTAAATTTTTCATGCATGCAAATTCACAGATCTTAAGGGTACTTTTTAAAAAATTATTTTTCTACAGCAGTTTTAGATTTACAACAAAATTGGGAGGGAGGTACAGAGCATCACACGCCCAGTCCCACCCACTCTGGGACCCCCGTTACCGATGTCACCCCCAGACCTGCACTGATATGTCATCTTTTCCCAGGGCCCACAGTCCAGAGGACGGCTTGGGCTTGGCGTTGCTCGCCTGTGGATCTGGACAAATGTGCCGGGACATGCACCACCCTGGGGTAGCACACAGAGCATTTCATGGCCCCCAGTTCCACCTTTCATCACCTGCTACCTCCTGACCCTGGCAATCCCTGATCTCTTTGTTTTCATAGTCATGTTAAAGGTACAAATACACAATCAGAAACTACGCCAGCTGTGTCACTTTCCTGGGACTGCTCTAACAAATTATCACGGACTTGGTGGTTGAACCCAACACTCATGCATTCTGTCTCAGTTTGGTGGCCAGGAGTCCAAAATGGGCTTCCTTGGACCCAGACAGATTGGGCAGGGCCTCGCCCCTCCACGGTCCAGGGCAGAATCCACTCCTCACCCTTCCAGCTTCTGGAAGGCATGGCTCTGCATCTACCACCTTCCCTGCCGTCTTGATCCTCCCTCTGCTCCCACCCACAGGGCACCTGTGTTGGTATTTAAGGCCCTGGGGGATAACCCAGAGAGGGGTCACCACATTTCAAGATCCCTAGCTTAATCCCATCTACAAAGTCCCTCTTCCACGTAAATAACATCCACAGGTCCAGGGGCAGCACCTGGACATCCTTGGGGGCCACCTCTCAGTCTGCCTGGCAAGACATAGAAACAGTCCATCATCCCAGAAGAAATGGAGGCCGAACTGCTGTGGTTTCAATCTACACAGACTGCCAGCGAAGCCAGGCAAAGGGAGCTTAGGCACTCCTGCTCCCTGTGGGCTCAGCTACGCATTCCTTTGTATGGCTGAGTGGTGTCCACTGTGTGATTTATCATCTTTTTAAAATCCATTTTCCTCCTGGTGGGCATGTGGTTGTCACAGCCTTTGGTGACAGTGAGCAAAGCACCTGGTTCTGTGGGTTCTGTGCATAGATTTTTTCATTCATCGTGGGTAAATGCCAGAGGGGTATCGGACGGCACAGAGTAGGTGCATTTTTACCTTTTCCAAAGTTGTGGAGCCATTTCACACTCCCTCAGGACACATGAGCACTCAAGTCACCCCCAACCACATGCACATTGGGTGTGGCTGAATCTTTAATTTTAGCAAATGGTATCACAATGTGGCATTAATTTACATCGCAGGGCACCTAATGTTTCTGACTACATTTTCATGTTTCCATTGGGCATTTGTATATTTCTTCAGTGGAATGTCTATGTAAGTCATTGAATCACTTTTATTTGGTTACCTATTTTTTGTTGATTAGTTGGAGTTGTTTATAAGTTCCATTTACAAGTCCTTTGTCAGATATATGAATTATGAACGTCTGCTCCCAGGCTATGGCTTGCCTTTTATTTTCTTAATATTATGTTTTAAAGAGATTTAACATTTTTGATGTAGCTTGATTTTCCAATTTGTTCTTTATAGGCTATTGCCTTTTTTGTTTTCTTTAAGAAATCTTTGACTACTCTGAGGTTGCCAGTATATTCCCCTGTGTGTTCTTCTAGGAGCTTTAAAGCTTAGCTTATATTTGGTATATGAACCACAATTTAGTCATATGTGTAGTAAGAGGTATGGATAGAGGTTAGTTCTTTCCATATGTGTATTCTGTTGTTCCAGCACCATTTAAGAAAACATTCCTTTCTCTATTTAATTTCTTTACAACTTTTGTCAAAAATCAATTTATGACATATGTATATGATATGTATATTTACCATATATGTATATGACACACTACATATGTGTGTCTGTTTCTGAACTATATATCTGTTGCATTGATGGAATTGTCTATGTGTGTACCAGTACCACCCTGTCTTTATTTCTGTAGGTTTATAGTAAGTCTTAGAATTAAGATGGACCCTCTTTTCTATTCTTCTTTATCAAAATTATTTGGGCTATTCCAGGTCCTTCATATTTCCATATGAATTTTAGAATTAACTTGGCAGTTTTTAGAAAAACAACCTGTTGATACTGTGTTTGGGGTTATGTTGAATCTAAATATTGCTTTGTTGATATTTGAATTCTTAATAAATTTGGTCAAGTTAATGAAAGTATACTTTACATAGATTTTCAATTTCACTGCACAATTCTTGCTCACTTTTGTGAAATATGTTCCTGAATATTTTATACTCCTTCTTAATTCCCTATAACTAAAGTTTTACTTCAATTTCCACTTCCTTTATACTAGCATATAGAAACAGAAATACAATTTTTACATTTATTTTGTATCTTATGGCCTTTTAATTGTATTTCTTAGCAAGAATATACAATAACGTTCTTGTACTATTTTGTATATTCCTTAGAATTTTCTGTATAAATAACTGTGCCATGTATGAAAAAGCACAATTTTATTTCTTGTTTTCCAATTTGTATGCCTTTTCATTTCTTTACATTCTGTCTTGTTCCTGGTTTTAAGGGAAAAGCCGTCAAAATTTCACCATTAAGTGAGCTGCAAGTTCTTTGTACATGCCCTTCATCAGATTGAAGAGGTTCCTTTTTATTTTTTGTTTGCATTTGCTAAAACTTTTATCATGAATAAATGTTTAATTTTGTCAAATACTTTTCTGTATTTATTGAAACAATCATAGGATTTTTCTTCTTTACTTCATTAATATGTTGGCTTATGTTGATGGATTTTTAAATGTTAAAGCAGCCTTGGGCTTCCTGGTAGACATTCCACTTGGTAGTGCTATATTATCTTTTAATTGAACAGTATTCTCTTAAAGATCTTTAGGGTTATGCTCATAAGGAATACTAGCCTATATATCTTTTTTTGGAGTGTCTTTGTCCTGTTTGGGTATCTGGGCTGTGTGGACCGTATGAATAAAACATGTGAGGAAGTATTCCTTCATGTCCTATTCTCTGGAAGAGTTTGTGTACGCTCTATTATTTCTTTCATCATCCTAGGATTCACCACTTGAGCCCAAAACTCTACTTGTGCTAAGGTTTTTTGATAACCCTCAATACAAAAGTCAAAAATTTTAAATTAGATATATGGTTATTAAAATTTTTACTTTCTGGGAACCCTCCTACACTGCTGGTGGGAATGTAAACTAGTTCAACCATTGTAGAAAGCAATATGGAGGTTCCTCAAAAAATTAAAAATAGAAATACCATTTGACCCAGGAATTCCACTCCTAGGAATTTACCCAAAGAAAACAACTTCTCAGATTCAAAAAGACATATGCACCCCTATGTTTACTGCAGCACTTTTTACAATAGCCAAGATATGGAAGCAACCTAAGTGTCCATCAGTAGATGAATGGATAAGGAAGATGTGGTACATATACACAATGGAATATTATTCAGCCATAAGAAGAAAACAAATCTTACCATTTGCAACAACATAGATGGAGCTAGACGGTATTATGCTCAGTGAAATAAGCCTAGCAGAGAAAGACAAATACCAAATGATCTCCCTCATTGGTGGAGTATAACAATGAAGTAAAACTGAAGGAGCAAAATAGAAGCAGACTCACAGGCTCCAAGAAAGGACTAGTGGTTACCAAAGGGGATGGGTGGGGAAGGGCAGGTGGGGAGGGAGAGAGAAGGGGATTGTGGGCTCTCATGATTGGTGCACATGGTGTGTGTGCAGACACGGGGAAGACAGTGTAGCTCAGAGAAGACAAATAGGGACTCTGTGGCATCTTACTACACTGATGGACAGTGACTGCAATGGGGTATGGGGGGAACTCGATAATAAGGGTGAATATAATAACCACATTGTTTTTATTGTGAAACCTTCATAAGAAACATACAGAAGAGCATATACCAATGATATCTTAATGAAAAAAATTTTTTTCACTTTCTTTTTGTGTCTATTTTGGTAAGCTGTCTCTGTGAAAGATTTTGCACATTTCAACTAAAAATTGTCAAATTTATTGGAATAACTTTGTTTATAATATTTCCTTATAATCTCCTTAAGTTATTTAGAAATTGCAGTGATATCCACTCTTTCATTTCTGATACTTTGTTTTGATTATTTTTTCTTGATTAGCTTTACTACATATTAATCAGTTTTATTATTCTTTTCAAAGAACAAACTAATAGTATTGTCTTTATTGTTTGTCTTTCTCTATTTTAGTTGTTTCAGTTCTTTATTAATTTCTTTCACTCTATTTCTTTGGTTTTAATTTGCTTCTCTTTTTCCGCTTTCTTATGTAGAAACATAGAACAAGCTTAAACCATTGTTCTTTTCTAAAATCATTAAAAGCTGCAAATTTCCCTTGAAACCCTCAAAATATTGTTGCTCTGCTTATTTTCATAAGGTTCAAATATTCTCTAATTTTCCTTGTACCCATGAGTTATTTAGAAGTGTGATGTTTAATTTCCAAGTAAATCTACTTTTTTTGTAGCTTATTTTTCATTTCATTCTGTTTCAAGTAGAGAACAGAAACTGTAAGATTTTAGGCTATTGAACGTTTTTAAGACTGACTATATGGCCTGCAGTAGGTCAGTCTTGGTGAATGTTCAATGTGCACCACTCTCCTGTTGTGTGGAATGTTCTGTAAGAATAAGTCAAGTTAGTTCACAGCATTGTTCAAATTTTCCATATCCTCACTGATTTTTCATCTAGTTGTTCTATTAATTACTTAGAAAGGAGTGTTAAAAATTTCCAACTATAATTTTGGATTTTTTCTATTCCTCCTTTTCAGTTTATAAGTTTTCTTTTCATGAACTTGAGGCTGTATATATAGATACATCCACATTAATGATTATTATTCTTCCAGAAAAACTGTTTTATTACTGTTACCAAACTTTGCCAAAACCTCTGAAGAGGGCTCTAAATTCCCATATGTTATCAATACTCCTAGGAGTTCCCAAGACCTTACTGATCACGATATGGAACAAGATTTTGCACATAAATATTTTCATTTATAAATAAGAAATAAATTAAATTTTCAATTTAGTAACCTTTTGGAGCCCCAGGATAATTTTCTAATATAAAATTAAGGGTTTCTGAGAAACAACCCAGGAGACAAGAATATTAGGTACAGCTATTGGCTAAACTGTATTTATTTTCATGCCCTCACATGCTCAAAGTACAATGTTTTTTTTATGGGAACTCTATATAAAACTTGGGAAATTGAACAAAAACAAACAGATATGTTTTGCCTTTTGCGTCACAAGAGTTCAAAACTTAGCAGTTCTGCAATGTGTTCACCAGACCTTCTAAAACATAGGGGTAGACATGGCAAAGATAGGCAACATGTGCCACCATCACTTCTCTTTTGAGTCATAAAGTTGTCTTGAAACGGATATACTTAGAACAGGTTCCAAGTTCAGCAGGAGGCATTCCAACGGTGTGGAAAATAAGATTTCTGGCTTCTAGGTCCTGAATCTACAACCATGAAACTTAGAACATCTGGGAACATTGAACTGTGTATTGCAAGAGAGAGATGGAGGAACTGTCGGAGGCATGTGAGCGATCCTTGCCAGCCAGTTTGGCTCTAGGAAGAGCCCTCTCCATTCATCTTCCACTCACTATAGCTGCTGGGCACAACCACACAACCCTAGGACTTAAGCCAGAGTTAGCAACCAGAGAGTGGTTTTCATATCTGCCTTGGGGGATTCTGTTCTGGAGGTTATTAATTATTCATGCAGCCCTGGAAGGCCTGGAGGCATGTGTGCAAGGACCAAAAGCCATCACAATTTCCTGTCGGTGCGCAGAGTCAGTTTGCACCAGTTTTAGAGTCTCATGTTGAGAGCAAAGGGCCAAGTGTAAGATGCCTGGAGAGCAGGAGAACACACGGTCTGCCAAGAACAGATCCTACAGAGAGAACAAATGCTCATTTCACAGCAGAAGAGTTTCCCACAGGAGCCCCCGATACTGTCCAATCCTGGGCCACACGGCTCACCTTCTCTGAACATCCTTCTCTGCCCTCATTTCCTGTGAACATTCAGGGAAGAAGAGTTGGCATAATAATAGCTGTGGATGACAGGGAATGTAGGCAATAGAAACACACATGCTTTATTCCTCACACAAATGTCGTCAAACTCCTGAAACACATTGGATTTTCACACTGGTGCGTGTTCCTGGCCCTGGCACCCGTCAGCACCAGAATGGCACCGGAGGCCACAAATCTGAATGAGGCAGTGGCCTGGCCACCCCACCAAAGCCTCAGATCCCAGGGCGCCCAATCCCTGGTCCCCATGAGCAGACGAGGTCAGAGGCTCGGACTTCCTTCTGGCTGTCACGGTTCCTGTCCCCAGGGAGCAGGAGGCTGCTGGAGGGACCAGAGCTGCATCCTGCAGGCAGGCAGGGAACCGCACTTCCAGCCCAACAACCCGTGCAGCCCCACATGCCACCCAGGACACTTCCACCATCCTGATCCTCCCCTGAGAAAGCTGTGGCCTCTTCCTGGGAAGCCCTGCACTGGGATAACCTGGGGACAGAGGGGAGCCCCCACAGCCGGAAGTGAGACCTCAGAGGACCAGAGTCCAGTGGGGACCTGAGGGAGCCCTGAGGCCTGTGAAGGTGAGTGGCGGGTGTCTGCACCCATGGGCACAGCCACCAGAAGAGAATGCCCACGGGTGACACCCAGCCGTACCACACGGTCCAGCTGGAGAAACTGACTCCAGGTTGATAATCCCCTTCACAAGGCTGGGAAGGCAGCTCCCTCCACCAGGATTCTCAGGTCCTCACTGACACCCCACAGCAACCGCAGCCTCCCTTTCCTCTTTGCTTCATGGCTTCTGGGGGTCAGGTGCTGAGCACTCTCTTTCCAACTGCTGTGCCCGGCCCAGAGCACTCAGACCACTGCTGTTGGCATTGGCTCGGCCTTCGAAGAAGCTGGTGAGAAGTCAATACCCAAATGGCCCACTTCTCCCCAGATTGCTAGGTACACCATCCCCACCTCCAAGCTTTCTGGCTGCTTCCCACAGGAGAACGAGTGGGCAAACACCCGCTTTAAAGGTCCAGTTTTTATGCTAATCTTATTCCAGTTCCAAAACCAAATATTTTTCGATATCTGAAAATTAAGGCCAGTTTAGATGTGTTTTCTATTTTTAAATTTCTTTTATGACACAGCCTTCCTAAGAAATACCACTCCAAGAGCTATGTTGGAACAGTGGATAAATTGCCATTAATTGTCCTCCTTAGATGAGACACCATATAAATGTGTTCATCATATTTCATTTATGACCTAACTGCACCATTCATTCCCACTGTGTGATCATTCCTGCTTACAGATGAGGAAACTAGACATGGTTTCCTGAGGTAACACAGCTGGACTAGCCCTAAGATTGGGGAACCATAGCCCTCGGCCCACTGTTCCCCACTCTTCACTCCCCAGGCCCCACTGGACACCTGCTTCATGCCCTCAGGTGCCCAGCTGCCTTTGACCTGGGAACACCCACCCCTCTGCCCTGGCCAAACTCCTCAGAAACGAGCTCAGGAAATGACCCAGTACATCACCCCTGCCTTTCTCCAGTTCACAGCATGCAGCTGTACCCAGGCACTTCCAGTTCCCAAGTGGGACTTAGCAGCCAGAGAACAAGTGACTTGCGCATGTACGCCTGTCTGTGATCACCCATAGCCAAGTCATGCCACCATACAAAGAGAGCCAGTCACCTTAACACCCTGTCTTTGTAAATGGTATGAGATCTGCATGTACTACCTGAATGAAACTTTTGTAAAATTTCTTTTACATTATCTGTTTAAATACTGTATATAAACACAAGAGAATATTCTACTGAAAGTACACACATTGCATGGCCCATGGCCTCCCTTGCCTACAGCTTCAGGGACCGGTAAGCTCAGGTGTGCAGAGACCTTCGGCTCTAAAAGCTGTGCCCTGGGTTGAATTCAGCTTTGAGGAGCATCTTGCGCCCAGCGCCAAGCACTGGGAATCCAGCTCAGACCATATCCACAAAGGCTCGGAGCTCTTTCTATGTATTATCTCAAGAGAGTGAAGAAAAACCTGAGATTCACCGTCAGGGGGAGGTGAGGCCTTCGGAAGGGCCCCATGCACATCCAGTGTTGCCATGACCCTTTCTAGGCAACGTGCCCATCTCCTGACCGGCTGATGTAACAGGAGAGCCACAAGCCCCACGTCCACGAAGCTCACCTCATCTGCTTCTTCCCAAAAGTTTGACTACGTTCACTTGTCAAGTCCTGCTGGGACCTCCTGGGAAGGAAGCTTTTGATGTTTCAAACATGGCAATTTCCCAACCTTCAAGAAAGGGGTGTCCAACAATAGGCCCGAGGGATCAGAAAGCCACTCCTTGAAACCCACCCAGTGGTGATGGGTCCAAACTTTGCTCTACAGACGGGACCCATAGGCAGGCTCAGTGGGGCCCTCGGTGGCCAAAACTTGATCCTCGTGAAACCTCACCTAGAAAAACAGTCTGGGATGGACAGAAGATGAGAAGGCGCAGGAGTTCATTTCACTCGGTGAAGCCTGAACGTGTCTGTTCACCAGGGACAGGAAGTCAGCAGCCCAGGCCCCGCAGGACAAAACAGATCTGAGCCGACAAACAGGAAAGTTTCAAGCACTTTCAGTGTTTTTGTTTCTTTATTTTATATAATTGCAAACTGGAAAAGAGAAAGAGCCACCCAGGTTTACAGAAAAGGCTTAGGACTCCTGTTACTCAAGGATCTACAAGTTCTTTTCTTTCTTTTATAAAAAATTAATCAAGCTTAAAAAAAATGCCTTGCTGTGGAATTCAAAAGGTACAGGGCAGTGAATTATAAGAAGCTCCAGGTGCCTCCCACCTGGTCTGCTCAGGGGAGCTGAAGTGCAGTAGGAACGTCTTCAGAACCGTGGCATGGCCAAGCAGCAGGAATCAGGCTCCCACCACGCCACCTGGCGCCACCTCTAAAAACCTGTGCGATTTCGTTCTCTGAAATCTCCCCTCCCCATGTGGTGGGGGCTCCTGAACAAGACAGCTGGCTTCCTCACCCTCCTGAGTGTTCTCGTTGCCCTTGAGCAGCCCCGGCCCAGTGTAAATAAAGTCCCAAATTGGAGTCATCCATCCAGTTACATGTTCCATACTGAGCGATGCATCCAAGAGCAGAGTAACTGGGTCGGGCCTCATTGTGCGGGTCCATGCAGCTGGGCTATCCAGGCGGGACAGGGCTGGCCCCCTGCAAACACAGCACTGACTGTCCACATCCTGGTGTTTTGTCCTGCCACTTACTGAGCCGCCATGGGCAGGGGAAGATGAGGAAACTAGCACTGCCAGGACGTAAACAACTTGGACAGACACCAGCGAGTGGCCTGTGGATGGCCATGCGAAACAATCCTAGATTTTGCCTTTATTTGGGTATTGGAGGAAGAAAGAAAGTGGGCAAGCAAGACAAAGGGAAGCTCGGCATATCCCTCTGGATGAAAAACTCAAATTTCTTTTTGAATTCTGCATTTGCTGGCTCAGAGCTCTATCATTCCATTTCAGTGCTGAAGAAAGAAAAGTGCTGTCAGTCCTCCAGCATCCTGGCCTGTGTGTGCGAACACATTCAACAGATGTCTCATGTTATGAACAGAATGCTTGTGCGCAGAAGCTTGTCTGATCAGCGTTCATTAAACATGGACATATAAGGGGTGCCAGACACTTGGCTGGCCCCTTCCCTCTCTCAGGCCAAGTGATGTACACTTGGCCTCCAAAAGGGAGGACACATGTCCGAACATTGTACTGTAACTGGTTAGCTCTTTTTCAAAAAGGAGGTACAGGGTCAGTTTTTATTATTTCTGCTCCTTGAAACAGGCTCCCTTTTTTGGCTGACATTAGATTCTACAGGCTTCTGGTTGTAGTTCTATTCTGAAACAATATAAAAATTAGGTTTCCTAGTCTTTTTTCCCTCATCACTATTATAGCCATGCCTTAGATTTCAAATTCATTCACTACTAAACCTGAAGTTTTATCTCTTGTAAAACAAACCTGATAATTTGCAAGGCAATAGGAAACCTGAATCTGAGAGGAGTGGAAGCCAAACAAAAGTGCTTTTTCACAAAGATAGGAAACTTCTTGCCTAAATGACAGAGACAAGTTCTGAAACTGATGGGCATAGGTGCCAATCTGATGCAATATGTATCATCTCTGATATGAAGCGTGATGGGGACAACCCACTGGTGTCGAGGAGTAACGTGGGGCTCGGAGGAGCACCACCAGGGGTCCCAAATGGGTTGGAGCAGTGGGGGAGCATCTCCGGCCCCAGAGCAGCGGCTTCTCTGCTGGGGTTCCTTTCCTCACTGGCCGCTTGCACAATCAGGCCCACGCCCCAGCCAGGGTGGAAAGAGAGGCCAGACTCCTGGCTGCCAGCGCCAAGGGGCCCCCATGACCAGGAGGACAGTGCCTGCAAGACCCCTGCTCCAGCAGGCCTGCAGCTCTGATTCAGCCCATCACAGCATGCGTGTTAATTAAGCGAGGGCCTCAAACTCTCCTCTCCTGCGTGGGTTGACAGCTCTGACTATCCAACAGAAAGTAATTTAGTTGAAAAATGAAAAATACCATTTACTTGGGTGCATAGTGAGTCATCAAACGACACCATGCTGAGTTTGCATAGGCTATGAATGGGTCCTGGGAGATCTAATTTCACCTTTTTATTTCATAGTTGAGGGCCCAGAGGTCAAAGAGGGTGAGTCCCTTGTCCAGGCTCATAGCTAGTTAGTGGCAGCTGGGACCAAAACCCCATCCTGAGTGGGGTGGTCTCCTCGGCGGCTGGCTGAATATAAGGCAGCCAGCTCAGAAAATTGCCCCTGTCTCTCCCTCCACTTCCCAGAGCTCTGGCCCCCATGGTCCTCTCACCTGACTTGGCTCAGCTGAACGTGCTCATTTTTCACTGTTTGGGATTAGAAGTAAATTTTCTTTCAATCCTTTCAGTCAGACTGGCCCATGATGGGTGGTTTAGGAATATTGCTTCTTCAGCCAACAGATTTAAGTTTCCTATGATGCTCTCAGCCCTGGGTGGGTGGTAAAGGGCAGGGCTCTTTGAGCACCAACTGTTCCCACTCTACAAATAATATCTGTTCATCAATGAGTCAAAAATCCAGTGGACTCCACTAAATCATATTAAAAGCATATGCCTAATTTAGATGTTAAGCATTCATTGAGTATTGGCTCAGGAAACCTCACCTGGCCCTCCATTTCAATATAAAACTTGGGGACACAGTATGATTTTGGTAAGTGCCTGCCAATAGGAACCCATCAGAGAGAAACTTTGCCTGGGAATAGTCACTGCTGTGTTGGTGCCAGGCCTCTGGAGCACCTCCCAGATTTGCACATCACAGCCCTAGTGAAATGGCTCACACTGGGCTGGTGCTTTTCGTATCACCTATGCAAGTGGTTATGGTTGGAAAAGAACTCAAAGCCTAAACATGCTCACCCTTGGTCACTAGGCTGAGCACAGGCATGGGTTCAAACATTCAGAGACATGAGGGGACAGTCTTCAGATGTTCGCATGAAGCCATCACAGCCTGCAGGCACTTCCTGATGCCCCCAGGCACTCCATGAGCTACACTGGCATGTCCACTGGGAAACATGCCAAGCAGAGACGACAGGTGCTGACCCACAAGTGCGTGCAAACTGGCCCACAGCACAGACCTCCTAGGGCCCCTCCCTGCCTCCCGACCGCGGGCCTGGGAAGCCGAGTGGCAGCAGAGCCACCATGTTCCACCAAGTGCCCACTGCACTTTTGTTAGCCACTTGGCACAGAAACATGTAAGGCACTGGATGGCCTCAGTTTTATGTGCAAAAATAATCATTTCCTGTCAAGCTATATAGCCCAAGGGGGAAATCAAGGAAGTGTTAAACAAATGCACTCAGAATAAAAGCTAAGGACCAGAAGCCAAGCGCCAGGCAGGCGTGACTCAGGTGAGCCATCCTGGGGGAAGCAGCAGCCTCAGGTGTCTGCTACCCAGGCCCTGGGGAAGCTGCAGTGTGTGGGCAGGAAGGGGCTGGGTGGGGGCGCGGTGGCCAGGACCCTGGGGAGAAGACAGGGGTGGGGGTGGGGTAGGGGTGGAGGGGCTGGGGGGGTGGGCCTGCCAGCACAGCGGGTGGCCTGCTCCAGGGCTCCAGACAGGGCCCTCAATGTGTTTTCAATCTGGAGAACAGAAAGGCTCCATAAAAGCTATAAATATATATGGCCTTGCCCTCTCAGTACAGCAGACCATGCCTCTGGACAGCCTTCATGGTAAACAGCGGCTGTTTCAAGAGATTTCCAGGGGAAACAGGTTTGACTACCGCTACAGACCAGGGAAATGACAGCCTGAACTTTCAGTCACTTAAACCTGGTGTCAGGAGGTGGGGGTTACACACAGCGCCCATCATAACACACACGTGCCTGTCCTCCCCGGGGCCGGGCCCCAGCAGCATGTTGTCAGCTGTCTCCAAGGACTCGCTGAAGTGGGGCATTATTACCTATGTCTGAGCTGCTTTCAGTGACAAGTCTCCTAGGGTGGCCAAACGCTCACAAAGCCCCAAACGGAACACGCTTAAAGGTGGGTTGCCCTCCCCCACATTTGTTTTTTCCACCTGAATTAAATTCCAGATGTTTTACGAGCACAAAGGACCTGTCCTGTCCTCTGGTCAGAACAGTTATGTCCTGGGTGGTGCAAAAGTTCAGGTGGGAGCTGAGACGTACCACTGGCTGCACGACTCATCTTTGCATAAAAGCCGCCTCACTTTATTAAAACGCTGTTTTGAGCATACATGTAAGCCATTCTCTGCAACATCTTCCTTGACATCTCAGACCTTTTCATGCAATATTTTCAAACGTTGACTTTCTTGTACATCTCACCAGATTAATTTCGATCCCACCACCTACTACTTAATGTGCCCTGGGGATGTTCTTCAGGCTCTGGGCCTGGATGTCATTTCTGTGCTGGGTCAGTCATCACGGTAACGCATGAGTTGTAAGGCAGACCCTGTGGTCTGTTTCCCATTCCCGTACTCTACCGTCTAGCATTTCATCATTGGACACACTACACATTCTATTTTATTGCTGCTTATTCCCCTCCTCCTCACCCTAGAATGGAAGCCCCATGAGAAGAGGGTTTCCTCCATTCACTCAGAGCTGAGTTCCCTCACAGGGCTGCACGCAAGAGGCATTTGGGACACAGCTGTGGGATGAAGGAGGGAGTAGTGGCCATGCCTGACAGGTGTCAGTGTGCAGCACAAGAGGACAAGTGCACCCTGCAGAGGGAGGCCTGTCTTGACTGGGAAGGCTGGAGCTCAGGGAGCTGAGCACTCCATCCCCCAAGCCCCTTACACATGGACTCTGTCACTCACTTTGTGCCTATGACACCTAACTTTGCAAACTACTGTCCAGCTGGGCCAATCTGTGTTTATTCTTTGAATCTAGGTGCACCTCCTGCATCAGTCACAGAGCCAGGCCAACCCCCTGGGAGGCCAAGGTTCCCTGGCCACTGGCTGCTCAGGACCATGTCCCTGAGGCTCACCCTGAATTCATGTGGCCAGACAAAGGCAGGCCCTCAGACTGAACAAGGGGCCTTCAGTCTGGAGCCACACCTGCAGCCTCATATATGTCGCCCCTTTATTGATGGAAGGACCGTGTGGCTCTCTGTGCAGGTGTCACCAGGGCTGCTGGCCCTGTGGGTGTGGGCAGAGGGGTGGAGGGCCATTACACACCTTTGGCCACCCCCTCTGAGCCCATCCCACTGGCCTCCCTCTGCCCTAGGGAGCTGGCGCCTCTCCAGAGCCCTGAGCACCCACATGACCCACATAGCTCAGCTGTCCCCACGCGGGCCCACCACTGCCCAATACCTCCCAGGCCTCTGACGAAACATCTCCTTCTCTGTGGTTTGGTGGCTTATCCTAAGTGAATCCCTCAACTATCACCTGAGGAGAAACCAGCAAGAACAAGCTAAATATATATGTTCATCTGGCAGCTTAAACCAAAGCCACACACTTTGATTCTCTGAACTGCATTATCACTACATGATTCTCTGCTCTCACTCTTTCATTCTCTCCAGACAGACAGGTACAGGTGTAGATAAAGACACAGAGAGCCAGGCCCTGACTGCATGGGAAACAGTCACCTTTCAGGTGCCACAGCCTGGCCACAGGCCTGGGAGGCTGAGCAGGTGGGTCCCCTGGTGACTGAGAGCTGGTTTGCACCTGCACACACAAGCAGGGGGCATCTGCCTCACCACAGGTGGCAAAGGCCCAGGGGTCTCCATGACATGTGGTGAATTTCCCTCTTCCAGATCGTGAGCCACTTCATTCGACTAAAGTGCATTTGGGTGAATCAGTGGTTCTCCTATAGATCACATCCATCACAGCTAGAAACTTATCAGTCAAAAAACAGCCACAGGCTGGAATGGCGTGAGTACTGGGTGGTCCAGGAATAAGCACAGCCAGTCAGTTGTGCTGACACTGGATTTATGGTGTCTCATCTGCACTGGCATCCTGGTGGGATAGAACGAAATGTAGCTGGATGCTTGGGGTGGTTACAACTTGGATAAAAATATAAAATATCTTTAGAGACATATTTCCCTTCATGGTTACAATAACTTTAGGTCATTAATATCCATGGGAGTCATATTGAAAATATACAAAGCTACAGCACAGAAGCTGAACATATCAGCAGTTACAGAAGTGCTGTGAAATTAGGAAGACAGTCACTTTACAATGTGGAAGTCATGATTTGAAATATGAAGTCCTCAAACATAGTCGTCCACCCATGGCTGAAGCTGAGATTTTTATGCCATGGGCCCGAGATTTTCACATTTGAATTGTAGCTGATCCTGCTGCTGAGTGACTGTCCAGTCAGTTCTTAAGACTAATGTTGGGTGTAGCTAATCCACTTTGAGGAAACCTTCCCATTCTCTCATTACATGGGAGGAAGGTAACAATCCTGCTGATAGAAAAACGCTTTCTAGAGACTTCCGAGAAGATGGCGGCGTGAGCAGGGAGGCAGAAATCTCCTCCCAACACTATATTTATCTATGAAAACACAGCATATACAACTATTCCTAAAAGAGAGACCAGAATACACAGGAAAGCACACAGCATGCAGCTACACCTGAGAGGACTCGGCACCCTACGAGGCAGGTAAGATACAGAGCCATGACCTGGGGGGACCCTAGCACACCCCCACCCAAGCGCACCAGCGGGAGGAGAGGATTCAGAGCCGGGAGGGCGTGTAAGTACACCCCATGAAATAACCAGCCCTAGTGATCTGCGCCGGGAGCGCTGACACACATTGCGCGGTGTAGCGGAGATTGGAGAGACAGAGGGTGCAGGATCTGAGCAGGGAATGCGTCAGGGTGCTTGCAGCCGACTCCCAGGAAGGAAAGAAAACCACACACTTTTTTCAGCGGTCTTAAAGAGACAGGAGCACAGTGGAGGAGCCAGATTGCCCCGGCACACTCAGCCCAGCAGGCTGGGAGACCTGGGGAGTTTCAGAACCCTTAGCTGGTGAATGGGAAAGGGTGGCCTCACTTAGACTTCCCACAGAGATCAACAGCATCCCATTTGTTCCCACCCTGGCCAGAGCTATAAAGGGCCCTGCGGAGCAGCACGGCCACGGCTGCAGAATAGTGGAGCAACAGCGCCACCTACAGCATCCCCACAGAATCTACTCCCGGTGGGCGTTTTTGTTTTGTTTTGTTTTGTTTGTTTTTTCTCTTTCTTTTTTCTTTTATTTTTTTTCCTTTCTTTCTTTCTTTCTTTTTTTTTCTTTTTAAAGTCTTAAAGAGCCCAGCTGACATACGTGGCAACTACCAGCGACCGCTTCTATAGCCATGAAAAGACAGAGGAATATGGTTCAGACTAAGATCAACCAGACAACCCCACAGAGGGAGCCTGAAGGGATGGAAATGCACAATCTTCCTGAAAAATAATTCAGAATAAAAGTCATAACCATGCTGATGGATCTACAGAGAAATGTGCAAGAGCTGAGGGAGGAAGTGAGGGAAGTCAGGAAAGACAATGCAGAAATCAGACAAGAGATCGACTGGCTTAACAGCAGACTGGATGAGATGCAAGAGACTGTTAATGGAATAGAAATCACAGAACAGGAATACAGAGAAGCTGAGGCAGAGAGAGATAAAAGGATCTCTAGGAATGAAAGAATATTAAGAGAACTGTGTGACCAATCCAAACGGAACAATGTTCGCATTACAGGAGTACCAGAAGAAGAAGAGAGAGAAAAAGGGATAGAAAATGTCTTTGAAGAAATAATTGCTGAAAACCTCCCCATGCTAGGGAAGGAAATAGTCTCGCAGTCCACGGAAGCCCACAGATCTCCCAACACAAGGGACCCAAGGAAGACAACAACTAGACACATAATAATTAAAATGGCAAAGATCAAAGATAAGGACAGACTATTAAAGGCAGCTAGAGAGAGAAAAAAGATCATCTACAAAGGAAAACCATTCAGACTATCATCAGACTTCTCAAGAGAAATCTTACAGGACAGAAGAGAATGGCATGATATATTTATCGTAATGAAACAGAAAGGCCTCGAACCAAGAATATTGTATCCAGCACGATTATCATTTAAATATCATGGAGGGATTAAACAATTTCCAGGCAAGCGAAAGTTGAGAGAGTTTGCCTCTCATAAACAACCACTACAGGATATCTTAAACGGACTGCTCTAGAGGGAAGCATCCCTAAGGCTAAAAAGATGTCACCAGACAAAATAAAATCATAGCAAAGAAAGCAGACCATCCAATTACTAACTAAAGGCAAAGAATAAAACACCTAGTATATAAAGAATGGAGGAGGAAGAATAAGAAGGGAGAGAAATAAAGAAACATCAGACAGTGCTAACAATAACTTAACAAGAAAGTTAAGTTAGATTGTTAGATAGTAAAGAATCAACCCTTGAACCTCTGGTAACCACAAATCTAAAGCCAGCAATGGCAATAAGTACATATTTATCGATAATCACCCTAAATGTAAATGGACTGAATGCACCAATCAAAAGACACAGAGTAACAGAATGGATAAACAAGCCAGACCCATCTATATGCTGCTTACAAGAGACTCACCTCAAACCCAAAGATATACACAGACTAAAAGTGAAGGGATGGAAAAAGATATTTCATGCAAACAAGAAAGAGAAAAAAGCAGGTGTTGCACTACTTGTATCAGACAAAATTGACTTCAAAACGAAGAAAGTAGCAAGAGATAAAGAAGGACATTACATAATGATAAAGGGGTCAGTCCAACAAGAAGATAAAACCATTATAAATATATATGCACCCAACACAGGAGTGCCAGCATATGTGAAACAAATACTAACAGAATAGAAGGAGGAAATAGACAGCAATGCATTAATTTTAGGAGACTTCAACACACCACTCACTCCAAAGGACAGATCAACCAGACAGAAAATAAGTAAAGGCACAGAGGCACTGAACAACACACTAGAACAGATGGACCTAGCAGACATCTACAGAAATCTGCACCCAAAAGCAGCAGGAGACACATTCTTCTCAAGTGCACATGAAACATTTTCCAGAATAGACCACATACTAGGCCACAAAAAGAACCTCAGTAAATTCAAAAAGACTGAAATCCTACCAACCAATTTCTCAGATCACAAAGGTATAAAACTAGAAATAAATTTTAGAAAGAAAACAAAAAGGCTCACAAATACATGGAGACTTAACAACATTCTCCTAATTAATCAATGGTTTAACGACCAATTCAAAACAGAAATCAAAGAATATATGGAGACTAATGACAACAACAATACAAAGCCACAACTTCTGTGGGACACAGCAAAGGCAGTTCTAAGGGGAAAGTATATTGCAATCCAGGCCTATTTAAAGAAGGAAGAACATTCCCAAATGAATAGTCTAAAGACACAATTACTGAAATAGGAAAAGGAAGAACAAATGAGGCCCAAAGTCACCAGAGGGAGGGACATAATAAAGATCAGAGAAGAAATAAATAAAATTGAGAAGAATAAAACAATAGAAAAAATCAATGAAACCAAGAGCTGGTTCTTGGAAAAAATAAACAACATAGATAAACCCTTAGCCAGACTCATTAAGAGAAAAAGAGAATCTACACACATAAACAGAATCAGAAATGAGAAAGGAAAAATAATGACGGACCCCACAGAAATACAAAGAATTATAAGAGAATATTATGAGAATCTATATGCTAACAAGCTGGAAAACCTAGAAGAAATGGACAACTTCTTAGAAAAATACAACCTTCCAAGATTGACCAAGCAAGAAACAGAAAAACTAAACAGACCAATCACCAGCAATGAAATTGAAGCGGTAATCAAAAAACTACCCAAGAACAAAACCCCCGGAACACATGGATTCACCTCTGAATTGTACAAGACACATAGGGAAGAAATAACACCCATTCTCCTTAATGTTTTCCAAAAAATAGAAGAGGAGGGAATACTTCCAAACTCATTCTATGGAGCCAGCATCACTCTAATACCAAAACCAGGCAAAGACTTCACCAAAAAAGAAAATTACAGACCAATATCCCTGATGAACGTAGATGCAAAAATACTCAACAAAATGTTAGCAAACCGAATTCAAAAATACATCAAGAGAATTGTACACCATGATCAAGTGGGATTCATCCCAGGGATGCAAGGATGGTACAACATTCGAAAATCCATCAACATCATCCACCACATCAACAAAAAGAAGAATAAAAACCACATGATCATCTCCATAGATGCTGAAAAAGAATTTGACAAAATTCAGCATCCATTCATGATTAAAACTCTCAACAAAATGGGTATAGACGGTAAGTACCTCAACATCATAAAGGCCATATATGACAAACCCACAGCTAACATCATACTTAACAGTGAGAAGCTGAAAGCTTTTCATCTAAGATCAGGAATAAGACAGGGATGCCCACTCTCTCCACTGCTATTCAACATAGTACTGGAGGTCCTAGCCACGGCAATCAGACAAAACAAAGACATACAAGGCATCCAGATTGGTAAAGAAGAAGTCAAATTGTCACTATTTGCAGATGACATGATACTGTACATAAAAAACCCTAAAGACTCCACTCCAAAACTACTAGAATTAATATCTGAATTTAGCAAGGGGTAGGATACAAAATTAACACACATAAATCTGTTGCTTTCCTATACACTAACGATGAACTAACAGAAAGAGAAATCAGAAAAACAATTCCATTCACAATTGCATCAAAAAGAATAAAATACCTAGGAATAAACCCAATGAAGGAAGTGAAAGACCTGTACTCTGAAAACTACAAGACACTCCTAAGAGAAATTATAGAAGACACTAACAAATGGAAATGCATCCCATGCTCTTGGCTAGGAAGAATAAATATTGTCAAAATGGCTATACTACCTAAAGCAATCTACAGGTTCAACGCAATCCTTATCAAACTACCCATAGCTTTCTTCAATGAACTCGAACAAATAATTCTAAAATTCATATGGAACCACAAAAGACCCCGAATAGCCAAAGCAATCCTGTGAAGGAGGAATAAAACGGGGAATTACGCTCCCTGACTTCAAGCTCTACTACAAAGCCACAGTAATCAAGACAGTTTGGTATTGGCACAAAAACACACCCACAGACTAGTGGAACAGAATAGACAATCCAAAAATTAACCCAAACATATACAGTCAATTAATATTTGATAAAGGAGCCTTGGATATACAATGGGGAGATGACAGCCTCTTCAGCAGCTGGTGTTGGAAAAACTGGACAGCTACATGTAAGAGAATGAAACTGGACTACTGTCTAGTCCCATACACAAAGGGAAACTCAAGGTGGATCAAAGACCTGAATGTAAGTCATGAAACTATTAGAGAAAACTATTAGAAACATAAAACTATTAGAGAAAAACATAGGCAAAAATTTCTTGGGCATAAACATGAGCGACTTCTTCATGAACATATCTCCCCGGGCAAGGGAAACAAAAGCAAAAATGAACAAGTGGGACTATATCAAGGTTAAAAGCTTCTGTACAGCAAAGGACACCATCAGTAGAGCAAAAAGACATCCTACAGTATGGGAGAATATATTCATAAATGATGTATCTGATAAGGGGTTGACATCCAAAATATATAAAGAACTCACGCACCTTAAGAAACAATAAGCAAATAATCCAATTAAGAAATGGGCACAGGACATGAATAGACACTTCGCTAAAGAAGAAATTCAGATGGCCAACAGGCACATGAAAAGATGCTCCACATCGCTAATCATCAGAGAAATGCAAATTAAAACCACAATGAGATATCACCTCACACCAGTGAGGATGGCCAACATCCAAAACACAAAGAACAATAAATGTTGGCGTGGATGTGGAGAAAAGGGAACCCTCCTACACTGCTGTTGGGAATGCAAATTAGTTCAACCATTGTGGAAAGCAGTATGGAGGTTCCTCAAAAAACTCAAAATAGAAATACCATTTGACCCAGGAATTCCATTCCTAGGAATTTACCCTAAGGATGCAGCAGCCCAGGTTGAAAAAGACATATGCACCCCATGTTTATTGCAGGACTATTTACAAGAGCCAAGAAATGGAAGCAACCTAAGTGTCCATCAGTAGATGAATGGATAAAGAAGAGGTGGTACATATACACAATGGAATATTATTCAGCCATAAGAAGAAAACAAATCCTACCATTTGCAACAACATGGATGGAGCTAGAGGGTATTATGCTCAGTGAAATAAGCCAAGCCGAAAAAGACAAGTATCAAATGATTTCACTCATATGTGGAGAATAAGAACAAAGAAAAAAACTGAAGGAACAAAACAGCAGCAGACTCACAGAACCCAAGAACAGACTAATAGTTACCAAAGGGAAAGGGACTGGGGAAGATGGGTGGGAAGGGAGGGATAAGAGGGAAAAGGGGGTATTACGACTAGGAGATGTAATGTTGAGGGGGTATGGGGAGGGCTGTACAACTCAGAGAAGACAAGTAGTGATTCTATAGCATCTCACTACGCTGATGGACAGTGACTGTAATGGGGTTGGTGGAGGGGACCTGATGAAGGGGGTAGTTTAATAACCATAATATTGCACATTTAACTGTAGATTAATTATACCAAAATAAATTATTTAAAAAAAGAAAGAAGAAAAAGAAAAAAGAAAAAGAAAAACGCTTTCTGTAGCTACTGACTGAGCTAAAACTGGGAAGTAAAGCCTCATTCCTGAAACGCTTAACATCATCCTGTTTCCAAGCAGTCATTTCACTGTGTCAAACCCACAAAATTATGTCTAGTCCATTCTTACTGAGAATAATTAATGCACTTTTCATTTTACTATTTTGAAATTGTTATGGAATCATTTAAGGAGATATTTTAGCCACTAGTAGAGGAAAATCTTTTACCTCAAAGATATGTCTTCAGTTAAACAGTCAGTTTCATTCAGCCTAGATTTCCAATCAGATTCTGAGTCACTGCCTGCCAGGGAAAAATACTGATATCTAGATAAGCAAGAAATTTTTGGTTGAAACCTTCAGGCAAAATAAATGAGTTGTGTTTTATTTAAAAATGTATAAAAGGTTCAGGGGTTTATGCCAGAGAGAGAAAACTGCATTTATCTCTTCATTTATGTGAAGTGTGTAAAAACTGACTCTGAATCATTTAGGAAGCAAGCAGAGTGTGGAGGAGAGCCCTGATTTATTTTATATAAATACAAACTGTGCATTTCTTTTAGAGTGAAAACGTATCTTCATATTACTGGTATCATTTAACAAAATGGAAAAAGAACTTCTGTATCTTACTGTACTTTTAGATATATATTAGTGAAGGTTAGCTACTGACATGCACAATAAATGTTTGTACTGTAAAAAAAGATTCAGGAGGGAAGAAAATGCTACTAAGCAAAGGAATAGCTAAAATCCCCAGATCGAAGTCCCATGGTCAGCAGAAAGACTAAAATCAAATGCTAATTAAAGCTCCATTGAACGGGAAGGATAAATTAACAGAGTGGTTGCTATAGCAACCAAGGGCGTTTCAGAGCATCAGTTTCCCGAGTTGAAGCAGAGAGCCCCACTGCTGACATATTTGTTGAGCGAATGTATCCTGAAAATTCATCGCACAGACTCTTGCCGGACGCATGTTGCCCTCTCTGAAAGACCACGCCAAACAGGACCAGCACTTTTCATAATTACAGTCAGAATAAACTAACAGAAAATACTAAATGCATGGAAGACAGTTAACTTTGTTGGCCAGTAACTGGCCCTGAGATTTGCCAGGCACCCTCAGCATGAACACTGGCTCAGCCCTAACGTCAGTGCGGGCTTACCTCAAGAGAGCTCTGGGGACTGAGGAGACCTGGGGCCTGGTCGGGCTGCTCGGGTTTCTAGGTGCTCCGCCTCCATCCCTCCTGTCCATGGTGTGGCGGCTTCCCCTTCCTCTCTTCCTGTGCTGCTTCTGGGAGGCATGCAGCTCTCACCACCTTACCCACTTGGTCCCCAGGAACACCCTTAGCCACTAGATACCAACTCTGGTCTTTTTACAAAATAGGCCTGTTACACAGTAACCTTTTAAGCATCTCCATAGGAAACTGCAAAGCCCGGGGGAGGAGCACACTGAAGCCTGGGACCCTGGCCTGATCCTGCCACTTTAGGAGCTGTGTGATCTTGAGAGACTTAACTTCACTGAGCCTGCAAATGTGAGTGCATATGAACAGAAGAGTAATTTTCAAGTTTCATTAAGCAGTGAAACTCTTCTAATTGTTTTCAGTGAAAAATAAAGCAGAAGCCCAACCTGGATCTGAAAGCAGAGTTGTTAGGGACACAGCACAGGTCAGGATCCTGGGCCAGAACACCCAGGCCCCCAACCCGCCATGGAGCTCCCTGGCTCTGGAACGATGGCATTAGCTCAGGTACTCTGACCCCATCACCTCCCGACAGCCAGAGAAACCAAGGAGGTTTTCACACAGACACATGGCAAACGCAGAAGCCCTGATCTTCAAGAAACAGAGATGTCCTGTTCTCAATGAGAAACACAAATGATAAGAGTAAGTTGTACTTTGTAAAGGGAGTAAGCCAGGCCAGGCTTCCCCAGGGCAGCGTAGTCACAGCAAGCAGAGCAGGATGGGTCGTCGATGCACTGAAGCGCCTGCTCGAGTTGCTCACATGGACCAGAAACCCAGGCTGCAGGGCTTGACCACACAGAGAGTCACGGTTTGTGCAGAACGAACACTGTGTCAGGCAGTGGAGCTCCCACCCGGCCAGACCCCGGTGCCACCAGAATCCCACTGGTTTTCTGTGTCACACATCCTGGGGCAGCTTTGGTCTTCACGGCCTCAATGTGGCTGTTGCCTGGAGGATAAGAAATAATGCGTGGAGGATTCAAGATGGCAGCATAAGAGGTGAGACAGAGAATTCCTCCCAAAACCACATATAGTGTGAAAATATAGTTAATACAACTAGTCCTAAAACAGCAACAGGAAAGAAGGCTGCACTAGACTGCATAAAGACCTCACAAACAGAGCAGATCTCACGAAACAGGATAACATACCAAAGCCTTGATCAACATACCAAAGCTTTGATCCACGGGGACCCGAGCCCTTCCCCCACCCCAGCTCACTGACAGGTGGCAGAGAAATGGAGCAGGGAGGGGGTGGAAGCCTAGAACTGCTGAACACCCAGCCCTGGAGGTCTGCTTTGGACCACAGACCTACATTGTGTGGTGCTCTGGAGGTGGCTGGGGTTGGGGAGCTGGGACAAACAGACTGCTTGAAAGACTGAGGTTGTGGCCATTTGTGGAGGACAGGGATCCACACCCGGCCACTCTGGGACAAAGGAAAGGCAGGCAGTCTGAGAGGCTTCCTAGCAGCTAGAGGGCTGCTGAAGGGGCGGGTTTTTCACGGAGCTTGCTATGGGGGAGAAGGGATAGGTGGACAAGGTTGTCTGGGCACTCTCTGCCCAGCAGGTTGGGAATTTTGAGGAGCTTTGGGTGCCCCATTTCCCTGGCTGCCTACTCACCTCCGAGGCCCCCCACTGTGATACGCAGCCTGCTGCACCTTCCTCCTGCCTGCCGGCACTTGCTCACAAACCAGCAGTGACTGCGCTGGCATCAGGCCAGCCAGAGGCTCCGCCTACAACAGCTAGAGATGCCAGGCACAGAGGCTTGCACCTGTGTGCTCGGCCCACTGGTTCTGATACTGGAGACAGGCACTGTAGCCGGGAATCAGGAAACATCTCTTTCCTGCCCCAAGACACTAGTGCTGCTCCCCTATGACCCCCAACCTCACTCCAGGGGCTGAGCAGCTCCAGAGACTAGAGCTTATGGGCACTAGAGGGCAACACATAGAATTATGAAACATCAAAGGAACCTGGTTCAGACCAAAATATCACAACCCCCAGAAAAAGGACCAAATGAAACTGAATTCACCAATTTTCCTGAAAGAGAGTTTAAAATAAAAGTCATAAACATGCTCATGGAGGTACAGAAAAATATTCAAGAAATCAGGGACGAATTTAACACAGAGATTCAATCATTAAGAAATTCCATATCTGAAATGAAACATACAATGAAGGGATTTAAAAGCAAATTAGATGTAGTAGAAGAGAAGGTAAATGGAATAGAAATTAGAGAAGAGGAATACAAAGAAGCTGAGGCACAGAGAGAAAAACTGATCTCTAAGAATGAAAGAATATTGAGAAACTGTGTGACCAGTCCAAACGGAACAATATCCGCATTATAGGGGTGCCAGAAAAAGAAGAAGAGAGAAAAAGGGTTGTAAAGTGTTATTGAGAAGGTAATTGCTGAAAACTTCCCCAATCTGGGGAAGGAGATAGTCTCTAATGCCATGGAGGTGCACAGATCTCCCAACACAAGGGACCCAGGGAAGACAACATCAAGACATATAATAATTAAAATGGCAAAGATGAAGGATAAAGACAGACTTGTAAAAGCAGCTAGAGAGAGAAAGAAAATCACATACAAAGGAAAACCCATCAAACTATCATTAGATTTCTCAACAGAAACCTTACAGGCCAGAAAGGAGTGGAATGATAAATTTAATGTAGAGTAAAGAACACTCTATCTGGCAAAGTTATCATTTAAATTTGAAGGAGGGATTAAACAATTTTCAGATAAGCAAAAGCTGAGAGATTTACCTCCCACAAACCACCTCTACAGTGCATTTTGGAGGGTCTGCTGTAGATGGAAGTATTCCTAAGGATAAATAGATGTCACCCGGGGAAATAAAAGCACAGCAAAGTAGAAAAATTAATTACTAAGCAGATGCAAAATCAAATCAACTACCCCCAGTCAATCAAGGGATAGACAAAGAGTACAGAATATGATTCATAACATACAAAGAATGGAGGAGAAAGGAAAAGGAGACAAAAAAGAATCTTTAGGTTGTGTTTGTAATAGCATACAAAGTGAGTTAAATTAAACTGTTAGATAGTAAGGGAATTACCGTTGAACCTTTGGTAACCACGAATCTAAAGCCTGCAATGGCAATAAGTACATACCTATCGATAATCACCCTAAATGTAAATGGTCTGAATGCACCAATCAAAAGACATAGAGTCACTGAATGGATAAAATAACAAGACCCATCTATATTCTGCCTACAAGAGACTCATTTCAAACCCAAAGACATACACAGACTGAAAGTGAAGGGATGGAAAAAGATATTTCATGTAACTAAAAGGGAGAAAAGAGCAGGAGTTGCAGTACTTGTATCAAACAAAATAGACTTCAAAACAAAAAAAGTCACAAGAGACAAAGAAGGACATTACATAACGATAAAGGGGTCAGTCCTACAAGAGGATATAACTATTATAAATATCTATGCAACACAGGATCACCTACAGATGTGCAACAAATACTAACAGAATTAAAAGGGGAAATAGAATGCAACGCATTCATTTTGGGAGACTTCAACACACCACTCACTCCAAAGGACAGATCAACCAGACAGAAAATAAGTAAAGAGACAGAGGCGCTGAACAACATATTAGAACAGATGGACCTAACGGACATCTACAGAACACTTTATCCAAAAGCAACAGGATACATGTTCTTCTCAAGTGCACATGGTACATTTTTAAGAATAGATTATACTAGGCCACAGAAAGAGCCTCAGTAAATTCAAAAAGACTGAAACTGTACCAACCAGCTTCTCAGATCACAAAGGTATGAAACTAGAAATAAATTACACAAAGAAAACAAAAAAGCCCACAAACACATGGAGGTTTAATAACATGCTCCTAAATAATCAATGGATCAATGACCAAATAAAAACAGAGATGAAGCAGTATATGGAGACAAATGACAACAATAATTCAACACCACAAAATATGTGGGATGCAGCAAAGGCTGTGCTAAGAGGGAAGTATATTGCAATATAGGCCTACCTCAGGAAAGAAGAACAATCCCAAATGAACAGTCTAAACTCACAATTGATGAAACTAGAAAAGGAAGAACAAATGAGGCTCAAAGTCAGTAGAAGGAGAGACATAATAAAGATTAGAGCAGAAATAAATAAAATGAAGAAGAATAAAACAATAGAAAGAATCAATGAAAGCAAGAACTGGTTCTTTGAGAAAATAAACAAAATACATAAACCCCTAGCCAGACTTATCAAGAAAAAAAGAGAGTCTACACACATAAACAGAATCAGAAATGAGAAAGGAAAAATCACTATGGACACCACACAAATACAAAGAATTATTAGAGAATACTATGAAAAATTATATGGTAACAAACTGGATAACCTAGAAGGAATGTACAACTTTCTAAAAAAATACAACCTTCCAAGGATGACCCAGAAAGAAACAGAAAATTTGAGTAGACGAATTACCAGCAAGGAAATTGAATTGGTAATCAAAAACCAACCTAAGAACAAAATCCCTGGACCAGATGGTTTCACTGCTGAATTTTATCAAACATTTAGCAAAGACCTAATACCCATCCTCCTTAAAGTTTTCCAAAAAGTAGAAGAGGAGGTAATAGTCCCAAATTCATTCTACGAGGCCAACATCACTCTAATACCAAAACCAGGCAAAGACACCACAAAAAAAGAAAATTACAGACCAATATCCCTGATGAACATAGATGCAAAAATACACAACAAAATATTAGCAAACCGAATTCAAAACTACATCAAAAAGATCATCCATCATAATCAAGTGGGATTCATCCCAGGGATGCAAGGATGGTACAACATTTGAAAATCCATCAACATCATCCACCACATCAACAAAAAGATGGACAAACACGACATAACCATATCTATAGATGCTGAAAAAGCATTCGACAAAATTCAACATCCATTCATGATAAAAACTCCCAACAAAATGGGTGTAGAGGGCAAGTAACTCAACATAATAAAGGCCATATATGACAAACCCACAGCCAACATTATACTTAACAGCAAGAAGCTGCAAGCTTTTCCTTTAAGATGGGGAACAAGACAAGGATGCCCACTCTCCCCACTTTTATTTAACATAGTTCTAGAGGTCCTAGCCATGGCAATCAAACAACACAAAGAAATAAAAGGCATCCAGATTAGTAAGAAAGAAGTCAAAAACTGTCCCTGTTTGCAGATGACATGATATTGTACACAAAAAACCCTAAAGAATCCACTCTAAAACTACTAGATCTAATATCTGGATTCAGCAAAGTTGCAGGATACAAAATCTGTTGCTTTCCTATACACTAATGATGAACTAGCAGAAAGAGAAATCAGAAAAACAGTTCCATTCACAATTGCATCAAAAGGAATAAAATACCTAGGAATAAACCTAATGAAGGAAGCGAAAGACCTATACTCTGAAAACTACAAGACACTCATGAGAGAAATTTAAGAACATACCAATAGATGGAAACACATCCCGTGCTCATGGATAGGAAGAATTAATATCATCAAAATGGCCATCCTGCCTAAAGCAAACTACAGATTCAATGCAATCCCTATCAAAATACAAACAGCATTCTTCAATGAACTAGAGCAAATCATTCTAAATTCATATGGAACTACAAAAGACCCTGAATAGCCAAAGCAATCCTGAGAAGGAAGAACAAAGTGGGGGAATTACATTCCCTGACTTCAAGCTCTACTACAAAGCGAGAGTAACCAAGACAATTTGGTACTGGCACAAGAACAGACCCACAGACCAATGGAACAGACTAAGAGCTCAGATATAAATCCAAGCATATATGGTCAATTAATATATGATAAAGGAGCCATGGATATACAATGGGGAAATGACAGCCTCTTCAATAGCTGGTGTTGGCAAAACTGGACAGCTACATGTAAGAGAATGAAACTGGACTACTGTCTAACCCCATATACAAAAGTAAACTCAAAATGGATCAAAGACCTGAATGTAAGCCATGAAACCGTAAAACTCTTAGAAAAAAACATAGGCAAAAATCTCTTGGACATAAACATGAGCAACTTCTTCATGAACATATCTCCCCAGGCAAGGGAAACAAAAGCAAAAATGAACAAGTGGGACTATATCAAACTAAAAAGCTTCTGTACAGCAAAGGACACCATCAGTAGAACAAAAAGACATCCTACGGTATGGAAGAATATATTCATAAATGACATATCCGATAAGGGGTTGACATCCAAATTATATAAAGAGCTCACACACCTCAAGAAACAAAAAGCAAATAAGCCAATTAAAAAATGGGCAGAGGAGCTGATCAGACACTTCTCCAAAGAAGAAATTCAGATGGCCAACAGGCACATGAAAAGATGCTCCACATCCCTAATCATCAGGGAAATGCAAATTAAAACCACAATGAGATATCACCTTACACCAGTTAGGATGGCTAACATCCAAAAGACAAACAACAACAAATGTTGGTGAGGATGTGGAGAAAGGGGAACCCTCCTACACTGCTGGTGGGAATGCAAATTAGTTCAACCATTGTGGAAAGCAGTATGGAGGTTCCTCAAAAAACTCAAAATAGAAATACCATTTGACCCAGGAATTCCATTCCTAGGAATTTACCCTAAGAATGCAGCAGCCCAGTTTGAAAAAGACATATGCACCCCATGTTTATCGCAGCACTATTTACAATAGCCAAGAAATGGAAAGAACCTAAGTGTCCATCAGTAGATGAAGGGATAAAGAAGAGGTGGTACATATACACAATGGAATATTATTCAGCCATAAGAAGAAAACAAATCCTACCATTTGCAACAACATGGATGGAGCTAGAGGGTATTATGCTCAGTGAAATAAGCCAGGTGGAAAAAGACAAATATCAAATGATTTCACTCATCTGTGGAATATAAGAACAAAGCAAAAACTGAAGGAACAAAACAGCAGCAGACTCACAGAACCCAAGAATGGACTAACCGTTACCAAAGGGAAAGGGACTGGGGAGGATGGGTGGGAAGGGGGGGATAAGGGGGAAAAAGGGGCATCATGATTAGCACATATAATGTAGGGGGCGGAAACGGGGAAGGCAGTATTTATAGAGAAGATAAGTAGTGATTCTATAGCATCATACTATGCTGATGGACAGTGACTGTAATGGTGTATGTGGTGGGGACTTGATAATAGGGGGAGTCTAGTAGCCATAATGTTGTTCATGTAAGTGTACATTAATGACAGCAAATTAAAAAAAAAAGAGGGTTCTTAATGGGGAAAGCAGGTAAAGAATCCCCTGGGAGGCTATTGCAAAAACATACTCCCCCAGGATGTATCATAATATGGGTGTAACACTGACATTCTAGTAACTCCCTGAAATAATTCTGATCTCATACCCACCCCTACTTTCACCTCAAAGGAAAACCAGTTTTCCAATTGTCTAGAACCAGAAGCTTTAAACAATGGAAAGCTTTCACAGAGGCTGTACAGAATTAGAGGAGCTGTTTAATGAAACAATCAGCTACACTGTTGTACATTTTTTTATTTCCTATTCTTCAAAACTTGGAATAAATAAAAAATCGTGAGAAAGGATAAAAAAAGAAAAGAAATAATGTGTGTAGCTGAGCCCCTCACCACCAGGCTTCTGGGAGCACCTGCCAGTGGGCTCCGCACCTTTTTCTCTGTGTCTGTTCTGGTGGGCTGACCATAAATCTCCTCACGTTCCTTCCTCCTGGCTTCCATGGAGGTCATCCATGGGATGCCCGGTGAACGTCTGGGCAGGGAGGGAAATGCATGCTAGTCACCATGCCCAGCGCCCTCCCTGGGAAGTTGCCCAAGCTGATCTGTCTCTTCACTGAAGACCATCTCCTCCTTGCACATCCCTTTGGGTCTGGGACAGGGGGAGACCCTGGGCTCTGCACCAGCCCTGTGCTTTCCCTCAGCCCATCCATGACTTTCTCAGTAATCCTATCATTAAACTTCCCTTACTTATTCTAGTGGCAAGTGAGAGCGAGTGTCCAAAGCCATCTCTTGCCTAGTACCCCAAAGCCAGCTGGACGCTTTCCTCAGTGCCTTACAGGACTTTTGCTCACATAGTTCTTCCAGTTCAAAATCCAGCATTTCTGATGACACAACATCCTCCCTGTGAGGACAGCAGGTGGTCCCTGCAGCTCACTAACCTGCTAATTTGAAAGGCAGAACATATCCAATGGGAAAGACCAGGACTGGCTCCAACCACACAGTCACGCTGCAGATGCAGGCCTGGCACGTATCAGATCCCACTGGAGAAGAGTCCCCCTGAAAAGGGGGCCACCAAAGCCTTAAGTCTAGGAAGCCAGCTATGACAATGAGGAAATGTCCAAAAGAATGACAGAGGGATGACCTGAAGTCCTTGAACTGCTAACTACCCTAGATGCTCCTAGTCTGACTTCTTGTGTGTGTGTGTGTGTGTGTGTATTACATACATGTGTGTATTATAGATACATGTGTACATTATGTGTGCATATTATATGTATGTGTATGTTTATATTATGTATACCTGTATATATTATGTGTGTGTATAGGTGTTTATTATATATACATGTCTTATATATATGTGGGTATACCATGTTTTTGTATATTATGTATACATGTCTATGTGTATATATACATATATATATCATATATGTATGTTATACATTCATGTATATATTATATATACATGTGTGTATATATTTGTACATATAGGTGTATATTATATGCATGTGTATATTATATATGCATGTTTATGTGTATGTATGTGTGTGTTACATACCATTGTATGTTACATCTGTGCATGCATGTGTATGCTAATGTGTGTGTGTGCATATGTGTACTTATTTTATGTATATACTTTTAAGCCACTTCTGAGTTTTCTGTTACTTATTACAAAAATTGCTAAATCACTCATTCTCAACTTTAGGTCAGCTGCAGCCAGAGCATGATAGACTTTTTGGTGGTTTGAACGGCACGTGAGAGTTATGAACCTTGAAAATAAAAAGGCCCAGATGCAGAAGTGGGGGGGACTGAAAGGAATAAAATGAATGGTCTTGGTGGCATTATCTATACTAAATGTAAGGTAGGCATATGTATTATGAAATTTCCAGGGAAATCACTGGGGAAAAAAACGTGTGTGTTGGAGCGAGGGGAGGGGAGTTGGTAGGAAGCTAAGTCTTTCCCACACCCAGAAATCAACTGACATTCCTTAAAATTGTCTAGCATGTTTGAAATACCATAAAGAAGTGCTTCTCACCTCTAATGTGCAGGAAAATTCTCTGGGCATCTTAGGAAACTCCAGCTTGGGGCTCTCCAGGTGGGTGGGGTATGCGTCTGTCCTTCTAGCTGCCCCAAAAATGCTAAACTGGTCCATGACTTTGAGAAGCAAAGTCCCCACAGGCTGCACCGGCACCTGGTGGCCACCACAATGTGGTAGGAATGGAGTCTCAGGAGCTGAGCAGCCCTTATGTCCCAGGTGGGTGTGGAGAATCAGGGTGGGTGGGTTCAGGCCCCTCAGGCTCGTTCACTGGATCAGCCCATGTAACTCACACTGTTTGGGAAGCCCAGCGTGACACAAAGGGCACGTAATAGGAAAGTAGCCTCTCCTTCCTCAAAGGAGATTTCACAGAAAGTAATGGTGATGATGAAGAAGAGGTTTCTTTCCTGAGTGACAAAGAGGGGTTGTGCAGGACCCTGCCCTCACTCCACAAAGCCCCAGATCAAGTATACTGAAGTCTGCTCAGGGCAATGAGGTTGGGATACAGAATTCTATAGCAGTAAAAACAACACCTTCATTGATCTGCAAATACCACAATGTTCTTACAGTGTGTATAGGTGTTTATTATACATACATATGTATCATGTTGATATGAATAACTTAATATTAATTAACTTAAATATTAATATTAAAGTAAGCATTTAATTAAATATTAATTAGTAAAGTAACAAATATTAATTTTCAAGTAACCATTGAAAAATGTAAAAAGGTAAAGAATTCTGAAACATCCATGGTTGTTTTAAAAATCTATTTCAACATAGTGACATAAATACAAACTTACAAAAAGTACCTAAAAATAACAATTTTCCTTATGAAGTGTTTATTTGCTTTCAAAATAAACCACAGATTCTTTCAATAAGAAACATCCTTACACATTTAAAATTCAATTCAACTTAAGCTTCACCCATGTTCTCAGAGCTATAGATAAGTAATTATAAACATATTCTCAGAGTCAGCTCTGCAAAAATATCTGGTAAAAAAATGAGTCAGTCATTCAGGTGGAATTTCTACAGATGTCAAACATTTGGAAGCATGTGAATGATTGATCCCATTTTTTATTTTTCATCTGAATGTTCTTGCCTTTTCTAGAGTATATATTGTCATAGTATACATCAGTTTCTCAAAACTGAATGCATTTTAAAAGATGGAGAAAATTATAATTACTTACCCTCTAAATATGGGACTATTCTTTCACAAAATCACTAATCATAAGGGTTCAAATAAAAGTCAAAATGTAAAGAGCTCTTTTACTTCTTGAACATACAAGTTATATCAGAGGAAAGCTGGGTGCAGTGAGAGCTACAATTTTGAAATTGATTTAATTTGTTTTCACTATTTTCCATCACTCTGCCATTCCAACCTGTCGACAATAAAAATGGAATTTATTCATATTGTGGTATGTACATGAAACTCATCATTAGAAATATTCATCAGGATTTAAATTAAAAGCACAGTCATAAGAAGTAAGAACTATCAACCACTTTAAATAGCACCTGATAATTTAAGAAAAAAAATCCCTTAAGAACCATTTATTGTTAACACGTCAACTAGAAATGCCTTTAAAGTCACACCAATCGATTCCAGCTGTGGAAGTAAAGCAATCCAGACCTTCATTAGATTGGTTATATCTTCATTAGCCCCATGGTTGTCGATGACATTTAGTGGGACCCTATCTGAAGAAGGTAAAACATTACAGATTCTGAATAATGCAATTGTATTTACTTTCTGCTATGTAAATCCACTTATTTTATAACATAAATGCAATATAATATCAATTATTAAAATATGCAAGGCCATTAAAATATATTTTGATATTAATAAAATCAGAGCAATTTAAAAACAAAAAAAATTAAGTGCCCCTTTTAAAGATCGGTTTTTGTCTCAAGCCCAAATGTTCCCCCTCTGCGAGAAGAAAATAATCACCATCACCATCTGCCAATGACCTGCTGTGCGAAATACTGTTCAGATCTTTGCCGTAACACTGTTAGAATGGGCTCTTCTTATTCCCATTCTGATATTTGTAATGGATGTGTTTAAAAATACCTAGTAATGATTACACATGAAATAAAAACAATATAACACATTGACTAGACTCACGATGGCAACATTAATGCTCAGTAAATCTATTCGGGACAAGCAGAGAAGGCCCAGCCAGTGGTAGGGCCTCATAAGAAATTTAAGGCCAGGAAAGACTCCCTAACGGGACATCAGAATTATCACAAGACTGTGGTCATTTGTTGGCAGGCAGGAGAGGCAGATGTAAGCTGCCTCTTTCCTGAATACCTGGGTGATGGCCAGGGGGTGCCACAGCACCCCACCCCGGGCACTGAGTCTGCAAGTGCAGGACAGAGCAGGCTTAGAAGCAAAGCCTGCCAGCAACACGAGTGCCTCGGACTGCGCAGCAGTAACTATCCAAGAAGCTGCCCAAGGCCCTCAAAACTGTGAGGAGCAGCAAGCGAATTCAGTTTGAACATGTGTGGAGAGAAATAACCTGAGACATGACTGATGCAGGTACCCAGCTGGACACTGGGCAGCAGCATGGGTCCTGGAGATCAGCCCACCTTGTGGAACTCAGGTGACAGCTGGACGCGGCCAGCATCTCAGCCCCAAAGAGGCTGGCGCGTGCCACGGTGACACCTGAAAAGCTGTCATGGCCACTCCACCATGGCTGGTGCCAGAACAGCCAGAAACCAGCCAACTGAAGGGCAGGGCTCAGCAGGGCAAGGTCAGGAGTACGCTCTCTCCCAGGCAGCCACAGATGTGAGGCGCGGTCCTGCGCTCAGTGCATTAGGAACATTGCTAGGCTCTGTGTGCTCTTGTAGGACTACTGCGTCTCCGTGAAAAGGATTGGCAGCAACCCCGTTTTGAAGGTCCCGTTGCCTCAGTAACTGTCAAAGCGAGAGTGAGGCTCTACCAGCCTGATTCCCTTTGACTCAAAAGGTGTTTCCCTTCATTCTAAAGCCAGCACACACCACGTCACTTCCTCTGGGATTTTGTGCTAGATCCCAGCAGATGAAGACAGTCATGTTGAAGAATCTCCAAATCATGCTCAGGGCAAACTAAAGAAAGTCCTTTAATGAGAAGTAAACTCGCAGAACTCATTGCATAAGAGGTGGCCCAGGCTACAGACAGGAACATATCCAAAGGTATGTGAGGAGTTACTCAGACGTTTCCACCTAAGATGTGCCGGCACAGATGGGCTTCTGCAAGCGGTTCTCCAGTGCCTGGGGCTGGATGTGGGCTCCAGTGCAGGGCACAGAGGTCTGCATGTGGCACACAGGGGCTGTGCTGCCCTTCTACCTGTGCACAGTCTCCTAAAACTGCCCAGAGAACTATCATCTCAGAGACGATGACACCCACCTGCATAGCAGCCAAAAGGGGCCAGGCTGCCCAGCCTTAGTCCTCAGTCCCCAGGCAAAGTGCAGTGGTGTTCTGCTCTAATTTAAAGTTTTATTTGTGCTGGATTTGTTTCTATGCTGCCCTTTTCTTTTCTAACTAGGCTGAGGTTACATCTTAAATAAGCCAAGAACAGGGACTTACTTTGCCACTGCGGTGTTCCTAAACCTGCCTAGAATTATGTCTGTGTGTGGTGGGCACATGATCGATGTTCACTGAATGGATGAATGAATCGACATACAGGGTTATACCAGCTCTAGCTACAAGTTTGTCCTTCCTTTCTACTGCACTTTTAAAGGCACACACAAAGCCACGTCACTGGGAAAGCTATCCCAGGAGGAAACACAAAAGAGAGAGTTCTCTTAGGAAGCCACATACCCCCTCCCCAGCTCACCCCAGCCCAACTCTAGGCCCCCCTCCCCTCCACCTCAGTCAAACGCCACCTCTTCAGAGATGGTGTCTCCAGCCACCTCAAGAAATGGGGCTCCCTACACCCGGGCCGCCTGGTCTCCATCTCCATCTCCCGTCCTTTCTTTGCACTTTTTGTAATTTGTTGGCATTTCATTCAGCCACCTCTATGCTGGTGTTCGCTCGCCCTCTGGGGTGAGAGTTCACAGGTGAGAACAGCACATTCACAGCCCCTGTGAACACTGGATGCAGGCTGCATGCTGCGGAGGCATCACACTGAGGGAGCCACCCTACTGAGACCTCCTCACTGGTCTGCCTGCTGCTGGTCACACAACCTCTGGTACATTCCCCAAACCCACCCCCGGAGTAACCAGTGTGAAAGATAACCCCATCAAGCCCAACCGTGGCTCAGAGCCCTGTAGGCACTGCTCACAGACGTAAGGAGAAAGCTCCAGGGACTCAATATAGCCACTTCATGTTTCATTTTCTTCCTAACACTCTGCTCCACAGAGGAGCTCCCAAATTTCCCAAATTTGCTATGATGTTTATACTTCTACACTTGTCCGCTCTTACCCTCCCCCTCATCCACAAACCACCTCAACTCCAGCCCAACATGCATGCCCAGGGCTCAGTGACTGGCCAGGCATACCAACCAGTACAGATCTTAGAAGGCAGAGTCCTCACCTGCACATCCTGCATTCCAGGGGATGGAAAACACCAGAGAATCAGTTTCTCAGCATGAATTCTCCTTCCCCTGGTGGAGGTGCAGAATTGCTTCTGTTTGATGCCCACTTAAACTCTAAATTCTATCAGGACCAGCGTCAGCCTGACCTGGGTGGGCACTGAGAACTCAAATGGTCTCTGTCTAATAGGCAGCATTATAACAGTGGCAAAAATAACAGGGAAGCAGTATTACATATGGAAATGTCCCATGGTTATAAGTAAGAGTCCGGTGAGCAAGAAATAGACCATTCTTATTAATTCACACCCCTAGGAAACCATAAATACATATCATCTTACAGAAGATCAGGTTTGAGCTGCCCCACATTACAGCAATAGGTCTTACTTATTTCTCTGACCTATCCTCACCTGGCCTGAGCCCCCTTCTCCTGGCCTGAGCTCCCACCCACTGGCCTGAGCCTTCATCCCCTGGCCTGAGCTCCCATCCCCTCGTCTGAGCTCCCATCCCCTGGCCTGAGCCCTGATCCCCTGGCCTGAGCCTTCATCCTCTGGCCTGAGTCTTCATCCTCTGGCCTGAGTCCCATCCCCTGGCCTAAGCCCCCATCCCTTAGCCTGAGCCCCCATCCAAAGCTGAGTGCTGGCTGGTCACATGAACACTTAATAACTCAGGGTATTTTAGTCCTTTTCCTAACTACAGATTTCTATGCAGCTGGGAACTAGTCACGAGATAATGCTACCCAAACTCTCTGTAGGATTTGGATGATGCTCTCTTCATGACACATTATAAGAAATGAAGAAATAAAGGAAAAAAAAGAAGTTTAGCAGTACACACTATAAAAGTCCTAGGGACAAAAATTTTGATCAGTTTTTGAGAATTTTTAGACACTGTACTAAAAGGTTAGCAAACATTATCTTATGTAATGTTGATAAAATTACTGAGTAATATATACTGTTCTCATTTCCCTCTTAGACATGAAGAACCTGAGCTCTGAGAGGTGGTCTTGCCCAAGTCTACACAGCTCGCAAGACACATCAGAATTTGGGCTTGTCCACTAGAGCTGTTTTCCTGAAAGGAAGCAGAGGCCATAAGGCTGCCTCTCCAGCAAGCCTCCCACCCCCTTTGAAGGGTCCAGCCCATCTGTCAGGCTCTCTGATGCCCTGAGGTTCCTACCTTGTGGTCTGCATATGCCTTCCTGCTGTGCTGGACGCTCTGCCCACATCCCAACCTGATGAGTCCCCCATCACTCCAAAGCATTTCAAATATCACTTTTCCCACAAAGTCTTCCAAGATAGCTCTAACTGGATATCGTCTTTTATTATTGGTTATTAACAGCATATTGGTTATGTCTTTACTATATGATCACACACTTCCTAAGGAGATGACCCATGCTCAAATTACCTTTGTAATTCTACAACTCTGGTTTTCATAGAATAGGTGCCCAATAAATATCTGTTTAAGTAATGCTTTGTGACCATCTGTCAATAAAAATACATATCAATGGTATGATTATTCTTTTTTTTCAAAAATATCTGTGGGTACAAGGTTCCCTACATGATACTAAACATTGGTGATAATGGTCAAAAGAGGTAGCTCCTGGCTACAAGAATAGTGTAGTCCAAGGGAAGACACAAATAACCCAGGGTATGCTTAGAAACTAAATGGATAGTGAGTTCAGTACGATGACAAGAGGAAGCACAGGGCACAGGGTCAGGGAGGCTGCTGGTCCCAGATCAGGAGCCCAAGGTGAGAATGAGGATGTCACTCAATCAGAGCAAAAGGAAGGAAAGCTGTCCCAGACCAAAGGAGCAATTTGGGGAAGGGTCTTGGAGGCAAGCATTTATGGAGCACAGATCTTGAGACAAGGGTTGGCTTCTGAGAGGCAAGCCAGCCTGGAACCAGCCCTCTGTCCTGAGCATGGCACCCTGACTGCTTTCTGAAAGTGAAGGAATGCTCAGAGGAGGTGCCCACATCACCACCTGCAAAGTGTCCCTGCTGGTATGCACTCCTCTCTGCCCAGGTCTCCATGAGATGGGCCAGTGTCCCAGACTCACAGCCTGGACTTAGGAATCGTTTCTTCCTAATGGCTTAAAGGAAGAGAAAGCCTTGTAACAATAGTCTCAGAGTAAGTGAGGTTGGAGCATCACGAGTTTTCTGAAGAAAGTACATTTATCTTGTTCAGCTCATCTGCACCCACTGCTATGGCTCAATAAGGACAAACTGGGCCCAGTGCTGCCCCGGGGACCAGGCCACCTCCAGGCCACTCCAAGAACCTCCCCTCAAGACAGACGTGGGCCCTCCAGGTCCTCAGGAAGGATGAGCTTGAGTGACAGCGGGAGTAGGCCACTGTGACTCGGGAGACAGGGACACCGTGTTAAGCCACTAAATACGGTCTGTTTGTTGGATGCATCTAATTCCTTGGTTCGAGGACACCTGTGGGATTCAGAAGCACTTACATTACCTCAGGAACTGCATGTGCCTCTTTTGATCAGGATATCTGATCTCCTGCAGAAAAAATATCCAGAAAAATAACACAGAATGTGGATGTATTGGTGGTGTTCTTCAGCATATGTGACTATATTCTGTTCAGACATCCCATGGACAAAAACACCTTTTGAAAATTTGAGATGGGATTTTTATCCAACAGGAGGGAGCTTTGTCTAATACATTGACGTGGGGTGTGTACATTTAAATTTGTTCATTATTGCCATTAAAACGTGCAAGGTTGGAGTCACAAAGAGTGCATGAGTCACCAAGCTTGAAACCCTCTCACTGGATTTCACACCCAAACCAGTTCCAAGGAATAAAGAGAAGGCCTACCCCTTGAGCCCCTCCCTTGAGTAGCCGCCTCAGCTTGGTCATGGGACAAGAACACTGAGAGGCAGAGACTCGCCCACACTGTTCCGCAAGCCTTTATGTAAGACCTTTGGCTGCTATCTTCTCTGGACTTCTCTGCGATGTGGTTTGGAGGATGTGGAAATGTGTATTCAGGAATGAGAAGGAGGCAGGTGACCTCTATATCTGAAGGAAATTATTAGGTAGAAGGCTGTGTCTCACCGATCCAGAATAGACTGCTAGACAGCATGCTCATGTTATTAAAAGGGTTACATATATTACATTTATACTAGGAAAATTGATCCTGTTAGGAATCCTGTCTAAATGCTTTATACAGTTTCTAGTACATTCCTGCACAATAATAACATACTGATGAATAAAAAGAAAATAACAAAACCAGTAGAGGTTAAACACTAAGCAATATTTCTTTTTAGCACATAGTACCCTTTATGAGAGGAAATTGTTCTTTTCTCTAGAGAGAGCTTAGATTGTTAAATGATCAACATAAAAAAAACAAATTATGTAAAAACATAAAACATAAAAAATAAACATAAAACAGCATAAAAATAACAAACAAATCAACAAATAAAGCAATTTATCTAAAATAAATATCTGTTCCAAATAAAATAAATAAATTCTTGGGAAAAGAGAAAAGTGATTCTGGTTTAACACTGGAGTTTTGTACTGCTATCAATTGAAAAAAGAACTTGCCTATCTCACAACATAGATCTCTAGTAAAAGTAGGTTTAACACAAGTTTTCCCACTCTGGTTAATTTTCTTTCTAGAATTAGATAAGGATCCAATATAGTTTTTCTAGAAAGGGAACAAAACAAAATCAAACCTAGCAAATTTTAAACTATTTTTGCCAGTAATTCTAGAATATAGTCTGTTGCTTAATTTTCTCTCACCTTTTTGGACACTTCATTGTAGAAAGTTGTTCACTTACTAAAGGAGGGAATTAATTATTTAATATGTATACACCACCTCTTCTTGCCTAAAAACAAATACGGAAACTCAGTGATTATTTCAGCTAATTATCTTTAGCTCTTTGTAGAAACATTGCATTTTCTTGTTTTCAGATGTTTTTATAACAATCAGAATTATATAGCTTTAGACTTGAAGGCCATCCAGTCCAACTACCTCATTTTACACAAAAGTAGTAGAGATACTAAGTGACTTGTCAAATGTAACCTCACACTTTCACATAAGTCAGTTTACGTATACTTTGCTTTGCCTTAACCAGCACAATTTAGTCAACAAGATTGTGTTAACAATGGGTAAAATGCAACTATTTTCGGTGACTGGAGAATTCCAAGGAGTCCATCCTGACAACACCACAAACTGAAAAGCTCAGTAGAGATTATAGATCAGTGCAGTCTTCATTAATTGGAAAAAGTCTGTAAAAGTGTTATATACAAAATGAGGGGCACATAGACTGCTTTCAGCAACGTTTTTTTAAAAAATGAATGAATCGATATAAGAATTGTCTGATCCTTAATTGACAAATCTCAGTGAGTCTAAACGCCTACCAAGTACCAGTTTTTCTCTGTTAAACTGAAGTAGGGGCATAAACCCCTGGGTGGTGGGAAGAAGTCATTCAAGGAATCTATTCGTCCCATTAAAAACAGTAAAAGAAGAAACCATCCTATTAATTACTAGAAGTCTTCCTAGGTTGGTAGAATTTGAGTGGGGTAGTTCTTACTAGTATTTTTTTTTCCTCTTATGTCTAGTTGTTTTTATTTTCACTCAGTATTATGTGGGTAAGATTCATATATGTTTTTGTTTGGTTGGTTTGTTTTTTGTTTTTTTTTTTGTATCATTAATGTACAGTCACTTGAACATTATGGTTATTAGACCCCTATTATCAAGTCCCCCCCACATACCCAACTACAGTCACTGTCCATCAGCGTAGTAAGATGCTACAGAATCATTACTTGTCCTCTCTGTAAATACTGCCTTTCCCGTGTCACCCGCCGCTGCATTATGTGTGCTAATCGTAATGCCCCCTTTCCCCCCTTATCCCTTCCTTCCCACCCAGCCTCCCCAGTCCCTTTCCCTTTAGTAACTGTTAGTCCATTCTTGGGTTCTGTGAGTCTGCTGCTGTTTTGTTCCTTCAGTTTTTGCTTTGTTCTTATACTCCACAGATGAGTGAAATCATTTGATATTTGTCTTTCTCTGCCTGGCTTATTTCACTGAGCATAATACCCTCTAGCTCCATCCATGTTGTTGCAAATGGTAGGATTTGTTTTCTTCTTATGGCTGAACAATATTCCATTGTGTATATGTACCACATCTTCTTTATCCATTCATCTACTGATGGACACTTAGGTTGTTTCCATTTCTTGGCTATAGTAAATAGTACTGCGATAAACATAGGGGTGCATATGTCTTTTTCAAACTGGGCTGCTGCATTCTTAGGGTAAATTGCTAGGAGTGGAATTCCTGGGTCAAATGGTATTTCTATTTTGAGTTTTTGAGTAACCTTCATACTGCTTTCCACAATGGTTGACTAGTTTACATTCCCACCAGCAGTGTAGGAGGGTTCCCCTTTCTTCACATCCTTGCCAACATTTGTTGTTGTTTGTCTTTTGGATGTTGGCCATTCTAACTGGTGTAAGGTGATATCTCATTGTGGTTTTAATTTGCATTTCTCTGATGATAAGGGATGTGGAGCATCTTTTCATGTGCCTGTTGGCCATCTGAATTTCTTCTTTGGAGAAGTGTCTGTTCACGTCCTCTACCCATTTCTTAATTGGATTATTTGATTTTAGTTTGTTGAGGTGTGTGAGCTCTTTATATAATTTGGATGTCAACCCCTTATCGGATATATCATTTATGAATATATTCTCCCATACTGTAGGATGTCTTTTTGTTCTACTGATGGTGTCCTTTGCTGTACAGAAGTTTTTAGTTTGATATAGTCCCACTTTTTCATTTTTGCTTTTGTTTCCCTTGCCCAGGGAGATATGTTCATGAAGAGGTTGCTCATGTTTATGTCCACTAGTATTTTTTAGAAAAAAATCAAGCTTTTGATTTTGTAAAATATTATTGAAAAAGGAAAGACTATATAAATTTAAAATATGTGATTGGATTAATTTCTGGAGTATTTTTTTTTACCACAGCAAGATTTTTTCCAAAAAAAATTAACACCAACATATTTTACAATAGATGCTTCAAATCCTACTATGCAGAAAACCACATCCTCACCCCTAACCCTACAAGGGCCTGGCAGGTGCGTGGGTAGATTGAGTGCCAGCGGAGGAAAGTTGTCACCAGGCGGCGCTCTTGCAAGAGGAGCTTAAATTTCTTTTTAACACACAGAAAGGGGAAAGGTAAAATGGAAAAATACCTCATTTTATCTGCCTAAGACCTGCCTGATATGAAATTTTACTTTTTCTTCAGTATAGCTGAACATAAATGTTCACATTTTAGTCATACTGCTTGCAAAAGAAAAGCTTACTAAGAAATTAAACCATTTGCTTTCAAGAGAGCAGAGTATAAACACATACCCCGCAAAGGTGTGTGGTGAGGGGAGGTTAGATGGTCACATTTTAGTATCTTCTGTCTATCCTATTTACTCCTCACTCGGCCAAACTGTCTTCCCGAGAAAACAGACCTAGTGAAGAGAGGCACACAGAGAGAGGATGCCTTGGAGTACCTGGCTCCAGCCATCCCCGGGTCCCTGCTGCGCGGGTAGCCTGCTCATACACCTTCTGCAGCATCCCACGGGGTGGCAGCCGTAAGGGTGGAGCTTTCACTCTCCCTCCTGGTGTTCTTAGAACACTTTCCCAATCATATTCCAGACTTGGAGGATGTCCAGCTCTTGCCCAGAAAGCACCAATGAAATGGGAAAGTGCGCAATTGATTGATAATACATTTTACAAGCAAAAAATAAAATAAAATAAAATAAAAATGATAGAGATAAATTGTTCAACTTTCGCAAATGTGCCTATCTACATCCATCCAAGAACCAAAACTTTCCGAAGGGTTTGGGCCTGGAGGGAGGGGGCCGAAAGGGCTTTGGGGTCTCGGAGGAGGAGCCTAGAGTCCCTTGGTGCACGGCGCGGTCCCAGCGGGGGACCACCGCTCGTCCGACGCGTGGGTTCCGGGGAGGAGGCGCGTCCGAGAAGGGAGTACGCCTAGGGAAGGGAGCGTCCGGGGAAGGGGTGCGTCTGGGGAGAGGTTGCGTCCGGTAAGGGGGTACGTCTGTGGAGGGGGTGCTTCCAGGGAAGGAGTGCGCCTGGGGAAGGGGTGCTTCCGGGAAGGGAATGTGTCCGGGGAGGGGGCTGAACCTGGGAGGGGGTCCGTCCGGGAAGGGAGTGCGTCTGCGGTCTGGGTGCCGCGGCACCTCCTGCCCCTCAGCGGTGAGCCCGGACGTGGTGGAACCTCGCGGGTTTTCCTCCGCCTGGCCCCCGCCCTGGGGCGGCCTGGGAGTCGGTTCCTGAGTGGCCCCCAGACGCGCCGCAGAGCCCTCCAAAACGGATAGGCTCTAATTGACTTATTAAAGTCGAGGCAATCACGTAGTTCCTTTTTTAATAGCCCAAGATCTACATTTAGACAAAAACAGATCTGAGTTCCTGGTAAAGGCGTTTCTTCTCATCCTGTCACAAGTGACAGGAACGGAGGGAAATAGACTGAAGGAGAGAAGGGGGAGGCGCAGGGAGGAGCGCAGGGGGTAGGAGGCCGAGTGCGGAGAAGGGGAGGAGGTGGGGGAAGAGCGGAGGGAGGGGGAGGAGAGAAGGAGCGGGAGGCGGAGGGTGGCTGGGGGGGGGCCCGTTGAGACGGGAGGAGAGGGGCGGAGGTGGCGGGGGTCTGACTGAGGGCCGCACCGTACCTACACTTGGGCTTCTAATTAAAGACCCGCGGAGCCCTCGGGGACCCGCCTGACGTCGGCGCGCGGGGGGATAAGAGGCGCGCACCCCCGGCGGCCGCGGTCCCGCTCCAGACGCAGCTACGCGTCCCTGTCCCCGGGCGTCCTGTGCGCTCCGCGGGTCGGGGCGCCGCCGGGCATGGAGTAGCGGGACGCACAGCGGCTTGGGGTGCGGGGACACACGCCGGAGGACGCCAGCGGCTCCGGAGCGCGGGGACAGGTAACAGGGCCGGGATCCGGCGCGTAGGTGGCCGAGGACCCAGGGGTTTCCAGTACCCGGCACAGCAGGAGGCCGGAGCGAAGATCCCCGCTTGGGGACTTCACGGTGGGGCTCGGGGACACCAGGCTGGGGAAAAGGGGCGACCCGCTTGCAAAGACGCTGCTGGAAACTTGAGCGCAGCAGCCCGAGCTGGGCGCGCGGCCCCCACTCACCCGAGCGCGCTGCGTTGCTCTCCGGAAGGGAGGTGGGCGCGGCGGCCGGACCCTCCAGACTTGCCCGCCCATCCGGGAGTTAACCGCCGCGGCACCGCGCGCTTCCTAGAGGTTAAAGAAAGTTCCGCGGATGCTCCGCGCTGCGAAGTCCGGGAGGACGCGCTTTCCCAGGGAAGTTGGGAGGCCCGCGGCAGGGCGGGACGCGCACAGAGGGCGCAGCCCCCGAAACTCTGCTCCCAGTGCCCCGCGGGTGGGACCTTGGGTGGGTCCCCAGATCTGTGCCAGGCGCCCCTCCTACGGGATTAGCGGGGATTCTTGGGTGTCCGCGGGGGTTCACGGGGATTAGTGGGGTTCACGGGGATCCTGGAGTTTGAGAGGATGGAGACGGCCTTCAGGGGGTCGCGGTCTGGGCGGGAGGGGCGATCGCGTCCCCGCCAGCCCGTCTACCTTATCCTGGCCTCCTCTCTGTCCCCGCAGCCAGCCCAGCTCCGGAGCGTCAGCCCCTCCAGCCGCGCCCACCGAGCGCAGCATGCGTGCGCCCGGGCGCCCGCTCCTCCTGGGGCTGCTGCTGGTCCTGAGCGCGGCCGGGCCCGGACAGGGGGTCGCGCAGACCCGCGAGGCCGCGGAAACACAGACACTGCTGCGGCTCATCGCTGAGGTGGTCCAGGAGCTGAAGAAGTTCCACGCGGGCGAGTCCAAGCGGCTGCAGCTCCTGGGCCCGCAGCAGGATCCCCTGCGAGGCGGGGCAGGTGCGGCGGGCGCCGAGGAGCAGCGAGCGGGTGAGTGCGCAGCGCGCTGCGGGGACCCGCGGCGGCCCGGCTCCGTGTTCCTGTATGGCAGGTCCCCGCGGCCCAAGAACAGTCTGTGCGCTTGGCAATAGAACTAAGAGAACACACATATTTTTAAAAGATAAATCCATTTCGATTGTTTTTAAAAAGCTAGGCAACATTGTTTTTAAAGGAAAATGGGAGGCCCGTAAATGATGCCTCACAGACCTGAGCTGCCACCTAGGTCAGTAATTTCGGCAGAGCCGTCATCTGGTATTTTGGAAATGGAAATATTCTGAGCAAAGCATTTTCGCTTGGACAGGAACGTTTTAAAGCTCCCCCACGCCGGCACAGCCTTCCCAGAGTGGCTGCCCCTTGGGACTTTCCGAGGAAAGCATGCAAGCTTTTAATGCTTTTGTGACACAATTAGGTCAAATATGATTAAGGTCAGTTTTATATAGACTGAGTAAAGTTTGGGGAAAATGAACATTAACATTCAGGATACGTGTAAACCTTGCAAGCAAAATGGGGTGGAAACGACCCTTAGGATGGGAAGTATTTGTGGTAAAATAGTGTGGCCACCTACAAGCTAAGTTACTAGGCCAGAACAGATGAGTATAAACTGGTTACAGACGACCAAACAAGTAAAAAGGTTGAAATCAGAAGGGTTGCCGGTAGAATCGGAGGCTGGTTCTCGAAAGCGAGTCAACGCTACTGCAGCGGGTTTGTGGGGCAGCTGCCCCCTGCTGGAGAGCCCCCACCGCCAGGGAGTCCCACTCCCTGCCTGGGAGCACTACCCTCTCCGGGAATTTCACTTTCATCTTATAGACCAGGTTAATACCTATTTCCATGCAATTACAGCAGCCTTCGACATAACAGGTAGTTTTGAAGGCATTTAATCTTTTTCTAAAAATATACTTAGAAAAAGTAATGTTTTACAATAAATTCCTTGTTTAGAGAATTAGGTTTTCTTTCCAGAACTTTGAGAGGTTGTGGGATTTGATTCCCAAATTCTTCAAAATGAAAGTAAGTGTGATTTGTTCACTGAAAACTGCCATACACACATGCCCTATGCCATTAAAGCCACTGCCCCTGTCATAGTGGTAGAGACCACACAGATAATATTGGAGCTTTGTGAGTAGCTAATACTATTCAAATAAAAATACATCCCTGGTTACCAGTCTTCACATTGTCATATACAACAGTCAAGGAGGCTCCAATCTGTTTTATATACTGCAATGTAATATGGCTAATGCAGTTTCCAGCAACTTTCTTCAACATTCTCTTAAGATCACATTAAAAAAAATGTTTCTTTCAAGCAATATAATAACTTCTTTCTCCTCAAGCAGAAATTGTCCCTCGAGATCTGAGGATGAAGGACAAGTTTTTGAAACACCTTACAGGTAAGTTTTCTCAGTACTCGCTGCCCACCCCGCCCTAGGTGCTTGCATCCTGTGAGCTCTCACCTTGCTTCTTCCTCCATGTTCCAGGTCCTCTTTATTTCAGTGCAAAGTGCAGCAAACACTTCCACAGGCTTTACCACAACACCAGAGACTGCACCATCCCCGCATGTAAGTGACAGTGTCTGGATTGCTTTGGAAATGCAATGTAGATGTGACTTCATGTCCTTCCACTTCAACAGGTTCCTGCCTTCTGCTCCCCTTATTTGCTAACGTATGTTCCCTCTTAACTATGGAATTAGGGGTGAGGGGACCGGGCCATTGAGGAGATAGCCACATTCTGCAACTGGTGCCAAGCTGAAATTTATATTCCCTGCAATTAATCCGCCTGTGGAATGGGCTGAGCTTGTCCATTCACACTCTGGTCTTGTTTATGAATTTGGTCAGATAACTGTATTTGTGTCTGCTCCATCATGCCATTAAAGCAAAATGCTAAGAACCAGTTTTAAGTGGCTGCTGCAGAGAACATCAATGGACCCAGGCCATCCTAGTCCAACTCTCTTGACCATCCCACTGCCCCGACCAGAGACTTTGTTTCCATCAGTAACTAACCTCTTCACCCAAGAACTGCTCTTCCTGCTGGTGTCATCACTAATTCAGAAATGCTGAGCTGCTCCGCTCCATCCTGTGGCTTTAACTTTCTGGCTGTTTATCAACAACAGGATGTATTTTACTTCCCCACAAGTGGTTCTTTGTGCTCTTCGCAAAACATATAATGATGGCAAGTGATTTATGAGCCAGAGTGACATCTGTTTGAGCCCTAAAACAATTTTTTCTGTAAGGACTACAACTTCTCTCATTTAAGGTTCCTGGGAGGAAAGTCGTGCAGATACGCTAGGCATCTAACTAGCTGTTTTCAGACTATCCATGGGGCAGCAGACCAGACCTGCCTGTTCTGCCTTCAAAAGACATAAACCACTTTCCATGAAATGCAAGTTTTTCTGCTTAGGCAGCAGTTACCCCAAATCCAAGTTTTCATTTGTGGAGCTCCTGAAGGCACAATGGCAATAAGATTGGGGGGAAGCCAAGTACCTTCCATTAACACAGTGGCGGGAAGTGTGGGCCCAGGTCCCTGCCAGGCTGCTTGCTCTCACAGCCACACGGAGGCAGGCAGCACACATGCCCCGCGGCTGCTGGTTGTTTCTTGAGCACTGTGCTTCAGTCCACCCTCCCACGCATGCCACATGGACTTGGCACATTCCTCCCTCTGAAATGGAATCACCTTCTGTTTGAGAATTAACCTGCTTCCTGGGATCAGAGAACTTTCTCATTTTGATTGTTTAAATGTGTATACATTTTTACATTAAATGCTGTCTTACAATAACAGGGCCACATATTCTAAATTTGAAAGTGACCCTGACGTCATCACTTCTAACCCCTTCACCCCTTGTGCCGTGACACACACACGCTCTGCTCTGCACGTCCTCCTCCAGAGCATTGCATGTGCCCACAAATGCGGCCACCTTTCACTCACAGAACTCAGCCTCATGCCACCGAGACTCCCAGTCACCCAGGAATGAGGCAGTGATCAGGAGCCGTCCAGCCCCTGCTGGCCTCAGGGGCAGAAGGCCCAGACCTGTGCCCTGGCTGAGTGGTTACTTCACTTATGTGGTCCCACCTCCCCCAACAGATAGCTAGAGCTGAAGTGGACTGCATCTGTGCAGCTCTAGGCTGCATCAAAGACAGTCCCTAGCATCCTGGGTCAGCCCTGAAAGGAACCAGCCTTCCTCCCATGTGGGTCCGAGGGGAGCTCCTTCCAAGTGCAGGTCCTTACATCTACTAGACCTGAACACCTGTACTCGAATGAGATCTGCATGTACGCCGAGGGCTGGACACTCGGGCCGCGTGGGATTATGTCCACTGCTGCAGACATAAGTATTTACCCCAAGCTCACTCAGACCAGTGTGTCCGCATGATCCATTTAAGAAACTACACTCCGAAACATGGGTGCAGCTGATGAAGAGCAAAAAGCCAGGATCCATATGACCCAGCTTTCAGCTGTTAGACTATTTCTGCTTTGAGCTCAAACCATATGTCCTCTAAATATTTAGGGACTGTGTTGTTAGGAGCGGAGTAGACTAACATGTTGTATATACTCATCAGTTTATTCATTCAGGATTTCAGTTAAGAGTATGAACTCTGCCATTTTTAAGAAGAATTTCCCAACTCTTGAGAAGTAGACTTTACGAACTTATAAACTGCTGCTGCTTTCCCCAGAACTGACGTTCTGAGTAAATTCCTTTATGGCCCTGAGGACTAAAACTCACTTCTCTCTGAGGGAGCATCTACTGAATGAAACAGCAAGTTATGTGAGGCAGCAAGGAAAATCGGGGTGCTCAGAAACTAGTTCAGCTGCTTCAGTGTCCAGCCCAGGTCTTTCTGCTCTGCTACATGACTGCTGACCCACTTTCTTTAGATTTCTTGCAGAAGGCTTTCTGTTAAGATCTACTCGGGGTGCTCAGCCTGTACATGAAGTGACACAGGGCGGGAAGCAGACTACAGCTGGTCTGACGTGCCCTTGCAGCCCAAGAGGAGTGGTGGAGCAGCTGACCGGGAGGGCAGCCCCCATGGCCCACATCCCATCATTCAACTTTTGCATGTGCCACTAAAGGCCCCGAAGTGCCATAAGTTATTAAATCAACAACTTAGAGCCCAGGACGGCAGAGGGCAGTCTCATGTCACTTCCAGGGAATTCAGAGTATTTAAAGGAATAAATGGCTTTAGCAGTTGATATACTTGTTAAAAAAATGCTAGTTATTTAAGAGCTGTTGAGATAACTGACCAAGATCTGTGATTTATTTTCACCATAGACTATAAAAGATGTGCCAGGCTTCTTACCCGGCTGGCTGTCAGTCCACTGTGCATGGAGGGATGAGGTAAGCTGACAGCATATCACACCGGCGCACACACCACAGACCAGAATCCTGTCCCAGACATGAAAAACTCATGACAGTTTAGAAACATTCACTCTTTGGCTGAAATATCCTTACTTAGAGGGTGACAGCCCTCAAAATATCTCCAAGTACTGGCCACCAATCAAAGAAATTCCTCCTGGCTTATGCACAGCATCCCCACAGCCATTAAACGTCACTCCAGGATGACATGTTAAGAGCACCCAGCATGTGTTCATCTGAAACACAGCCCATTAGTTAACTAATCTCAGCACAGGACTGAATACATACATAAATTAGGGTCTGTATCTAAAATCATGCCTGTTCACTGCAGGCTTGCAGTCATTTGCTAGCACTCACAGGTGAGTATAGGGCCAACCACACATGCATATTTTCCAGACACATCTGGCCAGTGTCTGAGGTGGTCTGTCATTATGCCAACAAGCTTGTAAGAGATATCTTCTTTAAATGTTTCTATCACAGCTATTTTTTCAGAGCCTCTAATGGCAAAAATACAAATGCATACAGAGAGTTGATGATGTTAACTTTTGAGGCTGGTATGTAACATAACCCACTGTCAGCTATGCAGCCAACAGATGGACTGGAAAGTCTTGTTTTCCTGACACAAGCACAAAGTTTCAGTCGCAAAGCTGTGATTTCATTATCTTATCCTTCTGTGTCATGTGTGCTTGGCCTGCCCAGATACCCAGTCCACCTCCACAGGGAAGGCATGCTTCTGGCCCTCAGATGGCTGCTCCCAGTTCATTTACAAAAAAGGGAATACTGTACTTTTCCAGTGCTTCCTCTCCTTTGTCTCATGTCATGGAAGGAGGAGATAGACATGGCCGAGGTCACTATGGAAAAGGCAGTGCCCCCAAGTGCCCAAGTGGCTGCCAAGGGGGCCGAGCCAAAGGGCTGAAACCGGGCACGTGGAGTGACTGGGGGCGTGAGGTGTCCCAGGAACCATTCACCCATCCCAGGCCTGCTAGTGAGTGAGGGGCATCAGAGTCAGGGCAACAGGCAGCTGCAAAGGGCTGACATATCTCGCACAGCCTCACTGAGATTTGTGGCTCCGCGGGGAGGGGAAGCATGTTCTTAATGCCCAGCTGAGAAATGCTGTGCATTAAACCATCTCCCAGTCACTTCTCATCTGAATACTGTCTCTTTCACTGTCCACATGGCACACACATCTTTTTATTTAAAGCAGTGAATGGATTCTTCTAAGTCTCCCAAGGTGATATGCTAGGGGAGATGATGTTATTTTTATGAAGCATTTCTTTACAGTTAAAGCACCACTACTGCCAGAGATCAACAAGGCAATGTCCTTAGAAAACAACTTCCATCTACTTACAAGCCCATAGGGAGACCAAACCCCCTGTGGCGCCCCCACTGAAAGCTGCTCGGCAGGGCTTCCTCTCTGCCCCTTAGCAGGTGACTGCTCCTGCAGAGACAGCCAGTTGTCCTTAAAAAGGCGAGAGCAGTGTCATTCCCAAGGGACATGTGCTCATGGGAACAACTGAGCACTGGGCTCCTTCCACATCAGTGCACGCCGGGGCTTTGCCAAACTCAACACAGATACTTAAGTGAAAGCCAAAAAGGAAAGGAGCCTGCCACGCAGGGGCTCGTGGGAATGCAGCTCACGACTGACACTGCCTGTGTGCTTCCCCTATCTTGAGCCACAGGTCAGAATCTAATTGCACAACAACGGAGAGGAAAAGGAGCAGGGTGTGTGCCCACAAGTGTCTACTCCCCAAAGCCCACTACGCTCCTCGGTCACACAATTGTCAGCAGCTGTGCTCAGACTGGCCAACAAATGGCTAAATTTTAAAACTTAAAGTCTAAAATTTGCTAACTAAAATAATTTCATAACACTTTTAGAAGGTTACTTTCTTCTAATTCCAGAAGTCATAATCTGCAGTGGCGAACTCTAGCTGGTCGGTCACACCACTGTAGCAGAGGGTCTCTGCCCTGCAGGCAGGCTTAGGACACCAGCGGGTGTGCGTTGTGGCGGGGGGTGGGGGGGCACTCACCCAGCACCAGTGCTCAGCACACACTCCACTGGCTGGCAGCAGCCTCCGGTATGTGGTGGGAAGCTGCCCAAGTGCTTTTCTTGTTGTTCTAAAAGATGGCAGGATAAGATTCTTCCTCCAAGCCCAGACCAAGCTTTGTATTTGTAAATGCTGAGTCTGAAAGAAGCAGGTCTCTCTAAAGGGGCCTGAGCACAGGCTTCTCCACCTCTGTGACCTCAGAGCAGACCCTCGCCTCCTTCCTGAAGCTCATTACCTGGTCTCCTTTGGCCAAAGAGAAACCACACTCTCAGCTCCCCTCCCTCAACCAGAGAGATGCTGTGAGGTGCCCTTACACACACCCCATCTCTGCCCAGACCTGCAGTCAGGTAAGCCACAAGTCTGAGCTCTGGAGTATTTTCAAAGAAACAGAGTTTTGATAACAAGTACCTAGCTCACTCCTCAAAATGCACCCGAATCTTAGTAACCCTTAAGTCCATCATAATTTTTTAAATTAATTAATAGTATACCAGTGATTCAGGAATACAGGGTGTACTAGAAAAAAAGTGCTTATTCCTGATTATTGGTTTTGCAAACCCTCGTCAACATTGAGGAGTAAGGCCAATCAGCTATTTCCCAGGGTGACACGATCTACAAGTCAGCATGGCCCGAGTTACTGAGGATCTGACAGCACACACCAAGACTAAGCTCTTTTCTTCAGACTTTCTTAGGCAGTCACGCAGTCACTTGTAGTTACCGTGTTCACTCCTTTCGCACAGCAGGCATGAAGTCACTGTGGCACAAAGCTATCTTCCATAGCAGACTATACTTCTTGGAACACAGAGAAATATACATGCAGACTGAGATGCCTTATGTCCATCATCACATTATCTTGCACTGTTTAGTGTCCAGGCCTAGACTTGGTAAGGAAGTGTGAAGAGTTATATGAAATCAAACGCATTTATTTTCAGCAGTGAGCAGAACTGTGGTGATCAACAGCCTGATAACCATGAGAAGTGCCTTGGAAACCAACAGCAAAACAGAACCTACTACCTTCACATCCCCTATGAACAGATGTATATTTGCAGACTCTTCCACAATCCCTTTGAGTTTTGTATGGTGTTGACACCATTTGGGGGTGCACATTCAGTAAACTGGCATGCCTGACAGCAATGTCTGCCACCCATTAATTCAAGAAACTCAAGAGAATGCTCCACAGCGGACGTGCAGCGTTTCACGAGGCCACAGGAAGAGACTGCATTTCCTCTTTAGGTGAAATCAAAAAGAGTATTTCTTTAGAAACATAAGCAGAATCTGAAATTATATTTTCATATAGCATATGGTATGATTTAATATTTTTTATTACTTTTACAACTCCCAGAGTATTATTTGGAACTGCATGAAAAATTTAAAAAACAAAACAAAAAACAACTTTAGTCATGTTTTAGAGTCAGTGGACTGTGTGTGAGCACACCTGGGCTGATTTCATTTGTCCTTTGTATAATAAATGTAAAATAGTATCCAGATATTGTGTAATATGTAGATACTGTACATAAAGCACAAGTAAAAAAGTGTTTGTTATAAAATCAAGTCTTCAAGGTGACTCTACTTCATAACAAGTTCTGAACTGAGAACTCATGATTTAAAAATCTATTAAGAGATGGTAATTATGGCAGAATGTCACAGAATATAAAAGGCATAAATAAATGAAATGCAAACACCATGAATTCTCATAAAGGACAATAAATCAGAATTTTTTAAAAGGAGAAGCTACTATACACTGGTGACGTAATATCTGTAGACCTGATTTGGTAGTAAATATTTCAAGTAAGGTTGCACCCACACTTCCCTATGACTGTAACCATGAAAATACTAAGAGGAAACTTATGAAGACTTCTAAGCAGACTTTTATGGATATATATGCTGTGAACTATTTGGATCCAACTGAAAAAGACAAGCCAATTCAGCAATGCTTTTCTCTGTTCATACGACCCCTAGTCTAGATAGAGCCATCAGAACATTATTTGAGGACTAGTATTTAAGATATGTATGTAAACATTAAGGACAACAAACTATAGGGATTTACTTGTGAGCATAAAGAAAAGGCTTCCCCAGCTCCTGCCTCTGCTGTCCCTCGTGGAGTGGTGGGGAAGCTGCCGTGCTCATGCTTCAGGCACAAGTGGGTCAGGACTCAACACCCCAACCTGAGACCCACACGCCATGGAGGACCAGAGCCCATGACAGCAGGAGAAGGTGCCCAGACGGGGCAGCTGCTGCTCTAAGGGCGCCCTATGTCTGGGTAATGATCCACTTGGACTGTGGGTGAAAACTGATCTGTGACTGACAGTCTTCCCCAGATTTCGGGTCACCATGTATGAATGGGGTAAAGACAGGGGGTCGAGCAAGCTGTCACTCATGCGGCCGCAGAGCACGGAGTGACTGGGGAGCCTGTGCCAAGGAGACAGCTGCCTCCCAAGACGGCGGGGTCTGGCGGCAGGAAAGCAGGCTCCTCCACATAGACATCACCATAAGGGGAAGCCTTCACTTCTTGCTTCCTTACACTGCAGAGAGACATGCACACACAGTAGCACAGACCATTTCAGAGGGACAATGAAGGCACAGCTTTCTAATTGCTCTTCACTTGTCAGTAGAAAGCAGACAGAAACCAGACTTATATCTTAGTTGAATTTTTATAGTTTCCCCAGCTTATTCTGAAAACAATCTTTCCTGACATATATCCATGTGAATTTTTGATTAGTCATCTCATAGTATACAGTATCTGCCCATAAATTAAGCCTGATAAAGGAATATTTAACATGCTAACATTTAAGCATTCCGACATGAAAGAACTTCTTCCGACTTTTCAGTTTCTTCCCACTGAGGCTCATCTGTATTTAACATCCAGGCTGTACAGGCACATAAAAGCAGACTGACCATAAACTGCTCACAAGGGTCCTTCTTTCTGGAAATAATTAAATTTCTGGTTCCAATGGGAGCAAATAAGCCTACTTCTGAGACAGAACAACAGACAAAAGAGGGAGCACAGCGGGCTGGAGCAGCCCGAAGTCCCCCACCTCCTCAGCACTCAGGTGTGTGCTGCGCGCTGTGAGCTCCAGGACGGGCCTGGCACAGAGGGAGGCAGAGAGCAGGAGGTGCTCCTCCTTGTCATGGCCACAGACTGAGGGAGGAGGGGCAGCAGGCTCCCCACAAGTCTCCATGGGCCCAGGTGCTGACCTGCGCCTGAAGGCACATTTTACTTCATTATGTTCTATTTTGTTGCTCTATTTCACATGTTCAATTATTTTTGTGACTGGGGCAAAGTGGGACGCTCAGCTAATCTAAGAACATTTAACGTCCCCATAAACTATCTGAATCAAACATGTTTATTTATTCTTCTGACAAATATAACTGACTTCCATCTACAATTATTTTTTAAAAGAAGAGACACTGTCACTGAAGGAACAGCTGTGGCCTTGAGCCACAGAAGTTACTACACTCCAACGCAGGACCGGGACGCACAGCCGTGGGGCCACCTAGTGGACCTTCTCCAGGAAAGCTCTGCAGCACCTCGTGCACTGCTGGTACACCGTCTCAAAGTCGGAGTCGCTCCCCTGGAAGGACAGGGGACAGAGAGCAGACCTGCGTGAAGAAACGCCCCAGAGTACCTTCCTCTCATCCCCGTGCCAGGATGCACCCGGTGATCCTTAGCTGTCCTTCTCCGAGCACCCGCTTGGAAAGGATGGCTGTACTTACATAATAGGGATCCTCGATAGTGAGCTGCTTCTGTGGATCGTAGCTCCCAAGTAGTTCAACTTTAGCTTTGCAGTTTTTAACTTGATTACTTTTCCTATTCAAATCTCTGTAAAATTGAAACATGAACTTAGTTTTCCGATCTATGGTTTCAAGGTAAATGGGGTCATCTGCTAGGATTTTATGAAACTTCCATATCAAAATCCCACAAAAGTGACCTGCTTTGAGAGAAAATCTGACATTCAGCAGGCCTGCATGCCCTCCATGCAGCTGCATCACGGGACTCTGTCTCAGGCAAGAGAACTTGCAACAGGGAAACAACCTCACAATCTTTACACAAAATACACATCCTTAAGTCAGACAATAACTAGGTTTCCTTCTGTGAAATACATGTTGGAACAATCCAATCAAAAAGGTCCTGTTTCAGGGTTTCAACAAAGGTGACAGAATGGAGTTCAAAAGCCAAGTGAGCCAAGTCCCGAGAGACTATCAAGTCCATCCTGAGGTGTCCTGACACTTCATGCGGCTGGCCTTACGATTTAACTGTTTCCCTGCTTTTGCCCCTTGAGCCCTGCCCAAGCTGAGGGCTTCACATTCCTGGCCTCTCCCACCTTCAGCTTTTACGCTGCCACAAAAGGAAAAGCAAACCTCACTAAGCCACACTTGGCCACCCGTCCATTCAGTTAACAAATCTAAGCAGCATGATGGGTCAGGCACTGTGCTAGGTGGGGGTGTGAGAGCCTGACGGAAAGCTGGCTGGGCCTCAGAGCCAAGAGAAGTGATCACAGGGACATGAGGGACGGTCAGAGGCTGACTGGCGAAGCAGGAGGGACTGAGGAACAGGGCGCTCCGCTTGGGCCACACACAGGAACACGGCCCCGAAGGCCAACTGGGTCAGAGACCCCCCACCCCAATAACCAGAGTGCCACAGAGCTTCCCAATAAGATAGTGTTGGTAATTCCTGCAATTAGTGAGAAAGGTGAGCACAGAACAGCAACTGAAGAACAAAAAGAGCAAATGTGTATATTTTACCGAAGTTCCTAACAAAAGCGAAAGTAAAGCTGCTGCATCCACACCGTCCTCTCGTAGAAATGCCACTGAAACCAGACGCTTCTGTTCATTAGACACATGGATGTTGTGTGGGTGCTGGGTGGCCCCCAGGTGTGCTCCCCACATACTGGGCAGTAAACTCTATGTGGTGAGCAGCCGGTGTCCTGGTCTTAAAACTGGGACATTGTCTCAGCTTCCACTTGGTCACGAGCTGAGTCTGCCTCTAAATTTGTGACATACATTGTATTCCCTCATTTTTGGCATGATCACATTGTAGCACACTGTTTCTTTGTAAGGTCTCTTTTAGTCACTTAGTTCCCACCAGACCGTAAACGTTATGAGGGTAGGCAGCACGAAAACTGTCATCACTGATGTGAGGCCACCATGTACATGTCCCCTGGGCTCAAATGCACATGAGACGTGAGAGGACAGGTGGTGAGTGTGGCTTGATGTCCCTGTGGAGCCCTGATGTCCCACCACACACCCACTAACCCTGTAATGTGGGCAAGTAGCTCTGTGCCTCCTATTCCTCTGACAGACGGGGTGATAGGCAAACTCACAGATGCAGGACCCATGGCCACAGTGCACAGAGGTCGGCCGTTCTCAGCCAACGTAGGCGTCTGTCAGTTCTGTCTTAATATCCGTTAAGGGAATCCACAATTTAAATGGAGTGAAAAGGTTTCTTTCTGGTCAGCCTTCGCGTTTTCGGGGGAAGGAGCAGCAGGAATGTGGAGCAATGATGAGCACCCACTGGCCGTGCGTCACCACACCGCGCACCTCCGCAACCACCTTGCCCTGGATGGGGCCGCGCTCCGCGGATGCCCCTTCCTCAGCACGCCTCTTCGTAGGCACCGCCATAAAACAACTCCGGCTACGCCCCGGATTGCTTACTATTCTAAATGAACAGCTCTGTGCTGGGATCGTTCCTATCTACTAAGACTTTAAGATGATGAAGTCACTTTGACAACCAAGTACTTGACTACTACTTTCACTATTGAACTAAGAATCACACTGAAATATACCCTTTAAAAAATATGATTACCTCAGATTGCTTTCATCCATACATAGTATATAATCAAATGTGGCAAAGTCTTCTTTGGTAACCTAAAATGATATGGGAAGTGAAAACAGTGTATATACTTACACCAATTAAGCCTACAGGATCAGAAGTAATACTAAAAGAAAACCAAATCTGCTATATTTCAATCTGTTAATCACTAATTAATTAAACAATTTAGGATACTTTAAAGTTAAAAGACAGATTAACCTATTTCCTAAAACTGTATTGCAAAGATATTTTTACATTATAGAGCTACTTGGAATAATCATAAAATAGTATAATGCATAGATGCAAAGTTTATATTTCATCTGCAATTTCTTAGTAACAAAGTATAATTCAGTTAGCACCTTAAAATGTCACACATTTACTACCTTTTATTATTTTACTCTACAAGTACTTAATACTCAGCCCCTGGTAACATACCCCAAACTAAACAGACAGAAGGCTTCCCTCCTACATAGAGCGGCTACAGTGGGAAGTAAAGCAGGGGACAGGAGTTGTGGGGGAGAGAAGAAGGGAAGGCTCCGAGTAGGAGCTCAGGGAGGGCTCACTAAGAAGGAAACTATGAGTCACTGAATCTGTGGCTCTTCCTTCTTTATGGAATATCCCAAATTTGAACATGACACAGAAGATGGTGTCACTCTGTGTTACTGATTCTAACCTGAAACCTTATCATTGTTCTCTGACATCATAATTTACAAATATAAACCCACTAAAATATAAATGAAAATTATTTTATGATTTTTGACAATTATAACTAAGAGAGGAATGGAAATATGCCATAGAATGCAGATGGAAATCATTTCTAAGAACGTAATTTATATAATCTTCCTCATTAAAAACCTTCTGAAATATGGCTGTATAATAAAACTACAAAGATACTGAAAACCTACTTGCACAGATTAGTGTTGCTGGTATAACACTCAGTGTGGCAAAGGAATGATAGATGTCCTCACTGTTCTGTTAGAAAGGATGGCTCTTGCTCTTTCTGTGTATGTGCACTAACTTAGAGAGTACTGAGAACTAAATTTTGTTAACAATCCCGAAGTACTAGCTTATTTTAAAATCCATTAGAACAAATATTATGAACTGTTTCCCCAAATTAGCTGTATAAGAAATGTCCTAAAAATTAAAATTGGATTAAAAATTAAACATTGTTTTAATTTTGGAATGACTACAATTATGGATCTTAAAGACAGTGATGCTATCTATGAAACCGTAATGATGTTTAGATGTTAAAGTAATTGGCAAAAGATAGGAAGTTATAATTAACATCTTATAAAGAACGCACAGTAAAGGACTTCCACTGTAGCTAGCAATGAAATAGCTTATGGCAAACCAACCCTCCTGCCAGAAACAAGTAGAAATGCCCATGAAAACTTGTGAGAGGTGGATGTGGGGCCAAAATCCCAAAAGAGGCACAGTTCAAGCTGCCGGGCAGCCAGACACTTTGAATGGATCCCTTACCCTACAGAATTTTAAATGCATGGACACCCTGGGAACTGCACTTTAGGGTCCAGGGCAGCCATTCCCACAGAAGGGGGCAGGGACTGCCATGGTGCAGGGGGCCATCTGGCATCTGGTGGGTGGAGACCATGGATGCTGTTCCACATCTTACAGGGCACAGGATGCCCCAGGACAAAGAACAATCTGGACCCCAGTGCCTACAGTGCAGAGGCTGAGAACCTGCTCTCGATGCTGAAAGCCTGGCAGGGGCACCAGAGGCCATGGCCACTCCTGACGCTGGAGAGAAAAATTGGAGGTAAGGCTGGCAAGACAGCCAGAACTGGGAGAGGAAAGACCCAGGAGGAAGGGAGTTTGGCACCCACGCATTTCTCCTTAAAGCATTTACCAAGTGCTTAAATTACTCAGGGAGGAAGCTGAGAGGAAGGCTGCCCCTGACTCAGTGAGGAAGAAACAAAAATCCTATTTGGATGCTGCCCACCAGGAGGAGCCCTGTCTATTCCAAATTCTGGGCACCAGGTAGGAGTCCTCGAAGGTCACCCAAGAGCGGGCCCAGTCCCACACAGCTTGAGCCTCACAAAACCAGGACCAGCCAGTCAAAAGGATGGAAAATGGGTAAAAAAGCTTAAGAAATTTATGCTCGAAATACATTAAGCTGAATATCAGAAGAGAATGAGAAGGAAATATGAAAAGAGAGCAGCCCAGAATTTTCCAAAACTGATGAAAATCACCTAGGCACAAATTCAGGAAGCACACTTTGGCCTACCACGGTAAAATCGCTGAAAACTAAATACAAAAAGAAACATCTAAAGACAGCCAGAGAAAACAACAGAAAATGTCTAAGGACAATGAAAAGACAACTGATCAGATGAACGCTTCCAAATGACTGAAGCAGAAATGCTACGCTTATGGGTAAGTTTTCCAAGAGACTAGAATAAAGAGCACTGCCCCACCTGCTGTATGAGGGCTATACAGCCAACGTCGTGGGACCAGGGGATGCGTACGATCCGACACCCTGGGACCGGGTGGTGAGTACAGCCCAACACCGTGGGATCCAGGGGTGTGTACAGCCTGACACTGTGTGATGCTGGACGTATACCCAGTGGAACCACGCACAGGTGTTCACAAATGACACATACCCAAATAGTCACAGTGGCACTCAGCCCCAAACTAGAAACAACCCAAATGTCCATCAGGAGCAGGCTGGATAAATAAGCTGTAGTCTGTGAAATGGTCCTGAATACAGCAATGAAAATGAGTGAGCCTCTGCTACAAGCAACAACATGGGAGCATCTCACACTGGAACAGGGCTGATGGGAGGAGTGCAGACTGCAGGGTTCCACTGTCATAAAGCTAGAAAGGGGGAACAGGTTTTTAGTGGTGACCTCTGGAGTAGAGGGAGTGGTGGTGTTGGTCTCGCTGTGAAAATGTGCTGAGAGCACACTGACAGCAATGCCCATGTCAAAGGACATTCACTGAAAAGGAGAAGAATGTGTGAGGAACCCCACAGGACTAACCAGGGTGAGAGCTCAGACTCCAGAGAACCAAACGCATGCATTAGAAAGAAAAAGCACTCTAACCGTAATTTACTTATTAAACCCAGTTTGAAAGTATTGGGCAAATTAAAATTTTAAGAAATACAATAGGATAGTTCTCATACAAATTGTGACAATTAATAAAGAGAAGACTTCTAAGCATTCGCAAGATGCTACAATAACAAAAATCTCACATGATCTCATGTATAAACCTTATCTTACTAGTACTTTGAAATTTTAAGTTGTGGAAAATTTCTTAAAAGCAGCACAGAAAAGGAAAAAGCAAAACATAGATTATGCAGAAATACCACTTCTAAAACTGGTAATTACAAGTGATCTTAAAAAACAGTGAGTTTCTAGCTTTGGTTTTCTTAAGGCATGTGCATTTAATACACTTCATTTGTACTCATTTTATTATACACTTAGTGTATGAAAAATAATCTGATCTTAAAAACAGAAAACATATGATTGCTCATAATTCTGAAGGACTATTCAAAATATATCTACATTCCTTAAAAAATAGAAAGCAGAAATTGGCAAGGTATGCAAAACCCCGACAAAATTAAAATGGACAAATGATATAAAAAATGTTCAGCATTCTGTCCAATGAAAATTCCATTTAACAAAGGATCAGGTCCTTAAGGTAGTTAATTTAAATAGTAAATTGTTAACATGAAGAGTTGACTCATGTAGTCATAAATCAGAAGTTCGTGGATCTCATAGTAAGTTTATCTAAGTCAAATTACTCGTTTGAGGCATTAATATATTTAAAGTGTCTGGCAATTTTGTTTTGTGAATTTTCTGACTCACACCTCTATACATTTTTATTAAGACAAACCTCTGATCAAATCCCAATTCTACCATTTTGAAGCTGGGTAATCTTCAGGAAGTTATTTATTTTCTCTCCAGAATTCAGTTTCTTGATGTGCAAAATGAGTTTACCAACTACTTCCTTGCCTAACTCCCTTACCAACTAACTCCCTCCTAAAGTAATGGAGAGGATAAAAATTGAGGTGATCAAAATTAAAAATGTGATGCTATGTGGCAAAGCAATCTGAAAGCTTTACAGAAGGATAAGATTTAGTATAGTGATAATTACAGCATCTTCATCCAGGTGTACAAGGCACTAACACTACAGGTCTCACATTGCCATCCACATCATTAACTATAGTCACCTTACATATACCACCCATTATAAATGTGTTATGTATTTGACAACTGGATTTCAAAATATTCAGCTTCTCAATTTGGGGGCCATAGAAGCTCATCTCTGCATATGGCCTGCTGCTCAGACTAATATGTGGCCTTGCTTGGCCTACAGTCTGTACATTTCCTTAGGTTAGATACAAAAGTTAGTAGTTAGTTAGAAGCTTTTAGCCCCATCTTTACAAAATCCAACTGAATCTCCATAAAATAATCGTATCGATCAAAATAACAATATATGAGGGCTTCTGTATCAGAAACAAAGCCAGTTTCTTTAGAAGTTACTTCCTGTGGCTGTGGAAGGTTCCAGAGCATGCACCTGCCCACGGGCTCCCATATCACACTAAGAATGTTGGGCCAAAAACCCCACCATCCCCTGTGGTTGTATGTGAGCCTAGAACCCTGCAGTCCGGTAAGGTGCCCAGAGCACTGGGGAGGCTATATAAAATTTTAAATTCAGTACCTTGGTAACACTGACCTTATTTCAAGTGTGCAAGAGCCAGATGCCATGAGCAGCTCCCACACTGGCGGGAGCAGATACCACACAGCATGAGCCCCTGGCAGCACTCCAGAATCCAACCCCAGAACGACAACTGCTGGGTGCAGGCTAGCCATATATTTCTAAGGCACTTCGCAGATGAAAATACATTTTGTATATATTACAGAACTTTATTCTAGCAACAAGGTTGTAATGTAAGCAAACTAGTCACCATGGCTTAAATGTGTAAAAGGCACCCAGATAGAAATACAAAGGAGACTACAACTCAGGTCTTCCAGCTTTTAGCCAGACTCTCTCCACTATGGTTTATGTAATTATATGTACATTTTAATAAGCAAATTTCTTATTGCAAGTCACTCAGAACTGCGGAGCCAGTAGTGAAACAAAACATGAAAACAAAAAACCATGACTAGTTAAGGTGACCCTAAATAAACACACTCTTAACATATCTGATTAAGCTTCTCTCTATTTCTCAAGTTACAGGACTAGACATATTAGAAATCGAACAAGATCTCTTCTACCTGTCTTGCTTTATGGGCTGTGTTAATGCCATGATTTCTTAGGCAGCTCACAGCTCTTGGATCTGGGGACCGGCCCACGTTCCAGTCAGAAACAGCGCCGCTGTCAATGACCCACTGCAACACAAAACACACGTGTGCACCTTCAAGCTCAAGCACAGTACCTGCCGGGCAATGTGATTCATGGGAATGCCATGCTTCCTCATGCAATTCTGCCCTCGGTAATCTGGAGGGTTTCCTATTTCATACGTGGATGTCGCTGCACTGTCTATCCTCCACTGCAGGAGAAAAAAAGAATTTTTTTCACAATTTCCTGCGCTTTTGGGCGGCCTCGTTAAGACAGTGAACAGTACTTACGTTATCTGAGACATTTTGGTCAGTTACAAGTTTTCTGAAAACTGCTTCTGCAATAGGTGATCGACAGATGTTACCTTGAAAAAAGGGGAGGGAGGGCAGAAAGTGAGTGTCAGGGCTGATGGAAGGGGCAGCACTTGTGATCCACAAACTGCTTAGCACCCCTGGCTCTGTGCCAGCACTTCCCTGGGAAGGCACATCATTGTCCCACCAGCACATGAAGCACCCATGAACCACAGTCCCCCAAATCCAAGTTCAACACCTTGAAGTCAAAGTGCAAAAGACAAAGACATCAGATAAACAGTTACATGAACAGAATATTAACCAAATCATGGTTTTTCAGGTTGTTGGCAATGACCCAGAAGTGAGTCATGAAATCAGCGAACAGGGTTGCCACCAGCTCACTTCAGTAGTTACAAAATGAATTTTCAAGCATACTGCAAGTAAGGATGAATGCTAGAAGGGCTCTAAACAAGAAGGGCAGATGCTAGAAGACTCCAAACAAGAAGTTTTCTCATCCTCAGGGATGCATCACCCTCCTGTCATCCATGTGACTATACTCAGAGCCCTGAAAAGCTAGGAGGCTCACTGGAGCACCAGTACCCTGGGTTTACTGGGTTTATTAACTAGGCATGACTGCATTTGACAGCAGGCCCATAGTCCAATCAACCTCCAGCACCAGCCTTCTCAGCATCCAGCCTATAGGGGCCTTCCTGGCACCAGACTCTCCTATCATTCCTAGGGAACTCCAAGGGGTTTGGAGGTTACCTCCCAGGGGCCAGGGCAAAGGGTAAACCTTCCATTAGGTGGACAGATTCCTCAAGGGAAAGGCAAGACAAGAAAATTCTTCTCTCAAAATATTTACCATATGCGAAACAATGTATTTATGGGCAACACAGAATTAGCTATAACAAAACAAGAAAACAAATGCTGATAGAAAAGCAATACACTATGGGAGCAATCACTCCACGCCAATGAAAACAACTGTTATGTTGGTGCAGAGCTAAAAGAGGCCTCCCCTGCACAAATAATTACCATTAACTATGAAATAAGAGTGCAGTCTTCCCACAAGACAAAAGCCTGCACTATTTACTGCCTTAGAGTTACAGCATATTCATCTACACTTATTTTTTCCCAGAAATATTTCCAGCAGGATGTGTGTATACATGTAGACAGAAAGAAAACTCCCTACTACAAAGAGGAGAGGTGAAGTCACAGCACATGTAAGATCAACAGGTGAGATCCCTACCTGCTTATCACTGGCCCTCTTAACTTCAAAAGTTGATATCACCAAATTATCATGTAACTTTAAATAGCTGTGCATCAGAAAAGCACAGTATTTCAGGTTTCATCTCTGGAAAAGTTCTAAAAACCTGAAGTGTTATGTTCAGATTTCTTTAGAAAAAGTTTCAAACTTGAAGTCTCAAGTTTGCTTTTCCCAAATTAGGCAGCATAATCCTCTTACTCAACATCTTCATCTCAAGGTTGGAAACTCATAAATCAAGTCTGCACCGGGTAGGGGCTCTGTCATTACCAAGCATGCATGCCCAACACCTAACACGGCGTGTGGCATCTACCAAGTGCTCAATAAACTCATCAACTGTAGGACGAAGGCGATTTAACACCCCTGGTACACTGTCATCTCCAGCAGCGCCAGCAGAAGGGCTGATGAGCGGCACACATTCCACAGTACGTCTCTACCTTACAGAAATATAAAACACTTAACACTCTAGCCAAAATAAGGAGTTCAGATTTCTGCCAGTCGCCTTACCAATGGAAAACACTTTACAATTCAGTCTGAAAAGGGACCAAAGAAAATGCTTGGAGGAATAAAATTTTTACATTTCAAAAACACACCGCTCTTACTGTCCTGTGTACACGCTGCCATGTGAAATGGCACACGTCGACCTCTCAAACCTCCAGAATTCATCTACTCACCACTTGCACTAGGGATGCTCTGGTCCAGCACATGCTCCTCTCTGCATGCTGGCCTCCTGGGGCCCTCACCCCTCCTCAGTCTAATCTCAACACCACAGCTGAGCAGTTTGTTTTAAACTTCCCACCTCTGCTCAAAATCCTCCAAAAGGCTTACCTCATTCAGAGGAAACCCAAGTGCTCACTGGCCTCATCAGACTGTCCTCCTCAGGCCCTAAAACAGAGGGCACAAACTATGGCTCATGGCCCACAACCTTACTGTACAGCCCACACAACTAGGAATAAGTTTTACATTTTTAAACAGTGGAAAAAACTCATAGAATATCTTGTGATGTGAGGGAATTTTATAGAGTTCAGATCCCACATCCATGCAGGAAGCTCTGTTGGAACAGAGCCAAGTGGGCTGCCTGTTTTGTGGGGGCAGCCTTCACACTACACCTTTAGCATGGCCTGCAGAGTTGCTCCATTTACTGTGTAAAGAGCCATTTACTGGGGCTCTTTACACAGTTGAGAGACTCCTGCTGGAGCACATTCACTGTATATAAAGAACTGACTTTCCTATACTTTGGGAATGGTACTGGTTATGAATCCACGGAGGACTCAGAAACGGCCACCCAGATTTATCTTCTAGTCCTCAGGTAAGATGAGGGTCCTGGCTGAGAAGGGTCACACGGTCATTGAGCCTGGCCACTGTGGCTCCCAGGCTGTTTCTAGAACGTGGCCAGCACTCTCACTCTAAAACCTCTCATCTGCTCTCCTCTGGGCCCAGAATGCTTTTTCAAAATACCTTCGGCTTGCTTCTTCAACTCTTTCAAGTCTTTGCTCAAATGTCACCTTCTAGGTGAGGCCTTCCCTGGGCACCCCAGTGAAAATTGCACTCCCCTCCCATTGCTGTCCCTCGCTTTCTTGTTCTTACCACCAACCAAGTCACCCAGTACTTGACTGCTGACTGGACATGAGCTCTAGAGAGGCAGGGTTTTAGTCTGTTCTGCTCACTGTACCCCTAGTGCTCAGAACTGTGCCTGGTAAGAGAGCAGATGCTAAAAAAATTGTATGGAAGACAAGTATGTACAATCATACAACTCCCATTAACAGCCACCACGGTACATTATGTCAGCATAATCAACAATACTCAGTAACATAAACGAGGCAATGGAGTCCTGTTAGATGCCCAACCTGAACTACTGCCCTTTAATAAACAAGATTCCAGTAGTTAGCCTTCAACAGAGAGCTTAAAGAACAAATGATGCCTGCTACCAGAATGAAACAATGTGGTGGCCCTTTTACTTTTCCCCTTATAGAAACTCAATTCTGTAAATACCAAGCATGTATTAGCATAACGCTGCAAATACAAAGGAAAAGAAGCCACACTGTCCTCAAGAGGGCTAAACCCAGTTGTGATTTTAACTAGTTATAATAAAATTTGTGTAATAAATGTCTATAACGGATATGAATAACTACCTCCATTTAAAGGATCTACAAAAAATAAAGAGAATATTTGGGCCTGATCTTACAGAAAGGCTTTCCAGGCAAAATTCAAAGGGTGCTCAGAAATAGCCACATAATCAGAGGCACACTGAGCATCTGAACTGCTAGGAAAAGTAAGTCATTATATTATGAAAGGCAGTGTCCATGGGATGTGGACAGGAAAAGACAATGGAGACAAAGTGTAAAAGTTGAGGGACTTCAGTCATTCCTTGAAGGGCATACTGTAAAAAGCGGAAACTTTATTCCTTAGGAAATGCAGACTTCAGGAGATTTAAATTAACTAGACCACTGACATTTTACGCCTTCCTCTCTTGGGTGTTAAGGAGATAAGGTGGAAACGCTGCAGAATATAACCTGTGGTGCTACCAAAAGAAGAACCCTGAAAAGTAAAGAGAATATTATTTCTACTTTACATAAGACAGGCTAACTGCTGAAATTCTAAGAATGAAAATAATTCTGAGCTGGGAGTTACTTAAAGGATTAAATGTAAAAATACATTTATCATTATAACACGGAGGAACTGGAACACTAGCACATCGGACTGGGTCATATACAGACCTCGAAAACCAGGCGTTCTGGTTGGGCTTTTACAACCAGGGAACGGAAGCCCTTGTCCTCCACCTGCCTTCAGCTCCCTTCGTAAGCGTGGACCAAGGAAACCAGCCAGCAAACCAGTGCTGTCACAGGTGCTGGGGAATCAGGAGTTCCTGCGACTGTATCAGTCCAGCGGCCTCGAATCCACCCGATGAAGGGAATCAAGGCTTCAGGGCAGGTGCAAAGGAAGGAACGGCCTGCAGGGCGGGCGGGCAGGTGGGCAGCGCGGACTGTGACGGGGCACCCATCCCACCCTCGGCGTCCCGGCCCTCTATCACCGTTCTCGGCTCAGCGGCACAGGAGAGCACACGAGGCCCACCCGACCCTCTGGGAAAATCGGAGCGGACCAGATCGGCGCCTCTCACCCAGACACACGAACAGCACGGACTTGGGTACCCGCTCCGCCATCTTCCTGCGCAGAGGCGCCCACCAACAGCATTGGAACGTTTCTGGAGTGGCGCAAGCGCCCTCGAGCGTCCCATCCCAAACGCCTGCGCAGTTGGGCCCCAGCCTTCCGGGGCGGAAGTGCGGACCCTGCGCCTGCGCAGTTTGGCCCCAACGGCACGGGAGGGAGGCAGGGCCGACCAGGGGCGTGGCGTAGGGCCCGGGCTGGGAGGGGTGTGGGGAGGGACCAAGTGCAGGTGAGGTAGCGAGTCACCTAGGGCAGGGGAGGGGCTTGGGGCAGGGGCAGGGTGTGCGGGGCGGAGTCACCTGGGGGGGGCCTGGGAGGGCGGTGTCACCTGGAGCGGAGCCCTGCTCGCACGGTCCTCGCGGGACCACCGGAGAACCGGGAACGCGTTGTGGGGCTGCGGCGCCGCGGCGCGCTGCCGGAGGGGCCAGCCTGAACGCGCCCGGCTGGGCTTCAGGTGAACGCCCCGCCGGTAGGGGTCGCGCGCGGCCGTGAGGCCAGGCCGCGATCTGGGCGCAGGGTCCGCGCCGGACCGTGCGTCCCGCGCCGGGCCGCAACCTCCGCTCAGAATGGCCTTATCCTGAAAAGATGGGGCGCCTCCGGGGGCTCGCGCTTGAGCTTAGGCCTTTCCTCGCCGCCCCCACAAGGATTGCACGGCTTTTTGTCCCGCGAAGAAGTTTAAAGTAAGTGCTTTGCACTGGACGCCTGTGGGGCGTGTACCTGCCCCTTACCTGTCTCAGGTGTGTGCACCTAGCCGGACCAGCTTTGGGAGGAGGAGCCTGCGCGGAGCGCCCTTCCTCTTCCTGGGTGGGTGGGGGCAGCTCCCGGGGCGTCGCCGCAGACCAGGCTCGGGTCACAAGTGAGTACAGGTGGGACACCCGAGCCGCACCTGGCGTCGGGACCCCCACCCACTCCTTTTGAAAGTTTTGCTGGAGAGAGTAGGCGGTTGGTGGAAAAGGGCGCAGCTGCGCATGTAGAGACCGTCGGGCCACGGCCGGCTGCCTGGGTTCGGCCCAGAAAGCCATCCCAAGCTCCTAGTCTTAACGACTGTGTTTCATTTTGTTATTTGTGAAGATCTGATATTCGAAAAGCCATGTATTAGTGGCCGTCCTTTTCAGTCCTATTTGTCTTAGCAGGTGACATCCTAGAGCGCTCTGGGCCCTACCGGTATGGCCCTTGCCTGGGGCGCAGGCGTCACAAAGAGCCCCCGCTCGTTCCGGGGTCTCCGAAGCACTGCGCCCCGGGACCAGCCACTTTGGGGAACCACTGGGGTGAGAGGTTGCCGAGAGCCGGTAGCGGGCTCAGGCTTGTGGATGACACTGCGAAGACGGTTTGTCCTGGTTTGAAGTATGAAACTGCCTGGGGTGGTAGGCGACCTAAAGGAAAGGAGATTTACCTTGATGGCTGGAAACGTGTCATTTCACGTCATTTCAACAGACTGTCCAGCGTTATCAATGCTGCTGCTGAGGCCGAGTTGGGAAGGATGACACAGACCTGGGACCCCTACCCACAGGCACCTGGATTCAGAATGTGCCACCAGCAGGGGGGAGGCCTTTGGCCTTCATCAGCCTGCTGGCATGCCTGCCTTGTATGCCGGTTCTGTTTTCCCTGGGATGTGGGACCTGTTTCAGTTGATGAGTCAGAATCTGTGCACTAATAGCTGACTGCCAGGTGCCACTCACCCTTTGTCCCTGCCTGGCTGGGGGTGGTTGCAAGTCACTATGTTGGAGGTTAGAGTGATCAAAATAAGTTACAACCTCCATACTATTTATCATGTTTAAAGAGAATTCTTTGGTTTACTAATGTTCCATTTAAACAACATTTCTATAAAATGAGTAAATGCCAGTCATCATCATTTGTAAGATTCAAAAAAATTTAAGAAATCTTTGCTCATTGAGAGTGATTCCATACTTTTATTCCATTTAGAAAATCTTTATCCACAGGAGATATCTCACAACTAAGGAAAAAAGATGTAGTGTTTCAAAAGAAAAAAAAAGGTGGTCCAGATCAGAGGGACTGTGTTTCTGCGCTGACTGGTGGCCACAGAAGCCCTTCCACACATTGCCTCGTTTGCAAATGAATCACGATAAGACATAATCCTGGTCAGTTTAAGGCCTCGTATACTGAATTGTTAATTTCCTTCAAGAAGAGTCCATTTTTCACCCCACATGATGAAACCAGAGTGGCATGTATAGTCTGAGCTGGGATCACCCTGCAGTTTGAGAAATGGTAAAGCTATAAATCAAGTGTGCCCTATTACTCTTCAAGTTTAAAAGAGTCCATCTCATCACTTTTACCCTCCCTGCAGCCTGAGGTCAGGGGAACTAGAAGGTTGCACTAATGTTTGGGGTTCAAATGGTCAATCTGGTTAGTCTGGATTAAAGTTTGGATTAGGAAGTTTAGTGATCTGACCAGGGAGACTGTTTTTGGTTTCTAGAATTGACAAACTTTGCCTCAAATCCAAGCAAGTAGTTAAATCAAGGCCGCAGTAAGATAAGATTTGGTTTAAGAAACAATGGCAGTTGTTAGCAGCCAGTGGTTTTCAAGATGATAATGTTCTAATAAGGGTTCTGAGCTAAAGGCAGTATTTCAGAAAGATTACATATATAAGGTTTATTTTATTTTGGCTAAGATTTAATTTATTCTAAATATTCCCTTAGCATTCTAGTTCCTTTGATTGTGGTTGGTATTTTATCAATTTACTAACTTAACCTCTATTTCATATAAATTACAAGGCTTAATAATTTGATTAATATTTAATTATTAGTGGAATTGTGATGGAAATTTGGAAACTGTTCCTTGCTTGTAAATGTTCCTAATGGTATACCTCCCATACCTAAGAGTCTTCTGAGGAAAGTAATATAAAGTGTGCTTGTTGATGGAAGTGCAGTGCGGGAGTCCCCTGCACCCTGGCCATGAAGTGGGAGGGCCTGTCTGTCCCCTGTGCTTTCTTGTGCCCCAGACCTAGGTAGAGCATTCCGTGGACACTGGTCACTTTCTCTTCCCAGGTGGCAATGCATTCTGGGTAGGACTCTGATGTGGCTGTTTGCACACTTCCCCTCCAGCCCTGAGTTTATTGCCGTGTGATCAATATGTAAATTATTTCCACATCTTAAGCTCATTTCAAGCTTTTGAAGTTTCCAAAGTAAAAATTTTCTCTCCAGTATTTTGTAAATTCTTCTTAAATTAAAAAAAATTGTCTTAGTAGGGAAAATTTAAAATATTTTAATTACTTCTAAACAAAATTTTACATCTAAGTTTCTTTGCTTGAGGTTTGGCAACCATCCTCTACTGAGGAGGAAACTCAAATATTTACAGAGAATTTGCTTTGCCTTGGAATTCAAGAGACTAAAGACTTTCATGAATGTTCAGATGCCAGCCATGATTTAAAATTTAAAAGGCTTCTTTAATAATGGCCTGTGTCTTCATAACTTCAGCAAGATAATGATACCAACATTCTGACAGACCACGCTCTCATTACCGTACAGAAGAGGAAAAGTGGGCAAGCCGAGGACAGGAGTGGAGGGTCATATCTAAATTGTTATTCGTTGTCTCTGACAGAGAAATTCACTATATATAACTATGACCAGGAATATGATTTCATCAGAAATTTAGTAGAATCTGTACTATTGAAACAGATTCACAAGGCTTTTCTGTAGCTGAACACAAAGGCATCCTTGCTGTGACCAGCCTTGTCATTGCTCAGCTCATAGCCACACAGGACTGTGTCCGGACAAACTCCCGCTCAGTGACCTGAGCTCTGTGATCTGAATTACCAAGTCTTAAGAGTTTTTCTTCTCATGTTTATAGAAGAGGCTATGACCTCCCCTAACAGCAGGATGTTTGCAGTAGCAACTCTCAGCTGTGGAATTTGCTTATTTGACTGGCATAATTCTCCTTGGTTGATGGAGTTCAAAGTAGTCTTTTGGGAGTAAGATTTATATGTTATTTGCTGTGCTCTAGTTGCATGTGTCAAATAATCGGTCCAAACTGGCTTTAGCAGAGAATGATTTTACTGGTCCTTGTGACTCAGCAGTTCAGAGCTCCTCTGGCCTCACCTGTGGCCCCATCCTGGGATCCTGCAGTGCCAGCAGAGCCCAGGTTCTCTCCACAACTCTTGTCAAATGTTCCTCTGCATGGCTTTGCTCTCAGGATCCCCCTCTGTGGTGACAAAATCTTTTAGCAAGTCCAAACGGAAGTGCCTGGGAAAGAGTTCATTCTGGCAGCTCCCACCCAAGTCCCCAGTCTACTGGTAGTGGATCAGCTCTGGCTAAGGTGCTCTGCAATGGTACAAGGAGACGCAGTCCTATGTGCTGACATGGGTCACCTGCTCTGCTCCAGGTGCAGCATTAGTAAAACAGACTATGCTGTTATTCCAAAATGAACAGTGTTCCCCCATAGTCACTAATTCAGTAAGATGTGTTGGGCATCTTAATGTATGAACAGGGCACTCTCGGGGCACAAAGATTAGTAAAAAGTGCTGCTTCTGGTGAGGACGGTCATTCAGTGCTGGGAAAGGTGAGAGCAGAAAGGAAGTGGGGAGAAAAGACAGAGGTTGGGTTGGGTCTCATCCAACTAAGTTCCAGAAATGTAAAGTGCTCCTGGCCCCCCTTTCTCCCTGGAGGCAGTCACCCTGCGGACACCAGGTCTGTGCCTCACTGCCTCTGGGGTTTGTGCTTGTCCTGTCTGAGGGTGCTGCTGCCTCAACCTTTGTTTATGCACCAGGTCCTGCCTGGACAGCCACAAAGTCAGGTCCTGTGTGTGGAGCCTCTGGCTGTCCTGTGCCCTCTGGGCTGCAGTGAGCTTTGTGGGGTGGGGCACCCTTGGCACTGGGTGAGTCTGAGGCTTCTTGGGGCCTCCCCCTGCTGGCCTCATTGCACAGTAATCTCCTTAAGGGTTTCTTTGTCTGTCTGTCTGTGTGGCCCTCCCTCTCCTGGACTATTTCAGGCCATTATGCTCATCAGCTTGTACCTGGCTTCCCTCTGAGCCTCTTCAGGGAGGTGCTACGGTCTAAGTGAGAGGCAGGAAGACTATTACGGTTTCTTCTAAATCCTTTGGGTGGTCTGTGTAAGTGAACATTTTCTAGCCCTCAAAGGGATTTGACCTTGAGTTCCCCAAAGCCACACAAGATACTTGAATCATTTAATAAATCTTTATTGGGCACTTATCCCAATAAGTGTGTCATTCTGGCATGTGTCAGAAACACCACAGTTAATAGAACAGTCAATGTGCTACCCCCACTTTGTTTACATTCCAGTGAAGAAGATGTACAAGAAAGATCAGACAGACACAGGTACAGACAGATAGGATGAGTGATGGATGGTAGACAGTGGTGACATAGGCCATGGTGCAGACTAAATCTGATGGGAACACTTCGGGAGATGCGAGCAAAGGAGTAACAGTCCTTGAGATGTTACTTGCAGCAGTTCCTTGGAGAAGTTACCATATGTTCAAGACGGGACAGAGAAACTGACACAGCATAAGGATAGGCGCTGTGGGCCCAGCTGGCAGAGCGGCAGCGGCAAGACATGCTCGGGTTCTGAGTGTATGGGAGAGGTTTGTACCGAAGGTTGGCCTGGGGCTTGAGAGACAGAGGTCACAGGGCTCCAGTTTTGAGCATGTGCTCCTGGAAGCCTGGGGAGGAGATGGGCATCAGCAGACCCATAAATTTGATGGCTTACTGGATGCTTGATAACTGAGGTTGAATAGGTAATGTGTATACAGCCTGGGACTTAGGGGAAGGTTAAGGAATATGCAAAACTTGGAGAATTATCAGATAATGTGGTGCCCAACGTCATGATGTTTGAGGGTAACTAGAGAAGGTGGGGCCACGGTGAGGAGGGGAGGACCCTGGAAGGGGCCAAGCAGGAAGGCGGACCTGCTCCTCTTCACTCTTCCCTGGGGGGCAGTGCTGGCCATCACCAGGAGGGCAGATCTGCTGCTCCTCCTCAGGCCACTGATTGCTTTGGGCCAGAGTGGGAGGGATGGCCCCCAGGAGCCAGGAGCTGGCTGTGTGCTGAAGCTCTGCTGTAGTTCCACTCAGGTGACTGCCTGCAGAGGTTAAGCCCTGGCAGATTTCAGCAGTTCCAAGGGCTGTGCGAAATGGTTCCTGCAGAAGCAGCCTTTCCAGTTGGTCTTGGAGGATGAGTTGTATTCCAGGAGGTCAGACGTTGGGGATTTGTTTCCTTAAAGGGCCAGGTGGCGCTCATGCTGGGCTTTGTGGACCAAGAAGCACCCATGAGGACATGCACAGACACCCACAAGAGAGAAACAGGCTTCCACAAGCTTCCTTACTGATGAAACTGAATTGTCATGATACTTGAGAACTTCTGATGAGCAGAGTGTGATTCTCTGTGGGAGTCGTCGTGTGCTCCGGGTTCAAAGCCAGGCTCCTTGTCAGGAGAGGAAGCCGAGCTGCTCCTGGCACGCAGGCAGCCGGGGCTGGCCCCTCATGGAGATCATGTGTGCACCTGTCTGTGTGAACTCAAGAACAGTGCTTTGTCTGTGCCTCTTTATCCAAGGCATGTTTGTGCCCTGAGAGGTCAGATTGGAAAGGACACCCTGCTCCGTGTTCCTGTAAGAGACTCAGGAGGCAAGCAGCCAAGGAGCCCTGGATTCTGGGGTTGGGGTGATGGGAATGAAGGGAGATATGGACAGGGACAGGGACGGGGGCTCCATTCTATCTCAAAAGCACCGCCCCATTCTGTGAGCTGTACTGGTTTCCAGGCTGCCATCCCGACCTGCGGCAGGCTGTCAGGAGTCAGGGCCGCGAGCACACCTGTGAACGGCACCCACAGTCGCTGAGCGCGTCGGCCTGTCCCCAGCACAGCCTCCAAAGTGGCTGTGATTCACATGCCCCACCGACAGGACCCAAGTCCCCCTTGTGCCACAGCCCTGCACACTCTCACTGACAGCTTTTTAAATTTCTTTCAGTCTAGAGGATAAGGGATGGTAGCTCACTGGGGTCTGTCTTGGCATGGCCCTGATGCCTGGGGAATTTGATCAACTTCTCATGTATTTGTCAGTCATGCAGGTTTTCTCTCCTGTCACTAACACTTCTTGCCCAGCTATTTGTATTTTTATTGACTTTTAAAGGATCTTTATGTATACTGGATCCAAAATTTCTGTTTTTTATGTTTGACAAATACCCTGCAGTCTGTGGCTTATATTTTTTTTCTTTTGCTATCATTAATGTACAATTACATGAGCAACATTATGGTTACAAAACTCCCCCTATTATCAAGTCCCCACCACATACCCCATTACAGTCACTGTCCATCAGCGTAGTAGGATGCTATAGAATCATTATTTGTCTCCTCTGTGTTATACTGCCTTCCCCGTGTTCCCCCCACTCCACCGCTACATTATACGTGCTAATCATAATGTCCCTTTTTCCCCCTTATCCCTCCCTTCCCATCCATCCTCCCCAATCCCATTCTCCTTGGTAAGTGTTAGTCCATTCTTGGGTTCTGTGAGTCTGCCTCTGTTTTGTTCCTTCAGTTTTTTCTTTGTTGTTATACTCCACAGATGAGTGAACTCATTTGATACTTGTCTTTCTCTGCCTGGCTTATTTCACTGAGCATAATACCCTCTAGCTCCAGCCATGTTGTTGCAAATGGTAGGATTTGTTTTCTTCTTATGGCTGAATAATATTACATTGTGTATATGTACCATATCTTCTTTATCCATTCATCTACTGATAAACACTTAGGTTTTTCCATTTCCTGGCTATAGTAAATAGTGCTGCGATAAACATAGGGGTGCATGTGTCTTTTTCAAACTGAGCTCCTACATTCTTAGGGTAAATTCCTAGGAGTGGAATTCCTGGGTCAAATGGTATTTCTATTTTGAGTTTTTTGAGGAACCACCATACTGCTTTCCACAATGGTTGAACTAATTTGCATTCCCACCAGCAGTTGTAGGAGGGTTCCTCTTTCTCCACATCCTCGCCAACATTTATTGTTGTTTGTGTTTTGGATGTTGGCCATCCTCACTGGTGTGAGATGATATCTCATTGTGGTTTTAATTTGCATTTCTCTGATGATTAGGGATGTGGAACATCTTTTCACGTGCCTGTTGGCCATCTGAATTTCTTCTTTGAAGAAGTGTCTGTTCAGCTCCTCTGCCCATTTTTTAATTGGCTTATTTGCTTTTTGTTTGTTGAGATGCGTGAGCTCTTTATATAATTTGGATGTCAACCCCTTATCGGATATGTCATTTATGAATATATTCTTCCATATTGTAGGATGTCTTTTTGTTTTACTGATGGTGTCCTTTGCTGTACAGAAACTTTTTAGTTTGATACAGTCTCACTTGTTCATTTTTGCTTTTGTTTCCCTTGTCCCGGGGAGATATGTTCATGAAGAAGTTGCTCATGTTTATGTCCAAGAGATTTTTGCCTGTTTTTTTCTAAGAGTTTTATGGTTTCATGACTTACATTCAGGTCTTTGATCCATTTTGAGTTTACTTTTGTGTATGGGGTTAGACAATAATCCAGTTTCATTCTCTTGCATGTAGCTGTCCAGTTTTGCCAACACCAGCTGTTGAAGAGGCTGTCATTTCCCCATTGTATATCCATGGCTCCTTTATCATATATTAATTGAACATATGTCGGGGTTTCTAGCCTCTCCCCCACCGGTCCTGCTCACCGTCAGGACTACTAGCTCTTTCAGTGACCCTCCGAGCCAGCGGAGGGAAAGGAAGGGAGGGAGAGGCACGCCCCGACAAGGCGAAGCAAGGGAGGTAAGAGCCGACTGTCTGCCCATTCCGCAGCCTCCGCCGCCCCCGGAGACAATCAGACGCGACAGGGAGCTCACTCAAAGCAGGAACTCGTTTATTGCAGCTCAGAACACGGAATATATAGGGTGTGGTCTCTTCTGATTGGTTACACCTTATGCTAACAAGGCGACCTTCAAATTTCCAATCACGCACAGAGTTGTGTGCATGCGCAGTTGTCTCTGACATAAGCAGTGGACCTAAGTGAGAACACTTGGCGGGAAGCTGTGGCGCAGCAGAAATTCAAGGTAGTTCCCCACAAACATATATGCTTGGGTTTATATCTGGGCTCTCTAGTCTGTTCCATTGGTCTATGGTTCTGTTCTTGTGCCAGTACCAAATTGTCTTGATTAATGTGGCTTTGTAGTAAAGCTTGAAGTCAGGGAGCGTAATTTCCTCCACTTTATTCTTCCTTCTCAGGATTGCTTTGGCTATTTGGGATCTTTTGTGGTTCCATATGAATTTTAGAACTATTTGCTCTAGTTCATTGAAGAATGCTGTTTGTATTTTGATAGGGATTGCATTGAATCTGTAGATTGCTTTAGGCGGGATGGCCATTTTGACAATATTAAATCTTTGTAGCTTATATTTTACTTTTTAAATGTATGTCGATGCCACTTTTTAAACCTTAAAGTAGCTGAATGTATGTTTCAGTGGGAAGCCCAGAGGTGTCTCTTCATGTCGTACCTTGTTTATGGCAGTCCTCCATACCCCAAATCATATTCTGTTATTTTTATTCCAAAAGTATTAAATTTTGCTTTTAATATTAGGCCTTCAATTACACTGAATTTTTTGATGTATTATATGATATTGTAATCTAATTTTATTTTGTTTGCCTTTGAATGATCAGTCATCCCAGAATAATTTAATAATTTACGATGTCATCTCTGTCATATAGTTTTACACATACAAGTTCACATAGGAATATTCTTTTCTTGCTTTTGCCATGAAGGTGGCATTTTTAATTAAGTGATATGGGTTATTCAATAAATTGTGTTACAATAAAAAATACAGGTTCCTTCTTCACATCCTATCCCAATATAAATTTGAGGTGGGTCAAATAGCTAATGTAAAATAAAAGCTCTGGAAGAAAATATAGAAATAATAGGTGTATAATTTTTTAAATTAAGGCTTTTGGTCACTATAATAGGTGGAAATATGATAGTGGCAGAAAGCCCAGAGCAATGTTGCTGTATAAATAAAAGCAAATGCTGAAGAACCATAAATAAAGTTTAAAAATAAGCTAGCTGAGATAAAGACTTGCAGCATGATTAAAGTTATAGATCAAAGGGGTTTGGCACTGAAATATAGAACACAGACAAAAAATATGCAAAATAGGAAATATAAAAAAAATTAAAGAAAAATTCACTAGTACTCAGAAAAATTCGAATAAAAATTTGCCATTGTGTCCTTCTGATGTATGGACTTTGCCTCTACAGGCCTCCCCAGTAACAGTGGAAATTTTTATGATAATTCCCAGTGGTTCTAAACTTGAGTAGTATTTTTAGAAAAGTTTGATAATGTAATGAAATCCTAAAAAGTTGTTATTTTCTTGGTTAATCAATTCTAGCTCTTAAGATTCTATCCCAAGATAATTACCACCCAACAGTAGAATCAATAAGAACCAAAATGGAAATAACCTGTATGTTTAGCAATAGATGTCAATTGAAGGACATATTAAAATGCAGACACTAGGGTTGGTGAGCAGTAGTAGGGATACTGTTTTTCTTCAGTATTTGCATGTCTGCTGGACTTTGCCTTTATTTGCACAGTGTTCTGATGCCATAATTTCTGATCATTTAAAAGTATAGAAAAATTTTTGCCATCTTTGGGCCTATGAATTCAAACAATAAGTCTCCCACAATTTCTGGTTCTTTTGTGCTTTGATTTTTGACATTTTAAATCATTGATGAATTTGGAGTTTATCCTGATGAATATGGAGTAATATAATATGAAGTTGTGGATGAATTTTTTTTTCCCACAAGACCACTGTTTATTATGTAATACAGCTTTTCTACATGGATTTGAGGTGCCACCTTTATCATATGTTAAATTATTTCATATATATTTGGGTTAGTTTCTGAATTTTCTATTTTGTAAAATTGATTTTTTTCTCTATATTTGCATCTGCGATAAAGTAAATTATTGAGGCTTTGTAAGGTGTTACAGCTTCAGACAGCATGTCCCACTTTATCATTCTTTAGATATTTTTTCCCTAGCTTTTCTTGCTTATTTATTTTTCCACATGAACTTGAGTATTACTTTGTTTAAAGACACTTGCAAGACTTAAAAGAGAAGATTAATTTGATTTCATTAAGACAAAAAGTAGAAAAACCATCATAAGAAAACTCAAAGGGCAAATAACAAAGCAGGAATCAATATTTGTAACATAATTTAGAAAAAAGTTAATTTAATATGTATCAGTAAGAAACAGAGAAATAGCCCCCTTAAATAGACAATATGAAAAAGGTTTGACATAAATGGGAAGATACTTGACATTACTTACCATAAAAGAACAGGTTAGAAGTGCACTGAGAACCTCACAGCATGGAAACTGGTTCTGGGATCACCCTGTGCTGCAGGCAGCGGGAACTGAGCCAAGTATATGGAGCATCTGCTTCCACACGTTGGACAGGCGAGTGGGCTTGCCTAGAGAGGAGGGCCCCAGGTGAACTCCAAGAGTGCCCATGCTTTTGCCAAGGCACCGGCCACGCTGAGGAGCGACAGCCAGTGAACAAGTTCTTGCTGAATGGAAGAGACAAACTGGATTTAGAGAGTTGGAGATGCAACTGGAATTTGCAGAGCAGAGGAGAGAGCATTAAAGAAAGGGGCCCCAGAAGTCCTGGTTGAATACAAAGCCTTCTGTTGGGGAGGCCTGGGAACCACTGCCAGAGACTGCGAGCTGAGCAATTCAGTCCTCGGAGGAGGGTCGGGAGCAGCAGTGCCCACAGCCCAAGCAGAGAGAGTGCGCTAAACTCCAGGGCTGTCCAGAGAATGCTGCAGTCTCCAGGACTGCTAGGTTGAAGACCATGGGCACCCAGGCGACCCCTAACTCAAGCCTTGAAAACTGAGCTGATCTGCAGGGAACTCAGTGCCTCAAACAGCATGGGCATCGCATCCAGAAGACAGTTACATGGGCACACTCAGCATGGCCATTCACAGCACCTGGTGACCATCACATGTTGGAAATGAGTAAAAACAGGAAAATTTAACCATAAGTAGGAGAAAATCCATCTAAAACACCCAGAGGACAGAGATGATGCAATTATGAGACAAGCATAGAAAAGCAACTTTTGAAATATAGTCAGGTTTTTAAAGAACAAAAGAACAACATAAGCACGATGAGGACAGAAACAGAAGAAATGAAAAATCAACCAAATGAAACCTTCAGAGCCAAAAACACACCTTTGAGATGAAAAATTCATTTGATGATATTAACAGCAGACTTACATTAAAATCTCTTGATTTCTTCGACTCTTTGGTTCCTTGTCCTGATAAGGGGATGTCTCATCCCCACACACTTCGGAGCTGGAAGGACCATCTGAGCATTGTACAAATGAATGTTTATAAGGGTTTCTCACTCAGCACTGACATGTAGAATTGCAAGCCTCTGTCATCTGGAGTGACCACTCAGTTCCCGACTCCTAGAATCTTACCAGTCAAGGAAATCCAAATAGTTCATACATTTTGACCAAAATAGCCAAAAATATTAAATTTTACATTATCTATTACAAAATGAAGTAAAATACATCTTTTTTTAATTCTTAAAATTTTAGTGTTTTTTTAGTATTGAGGTGAAGTACAGGGAAAAGATATATAATTGAGGGATTGGGCCAGATTTTGTTTAAGATCCTTTAGAATCCCATGATTTTATTATTTCTGGGATTTTGAGAATTTAGGTTCTCCCAACCTCAGAGTTAATTTAATTTATTAGGAAAATAAAGATGAAATTATCAATAATTAAGGATTTCTGATTCATTTATTTTATCTGGTAGGATACAGTTTGTTAATGCTTGATCGTATATGTGAAAAGAGAAATTACAATAAATAGTAGATTTTTTTCATTAAAATCTTTTTTAATCTTTCAGTGAATAACCCTATACCTTCCAATTTGAAATCAGAAGCAAAAAAGGCTGCTAAAATTCTGAGAGAATTCACAGAAATTACTTCCAGAAACGGACCTGATAAGATCATTCCTGGTAGGTAAATAAAATACATACTGTTCATGTCCAGATTTTTGTTTTCTAAATTACTTTTCGCATTTCTTACCTTCAGGCAGTTGATGGCCCTGAGAGCCAAGTCCTCAGCCCCCTAATGCTGACTGACCTCCCCAGCAGAGCCTGGGTAGCCTTGCACCTCCCTTCTCCCCTTCAGTCCCCACTGAGTCCTTCTCCCCTGCGGCTCTCCTCACAGTCCCCTGTCCTCAACCTCTGGGACTTTGCAAGTACATCTTAGAAACTCACTAGCTAATCTCATAAATAAATTTTAATTTTTTGTTTTCTCCTTTTATGTATTTACATTTTATAGTTATTTGAGAAGACACCCGTCACTAATTCCCAACATGGCTGCACATCAGTATCCCTGGGCCATTAAAATATAGTCCCTAAACTCCCCTTAAACCTGTTGAATCAGACAGGGAACAGGGAGACCAGGAGTGCGGATTTTTAACACGTTTCTCTTGTGATTCTTCTGCAATCAGGCTGACCACATAAGCGCTGGTCAGGAGGTGAGCCTTTGGGAACCGCTGTCTATTCATTACCACACAGATGTTTCTAAAGGAATTTCCTGGAGTGCTCACCTCATGCAAAGAGGACCTGTATGCAAGCAATGTTGCGGACTAATGTCACTCTTAATCTCAGTGTACCTCTCTGATCCTGCATTAAAGAAACCAATCTAATGTCTTAAGCCAGATTTTCTGAGGTTATTTAACAGAACTTTAAATATTTTAGGAATTTCAGTTTGTTGTTATAGTGTGTGTTATTTTGGCCCAGCAGCTCCATTTTCATAGAGCCTTTGCTTCTTCACATGAGTTGGGTGGCATAGGGCTCAGGCTGCACTCAGGCCTGGTGAATCAGAGTCTGCATGTTTTGCAAGAGTTCCAGTGAGCTGTGTGTATACAAGTTTGAAAAGCTGTGCTATAGAAATTGAAGAAAATCCAACCAGAAAAACTGAATTTCTAGTAGCAATATTCTGAATCAGGAGATAGAATGCATTTCTTGCTAGATATCAGCATCTATAAACATGTCAGGCTTGCCCAATTTATGGATAAATGTATTTCCTAACATAACGTCTAAGTGAATCATTCTCATATTTTGTACAACAACATTCCATCTTCCTTCTGCCTCCGGACAAAGGCCACTGATGCCCTTTCAGCAGGTGTAGCTAGGAAAATGAAAATCAGTTCATATAGCAGCCTGCGTAAGCACCTCCCCTGGGGTGTCCAGGCTGTGTGTTTTAGGGAGGTGACAGCTAACCTTGTCCTTTCCAGAGCCTGCCTCTGGGTGAGGTGAGAGAGGAACATGTTCATATTAAACTAGGGTGATCTGTTGTCATAGGAGATAAATTCTACCAGCTCTTCTAGAATAAAATGCCAAGACCTCTAGACCTGGTGACGTGAGTTCACCACTCTCTGGGTTAAGGGCCATGAGATAAAAGTGAAACTAGATTGAGAGAGTAAATCTGCAATCAGGGCATTCTAGTTACAAAAGAAAAGCTAACTGGCAAATTATTTAGGGATTACTGGTATTTTAGTGTCCCCAGATTTGGTTGGATAATCTATATGGACATACTTGACATTTGAAATATGTTCATTTTAAGACATGCTTTCATTGTATCTAGTGTTTCTAAACAGAGATAAAAAGCATTTTGATTCTAAAAAGCATCCAGTGAGAAGGGAATGTGAGGTAGTGAGGAAGATATTCTGCCAACATGTGGCAGTAAAAACAAAGCCATGTGCCACATAATACAGCTTTCAACCTTAATATAGTATAACCTCAAGTATGGAACTGTGGGGACCTATGGCAGCTCAGTGAGCTACCTACCATCTGAGACCGACCTTATTTTCTAAACCTTGCTTAATTATGAACAACTTTACAAGTGTTAACTTCCTTATCTCTGAGAGTCTGCTATTAATTTAAATTTTGAAATGATGTACATAATTAAATTAGAAATTTAGTGGTTTTTTTCTAGGGACACCTATAAAACCTTCTTTGTATGTTTGAGTATAGTTTCTAGTTTGACTTCCTTGACAGAATATTTGACTAAGGTGATGATAAATTAAATTACCTTAAAAAGATATCAGTGTCCAAGAATAATTTCCAAAGTTTAGGCTTCCCTGGTTATTTGAAAATAGCTGTTGGGTAACTAAATCCACAGAATTGTGAGGCACCATGTTTAGTGGTATTATTGTACATTACATTAATGACCCTCATTTTATGTAATGAATTTCCCTGAAGTGTGAATAGAACAGTATTTTATAAATTAAGTTACATTTTCAGTGTACTAGTAGTTATGTGTCTCTTGAATAATATAACACATCATTTTATAAAGTTAATAAACTTCTTAGTGTGGCAAAGTTGCTTGATTTTTCTGCTTTTGAATCCAGATTTTCATATTAGTAAAAAGTAAACTTAACTATATGGTTTTAAGATCAAAGTTCTGCCATGTGCTGCACGTTGGCCATATTTTTAAGTTCCTCCTTAATGCTGTATGGATCTTAACTTCTTTGAAAACAGCTAACTTGTTTTTTAAGTTATGAATTATGTCTTAAATTGATTGAAATCTCCAAATCATTTGTACTGTTACTAATACTGATAAAACCTCATCCAAGCATCTCATTTATTACGATGTTACTTTAGCCCTGCAGAAATGACATGAAGGGAGAGGTAGGAGGGAGGCCTGAGGCCCATGTCATGTAATGAAGTCCCACCAAGACTTCTCCTGAGACCCTGTAGCCCCGTGCACAGGGACGGTTAGCCTTGCTTACCTGTCGGGCAGGTACACTGACAGTGCTCCCTCCCTGCTGTCTCCACCTTTTGCAGCCCACGTGATTGCTAAAGCCCAGGGCCTTGCAGTCTTGTCTGTGATAAAAGCTGGGTTTCTGCTGACTGCCAGAGGAGGCAGTGGGATCGTGCTGGCGCGGCTTCCAGATGGAAGTAAGTTGCTATTTCTTCACCTGAGGAGTAGGGAATCCTAATTGTACTGTTCCATTTTGAGCACACTTCATAGGGAGCATGACAGGGTTCCCCATGCCACCCAGAGCTGTCTTCCCGAGGGCTGCTCGCTTGGTTGTCAGATCACCAACGCCATGAACCTTCCCATTTCTCTCCTCTTCAAGTATCAGGCAAGTCCCAGTCGGTAGATTGGCTTTGTCTTGTATACATTTTGTAATTCTTCATGGAAAAAATATTAAACATGACATTATTTCCTTTCTGTTTTAAATATGAATTCTTGTTCCTCAACTTCATGATACAACTGTTTTCTTTTGCTTCATGAAGTTGATAAGAAAATAAGGGCAATCTGTAAGCTTTCCTACTGTTCCCGTGGGAGATTGTATGAATTGAAATATTTTAAAGAATATACCCAAGGCAGAATCATATCAAGATCAATATAATTTGGTTTTACTTTGGGGTGAAATCTAATACCTGATTTTTCAGAGATGAAATTAAAATATATTTGCCTTGAATTCCAAGAACCAACTTTTAGAGTAATATTTAAAATGTGTATTTGTGTGTTGTAACCAACTAAAATGCTTTTTATACCATTTAACATTTGCTGCTCATATAATTGAACACATTTTTCTGTTAGTAGCTATATTTTAGCACAGACAATTTAATTTCATCTTGAGAGTGAGCAGGGAACACTGACAGTAGGTGCCCTGGGCGTTTGTGGAGCACATGCCCTTGAACACCAGATCCGCTGTTCCCTGTGAGGAGAACCCCCAGTAAATGCATCTCCCCTGACGCCAGGCATGTTTCATAGCTTGGTGCTTGGCTATGAAACAAAAATGGCCAAGTTCTCTTCTCAACATTACACGAATTTCTGTGGGAGACTTCTTAGCTATACAACCAGACACAGGAACACTGAGAGCCACTGTGGCCTGGGCTCCAAGTCCTAGGTGGTCCCCACACACATGGCAGGGGGACCACCTGGGAAGGTGGAGGAGGTAGCCTCTGGGGCTTCTCACAGGACCTCAGGTGGACCTTTCTACTGGGTTAAATACTAAATTTCTTTCCCATTTTCCTGAGTGGCTGTTGCTCCCTCTACAGAGGGTATTTAGAATGCCCCCAAATGAGCTGAGCCAATCCCCAGGCCTGGCTAGGTGCAGGACCTTCAGAGAGGGCAGTCCTCACACAGGAAACTTGAGTGCCACCATGGGATTCTGACAATCTCTGTGACCCAAACTCTAGACTCAGGCAGATTGGTTCTGGAAATATATTAAAATTGTCCTGTATCTAGGACACATAATAGCAAGGACACTTAGGGTTGGGAAGCTAATAGGTATTTCCAGAAGTACTTGTCTAACCACCCCATCCTCCTCCCAAAATAAATTTTTTCTAGACTCATTTCACATAATTGTTTCTGTGTCAGGAAGAATAAGCATAACAATAATGATCATGCAAATGGAATTATTATACTTAGTTTCCATATTTAAGGACATGTATCCTGCTAGAATTTTAGCTGTCTGAAATTTATAGCCTATTTTATGTGCTTCTATTAGGCACAAAGTGCATCAAACAGTTTTATCCTCAGAAAATTACACCAGAAACAGTTTAGTATCCTGTTATCCTTAGGGATGATTACCATGAGCTCTTTTAGATCCTTCTGCCCTCTTATATCTATGAAAAAATTCTAACCAAAGGTTAAAATTACAGCTCAGTTATTTTATAAAACATTAAAAACACTGATAGTTGAAATGATCAAACACTACATGCGGCTAGCTGGTGAGAATTCAGGAGTTGGGCATTATGCCTGTTTATAGAGAAGGTTGGAGAACATGGTATGCGAATCTTTGAGACTCATGGTAAATATCTAATACCTTTCAAGTATTTATAACTTAAAACACTATTAAAGAGCTTTTAAAAACACAGGGGAAATACCAAAGTCTCATTATTTTTAAAAGATATTCTATTAATTCATATCTTAGCATTTTCATTCCCACAGTTAAGTGCCAAGCGGTTTTAATGTGTCTGTTTGCTTTCATTAGGATGGTCTGCGCCTTCAGCCATCGGCATAGCTGGGCTTGGTGGAGGTTTTGAAATAGGTGTTGAGGTAAGCGGGTGACATGTGTACATGCTATTGCCATGGCAACTGAAACCTTGAGCAATGCAGGGGCTGGGGGCCCTGACCCCTACATAGTCAAAATCCATGTATAACTAGCTTCCCCAAAAACTTAACCATTACCGGTAGACTTACCAGTAACATAAACAACATGTATGTTGTATGTTGTGTGTATTTTATACTGTATTCTTACAATACAGTAAACTAGAGAAAAAGTTTTTTTCAAATAGGCACAAAACTCCAAAAAATTTTCCAATATCTGTGTGTGGGTGGATCCACACAATTTAGATCTGCATTGTTCAAGGATCAACCATACATGAAAGTTGAGCGATTCCCCACTGTTCTTATTTTACCACCTGTGGAAACTATTCCCCTTAATTTTCTTGGTGAATCTAACTAAAAGTGTCTAATGTTTGTCAATTTTCTTTCTTTTTCATTCCCTGAGAGTAGCATTTCTTTCATTCACTGTTTCATCGGTTTCCATGTTTAGCACAGTAATAGAACTAATGTCTCAAACCTGAGGAACTACGATCGGCAATTTGTGGCTTGCTAAGCACCTCAGCTGGCTGTCAGCAAGGAGCTCAGAGTGGGATTGATGGTTTAAGACACTGTGTCATCACTTGTGGCAAAATCTGGGCTTTGTACATATGATGCGGAATTTACTTCAGTTCTTTAAGTAAAGATTGGTTGTGCTGTATCCTTGTGTAACTTTGCTGCTCATCGTTAGGCCTCTGTTGAGGTGGAAATATGCCAGGAAGTATTGTCTGCAGGGGCCTGTGGCATAGGGGTCATGCTCACCCCCACCCCCCAATCTGTGTTACTTTGTTGCAAGGTGATTCATAAATCAGGTCTCCTAATATTCTCAAATCCTTGTCTTCTCCAATTTCAGCCCATTTCGTCCTGAGCTGCCCTTTCATGCATCTTGTCTGTTGCCGTAATTGTGGATCCCCTTGGCCTTGTTAGGAGGAAGTATTTACACCACTCTTCTTTCATCTTTGTTTTGCCCTCTTTACTTGCTAGTTCATATATCCATCCTGTAAAAAGAGGAGGATATTTTATGTTGCTCGTCATGGCTGCCTTTTTGTTGTGATTCAACCAAATCAAAGTCTTCAAAAATATCTGCCCCTGTGGGAAGCTGTTTCCATGTGCCCCTGAGTCTCCCTTAGAAGAGGCTCCCTGGATGCCCCTGTACTGAGTCACAGCCACCTTCCCCCTCCCTGGCCCTGAGTGAGACTAATGTCAAGGCAGTAAGTCACTCCTCAGTGTTAGCCAGGGCGGTGCTGCTTTTCATGAAACAGTCTCAGTTTTACCATGAGCATGTTTGCCTTCTTCACACAAAGCTGCTGCTCTGGCCAGTGCCGGCAGGGCAGGGAGGCTAGAGGGATTCCCAGGACATACCACCCTCTGGTAAACTTGTATCGTACTAGGTACACATGCCCTTGGAGAGTGCAGCTCTCCAGCTGTGACCATCCACACACCTCCTATTAGATGGAGCGCCTGCATTGGGACTGTGATGGTAACAGCAGCTCCAGCTTCCTGGGGCAGACTCCACACAGGTCTCACAGTGGCTCAGGAGAATGGGGACAGAAGACTCTCTTAGCTTCCAGGTGGATGGGGTGAGGCAGGGGCAAAGGTTCCCACCCGAACCACAGGAGGGAACATGGGCTTTTTTACCAGGTGACCCAGACATGGGGTTCAAAAGCCGTCAGCAGCGAGACTTCCAAAGTGGAGTCTACTCCTCATTACAGGATGACAGCATGAGGGACTCTGGTGCCTGGGTTTGAAGTGGCTAAAAGTGAAAGAGGGAGAGATGGGTGACATCATATCAGGGGGTGGGGTTCCAGGAGATGCCCTGCATAGAAGAGAAGCCTAGTGGTCCCTGTGAACATTTCTCCCCCAGCTCTTTCTCAATAATTGTTGTTGTTTTAATTCTTATATTTAAGAATTGAATTAGTTGCAAAACTTGCATCTAATTTATAGTTAATTACATCTTAGTGCAAACTTCCTAAGGAGCCTTTATCAAATTCTCAAATGTCTGCCTTACACTGTTTCCTGTCTCCACTGCTCTAGCTTTCTGTCTGCACATCTGTTCTGATTCTCATTCGAAGAATAAGAGGCCATTAGAGCCTTCGGCTCTCCCACTGCACTTAGCTGGGGGGGGGAGGGGGCTGTCAGCTTCGTTCTCCATCTAGTTGTGGTGTCCCTGAGGACACAGGGCTGTCTTAGTCTTATTTCAGGAGAGCTGAATTGAAACTAGAAAATTAAAGGGCTGTTGTTTCTTTAAGTGCACTGAGATGTGCCAAGCAGAAGGAGGAGTAATAACTGGAGTGTCTACATGGTCATGGATGGAGGTTGGTACTGAGTGTATGTGTGCCAAGCATGATGCAAAATAATTTTATATATGTGATCTAAAAATCTGTGTAAGATATAAGCTATACACCCATTGACAAAATGGCTTAACTTTTGTTAAAAAGAGATGCAGGCCCACCATGGGGTCATTTGGGCCAAGTCACCAAACCGGGGCTGAATTCCCAACCTGATTGTAGTTTCAACCTCCCCAGAAATGTAGCCATCAGGAATTTTCCAATCGCATATGCCCCCCTCCATCCCTTGAGGAAGATGAGGTCATTCAACTACCAAAACCTCGACCCTCGCTGCTGTCACTCACAGCCCAGGAACGTGTATGGCATGAGCTCCTAGAACACGACTGCATGGATCCGCGCCACACTGCTTGACATATTGAGCTGTCACCTTTTTTTGTGTGCATCCCTGCTGTAGAGAAAGTATGGATGATGTCTCCAACCAAAGGGGCTCTGGAGCAGTTTATCGGAGCACTGATGGGCTGCTCTGGGACTGCGGCCTTCAGTAGGGCTATGAATAAACATATCTTTCTTAAATATAACAGTGTGTTGATTTACATTTTACATTAAAAATGCTACTTAAATCTGTATCAACACAGTGATCCTCAGAAGTTGTCCATATGTAACAGTTGATAGGAGTCAGGATGAAGTGATTTGCATGGGTTAAAATTTAACAGCATAATTAGTTTGTCCTATGGAATCTGAGTGTATTTTTTTCAGAAAATGATTTAAATTAATCATACATTAAGCATCTACTTATATCAATAGTTCTGTTAGGTAATCTCATTTGGTAATAGAAATCTTCTGTGGGTCTGATGAAAACATTGATTTGAAAACACTTAGAAAAAGTTAAGGAACTATATAAATTAAGGCATCTTTTTTTTTATAGTTTATTTTGGTATCATTAATCTACAATTACATGTGAAATATTATGGTGATTAAACTATCCCCTTCATCAGGTCCCCCCCACCAAACCCATTACAGTCACTGTCCATCAGCATAGTGAGATGCTATAGAGTCACTACTTGTCTTCTCTGAGTTGTACAGCCCTCCCCGTGCCCCCAACATTATATCTGCTAGTCATAATGCCCCTTTTTCCCCCTTGTCCCTCCCTTCCCACCCATCCTCCCCAGTCCCTTTCTTTTTGGTAACTATTAGCCCGTTCTTGGGTTCTGTGAGTCGGCTGCTGTTTTGTTCCTTCAGTTTTTTTTGTTTGTTCTTATATTCCACATATGAGTGAAATCATTTGGTACTTGGCTTATTTCACTGAGCATAATACCCTCTAGCTCCATCCATGTTGTTGCAAATGGTAGGATTTGTTTTCTTCTTATGGCTGTATAATATTCCATTGTGTATATGTACCACACGTTCTTTATGCATTCATCTACCGATGGGCACTTAGTTTGCTTCCATTTCTTGGCTATTGTAAATAGTGCTGTGATAAACATATGGGTGCATAGGTCTTTTTCAAACTGGGCTGCTGCATCCTTAGGGTAAATTCCTAGGAGTGGGATTTCTGGGTCAAATGGTATTTCTATTTTGAGTTTTTTGAGGAACCTCCATACTGCTTTCCGCAATGGTTGAACTAATTTGCATTCCCACCAGCAGTGTAGGAGGGTTCCCCTTTCTCCACATCCTCACCAACATTTCTTGTTGTTTGTGTTTTGGATGTTGGCCATCCTCACTGGTGTGAGGTGATATCTCATTGTGGTTTTAATCTGCATTTCTCTGATGATTAGTGATGTGGAGCATCTTTTCATGTGCCTGTTGGCCATCTGAATTTCTTCTTTGGAGAAGTGTCTATTCATGTCCTCTGCCCATTTCTTAATTGGATTATTTACTTTATGTTTGTTGAAATGCGTGAGTTCTTTATATATTTTGGATGTCAACCCCCTCTCGGATACGTCATTTATGAATATATTCTCCCATACTGTAGGATGTCTTTTGGTGTCCTTTGCGGTACAGAAGCTTTTCAGCTTGATATAGTCCCACTTGTTCATTTTTGCTTTTGTTTCCCTTGCTTGGGGAGATATGTTCATAAAGAAGTCCCTCACGTTTATGTCCAAGAAATTTTTGCCTATGTTTTTTTCTAAGAGTTTTATGGTTTCATGACTTAAATTCAGGTCTTTGATCCAATTTGAGTTGACTTTTGTGTATGGGGTTAGACAGTAGTCCAGTTTCATTCTCTTACATGTAGCGGTCCATTTTTGCCAACACCAGCTGCTGAAGAGGCTGTCATCTCCCCATTTTATATCCAAGGCTCCTTTATCAAATATTAATTGACTATATATGTTTGGGTTAATGTCTGGATTTTCTATTCTGTTCCACTGGTCTGTGGGTCTGTTTTTGTGCCAATACTATATTGTCTTGATTACTGTGGCTTTGTAGTAGAGCTTGAAGTCAGGGAGCGTAATTCCCCCTGTTTTATTCCTCCTTCTCAGGGTTGCTTTGGCTATTCGGGGTTTTTTGTGGTTCCATATGAATTTTAGAATTATTTGTTCCAGTTCATTGAAGAAAGCTGTTGGTATTTTGATAGGGATTGCACTGAATCTATAGATTGCTTTAGATAGTATAGCCATTTTGACAATATTTATTCTACCTAGCCAAGAGCATAGGATGAATTTCCATTTGTTAGTGTCTTCTTTAATTTCTCTTAGGAGTGTCTTGTATTTTTCAGAGTACAGGTCTTTCACTTCCTTCATTAGATTTATTCCTAGGTATTTTATTCTTTTTGATGCAATTGTGAGTGGAACTGTTTTTCTGATTTCTCTTTCTCTTAGTTCATTGTTAGTGTATAGGAAAGCAACAGATTTCTGTGTGTTAGTTTTGTATCCAGCAACTTTGCTGAATTCAGGTATTAGTTCTAGTAATTTTGGAGTGGAGTCTTTAGGTTTTTTTATGTACAATATCATGTCATCTTCAAATAGTAACAATTTGACTTCTTCTTTACCAATCTGGATGCCTTGTATGTCTTTGTTTTGTCTGATTGCCGTGGCTAGGACCTCCAGTACTATGTTGAATAACAGTGGAGAGAATGGGCATCCCTGTCTTGTTCCCGATCTTAGATGAAAAGCTTTCAGCTTCTCGCTGTTAAGTATGATGTTGGCTGTGGGTTTGTCATATATGGCCTTTATGATGTTGAGGTACTTGCCCTCTATACCCATTTTGTTGAGAGTTTTAATCATGAATGGATGCTGAATTTTGTCAAATGCTTTTTCAGCATCTATGGAGATGATCATGTGGTTTTTGTTCTTCTTTTTGTTGATGTGGTGGGTGATATTGATGGATTTTTGAATGTTGTACCATCCTTGCATCCCTGAGATGAATTGCACTTGATCATGGTGTATGATCCTCTTGATGTATTTTTGAATCAGGTTTGCTAATATTTTGTTGAGTATTTTTGCATCTACGTTCATCAGGGATATTGGTCTGTAATTTTCTTTTTTGGTGAGGTCTTTGCCAGGTTTTGGTATTAGGGTGATGCTGGCTTCATAGAATGAGTTTGGAAGTATTCCTTCCTCTTCTATTTTTTGGAAAACTTTAAGGAGAATTGGTGTTATTTCTTCTGAATATATGTCTGGTAGAATTCAGAGGTGAATCCATCTGGTCCAGGGGTTTTGTTCTTGGGTAGTTTTTTTGATTACTGCTTCAATTTCATTGCTGGTGATTGGTCTGTTTAGTTTTTCTATTTCTTGTTTGGTCAGTTTTGAAAGGTTGTATTTTTCTAAGAAGTTGTCCATTTCTTCTAGGTTTTCCAGCTTGTTAGCATATAGATTCTCATAATATTCTCTTATAATTCTTTGTATTTCTGTGGGGTCTGTCGTTATTTTTCCTTTCTCATTTCTGATTCTGTTTATGTATGTAGATTCTCTTTTTCTCTTAATGAGTATGGCTAGGGATTTATCTATTTTGTTTATTTTTTCAAAGAATCAGCTCTTGGTTTCATTGATTTTTTCTATTGTTTTATTCTTCTCAATTTTATTTATTTCTTCTCTGATCTTTATTATGTCCCTCCTTCTGGTGACTTTGGGTCTCATTTGTTCTTCTTTTTCCAATTTCAGTAATTGTGTCTTTAGACTATTCATTTGGGAATGTTCTTCCTTCTTTAAATAGGTCTGGATTACAATATACTTTCCTTTTAGAACTGCCTTTCCTGTGTCCCATAGAAGTTGTGGCTTTGTGTTGTGTTTGTCATTAGTCTACATATATTCTTTGATTTCTGTTTTGATTTGGTCATTAACGCATTGATTAATTAGGAGAATGTTGTTAAGTCTCCATGTATTTGTGAACCTTTTTGTTTTCTTTGTACAATTTATTTCTAGTTTTATACCTTTGTGATGTGAGAAGTTGGTTGGTAGGATTTCAATATTTTTGACTTTACTGAGGTTCTTTTTGTGGCCTAGTATGTGGTCTATTCTGGAAAATGTTCCATGTGCACTTGAGAAGAATGTGTATCCTGTTGCTTTTGGGTGTAGAGTTCTGTAGATGTCTGCTAGGTCCATCTGTTCTAGTGTGTTGTTCAGTTCCTCTGTGTCTTTACTTATTTTCTGTCTGGTTGATCTGTCCTTTGGAGTGAGTGGTGTTGAAGTCACCTAAAATGAATGCATTGCTGTATATTTCCTCCTTTAATTCTGTTAGTATATGTTTCACATATGCCGGTGCTCCTGTGTTGGGTGCATATATATTTATAATGGTTATATCCTCTTGTTGGATTGACCCCTTTGTCATTATGTAATGTCCTTCTTTATCTCTTGCTACTTTCTTCGTTTTGAAGTCTATTTTGTCTGATACAAGTACTGCAACACCTACTTTTTTCTCCTTGTTTTTTGCATGAAATATCTTTTTCCATCCCTTCACTTTTAGTCTGTGTATATCTTTGGGTTTGAGGTGAGTTTCTTGTAGGCAGCATATAGATGGGTCTTGCTTTTTTATCCATTCTGTTACTCTGTGTCTTTTGATCGGTGCATTCAGTCCATTTACATTTAAGGTGATTATCGATAGATATGTACTTATTGCCATTGCTGGCTTTAGATTCGTGGTTACCAAAGTTTCAAGGGTTGCTTCTTTACTATCTAACAATCTAACTTAACTTTCTTGTTAAGTACTGTAAACGCTGTCTGATGTTTCTTTATTTCTCTCCCTTCTTATTCTTCCTCCTCCATTCTTCATATACTAGGTGTTTTATTCTTTGCCTTTAGTTAATAATTGAATGGTCTGCTTTCTTTGCTATGATTTTATTTTGTCTGGTGACATCTTTTTAGCCTTAGGGATGCTTCCCTCTAGAGCAGTCCATTTAAGATATCCTGTAGTGGTGGTTTATGAGAGGCAAACTCTCTCAACTTTCGCTTGTCTGGAAATTCTTTAATCCCTCCGTCTTATTTAAATGATAATCATGCTGGATACAATATTCTTGGTTCGAGGCCTTTCTGTTTCATTACGATAAATATATCATGCCATTCTCTTCTGGCCTGTAGGGTTTCTGTTGAGAAGTCTGATGATAGTCTGATGGGTTTTCCTTTGTAAGTTATCTTTTTTCTCTCTCTAGCTGCCTTTAATAGTCTGTCCTTATCTTTGATCTTTGCCATTTTAATTATTATGTGTCTTGGTGTTGTCTTCCTTGGGTCCCTTGTGTTGGGAGATCTGTGGGCTTCTGTGGACTGCAAGACTATTTCCTTCCCCAGCATGCTGAAGTTTTCAGCAATTATTTCTTCAAAGACACTTTCTATCCCTTTTTCTCTCTCTTCTTCCTCTGGTACTCCTATAATACGAATATTGTTCTGTTTGGATTGGTCACATAGTTCTCCTTATATTCTTTCTTTCCTAGAGATCCTTTTATCTCTCTCTGCCTCCGCTTCTCTGTATTCCTGTTCTCTGATTTCTATTGCATTAACAGTCTCTTGCATGTCATCCAGTCTGCTGCTAAGCCTATCGATGGCTTGTCTCATTTCTGCATTGTCTTTCCTGACTTCCCTCACTTCCTCCCTCAGCTCTTGCATATTTCTCTGTAGATCCATCAGCATGGATTTGACTTTTATTCTGAATTCTTTTTTAGGAAGATTGTGCATTTCCATCCTTTCGGTCTCCCTCTCTGGTGTTGTCTGGGTCTGGGTGAGCTTGGTCTGTACCATATTCGTCTGTCTTTTCATGGCGATAGAAGTGGTCACTGGCAGGTGCCACGTATGTCAGCTGGGCTCTTTAAGAGTTAAAAAAAAAAGAAGAGAAAGAAAAGAAAGGAAAAACAACTCCCACCGGGAGTAGATTTTGTAAGGATGCTGTAGGTGGCACTGTTGCTCCACTATTCCGCAGACGTGGCCGTGCAGCTCCGCAGGGCCCTTTGTAGCTCTGGCCGGGGCGGGAACGAATGGGAGGCTGTGGTTCTCTGTGTGAAATTTCAGTGCGGCTACTTTTTCCCAGTCGCCAGCCAAGGGGTCCGAAATTCCTCAGGACTCCCAGCCTGCTGGGCCGTGTGCTGGGACGGGACGATCCAGGGCCCTTGCCTCTTTAAGACCGCCAAAAAAAGCACACACTTTTCTTTTGTCCTGGGGAGCCTGCTGCAAGGACCCAGGCGTGTTCCCAGCTCAAAACCTGCACCTTCTGCCTCTCCAATATCCGATACACCATGCGATGTGCGTCAGTGCTCCTGGTGCAGATCACCAGGGCTGGTTATTTCGCTGGCCTGTACTTCCACTCCCTCCCAGCTCTGAATCCTCTCCTCCCCCGGTGCGCTGGGGTGGGGGAGTGCTCAGGTCACGCCGGGTCACGGCTCTGTATCTTACCCACCTCACGGGGTGCCGAGTCGTCTCAGGTGCAGATGCAGGGTGTGCGCTGTCCTGTATATTCTGGTATCTCTTTTAGGAATAGTTGTATTTGCTGTATTTGATAGATATATATGGTTTTGGGAGGAGATTTCCGCCGCCCTGCTCGTACCGCCATCTTCCCGGAACTCAAGACATCTTTTAAATGTTGGTGTGCTTGTCCTTTGCATAATTCATTGAGATGTGGTAAACATACCAGGCTTTACAAATAATTTCAGTCCATCCTCAGACACCCTAATATTTCTCTCTATGCACACACATGTACACACACATATATACTTATAAATGTGGTCATCGTTGTTATGTCCATTTTATAGAGAAAGAAACTGAGGTTTCATACTACTCAATAATTTGCTCATGCTCACCCAATATCCACAAGTCAGAAGTATAATTCACATCCAGGTAGTTTCAGTCTTGAGCCCAAACTCTCAGCACCATACCATGATGCCTTTCATTTTCCAGGTACACTGACAGTATGTTTGATCTTCTCAATAGCTGGGTGAGCTGGGTCCTACTGAGCAGACTTTAGGCAGAAATCATCAGCGACACAGAGGCAGACAGAACTAAGAGGAGGGGCTGGTGGGCACCAGCCTCTCCCTGGCCTATGTGCCTCCCGTCTGCTGGGCCAGGGAGGCCTGGGTCCTCACCCGGTTCTACCACAGGAGTGGTGAGTGGAAAACTGGTCTTTCTCTGCAGGGATGTGCCTTGAGCATGCTTTCATTCAAAGTTTTCTTTTACTTAGAGGATCGACTCAGTAGTGGGCATTAACCAATGGTAACAATTTTCTTCCTGATATTCTGACTCCTGTGACCTGAAATTAAGTGTACAGTGTGCAGTTGCCTAGTAGGGGGCACATGGCCTTGCCGGGGGACCAGCATGGGATGTGTTGGTAGGAACCACAGTCCCTCTGGCCTGGATCTCGTGGCCCCAATCCTTGGCTTCCTGGAAGGGCTCAGTTTGAGGGAGTGTTTGGTCCTTCCACCTGCCTGTGTCTGATGCATTCCCGGTGCCACCATGGCAGCTGACTTCTCACCAGCCCTCTGTCTCCACCAGCACCAGACTGCAGAGACCGCATGGTGCCTGAATGACTGGAAATAGCGGCTCTTCATCCTCGGCTCAGAATGGAAATACGACTCTTCCTTCCTCCTTTCTCTGTCTACATTGAAGTTCTTTTACGTTATATAGAGCACGTTTGAGTTTTAATCAACATGTGTATTGAATGATACTTAGAATTATTTTTAAATAAATGGGTTTCTACATTTTAGGTATCAGATTTGGTAATAATTTTGAATTATGACAGAGCAGTAGAAGCTTTTGCCAAAGGTGGTAACCTGACACTTGGAGGGAATTTTACTGTGGCAGTTGGACCCTTGGGAAGGTGAGTACCGTAAAAAACCCAACAGCTGCTGGGTAGAAAGTACAAATATTGCTTTGCATTAAGAGGAAACTCAAATTAAAATTAAACAAATTTATGATTTATATATCTCCCAGAGAGTTTGAGGTTGCTTACAAATAAGAAATTCATAAAACATAGCCAGTGTGATATAATGAGAAAATTTGGAACTAACACACACAGAGTAAATGTTTCAGAAATGCAGGACACTGTACCCACTGGAATTGACTATGAAATTTACCTCTAAGTTGTGAAGTGGCAGTCAGTTACATCCAGTTAACCAATAAAGGGAAGCATTGATCAGGAAAGCAGCTTTTTTCCAAACGAAATTGTGAATAGTTGAAGCATTCACAGGAATGACATTTGTAATACTTACGGCTTATTTTCCTTCCAAGAATGATGAGCTATTCTTGGGTTAATTGAACAATTTAGAAATATTTCAAACCCAGACTGCTTGTAGAAGTTATACCATAAAATTATCTGAAAAGGTTTCTAAATTCCTTGAAAATACTCAATGTGAAAATAAATCAGTACTATTTAGAACTACTGAGGTGTGTTCCCATTTTAAGAAGGAAAGATGAACTTGGAGGTGTCTGCATGTGTTGGTCCCTGCATTGCAACCCTCGGTACTACCATGCACGTCCTCCCAACGAGCAGCCCTCCAGGCCGCCTTACACCATGTGGCTCAAGCCTCCAGGAGGGGTGCTGTGAGGACAGAGGACGTTCTGGCTGTTAGTCCAGGCTGTTCAGGGTCTGAGGTGCATAGCCTCGGACGGCTCTCACGCCACCTCCTGTTCTGTAGGAATTTAGAAGGAAACGTCGCACTGAGAAGCTCTGCTGCGGTCTTTACATACTGCAAGTCAAGAGGGCTCTTCGCTGGCCTCTCTTTAGAGGGCAGCTGTTTGATTGAAAGGAAAGAAGCTAATCGGAAGTAAGTGCCAGTTTAATTGTTTTGAAGAAACTGATGAGAAAACAGTGTTTCGTGGATTCACATAGTTCCTAAGGGTTCACAGAGTGCCTTTATATGTTCCCTTTTAGTGCCACAATGTGACTCTAAGTGTACATTTACCTAAAAATTCAGTATAAAGTATGTACATAGAGAAAATTTAGACAATAAAAATAATTAAAAGGAAGAAAAAGGCATTCTACTCCTTTAGGATGAACACCACTCCCATTTTGCTTTATTGCCTGACAGTATTTCCTAAGCATAATTTTCCTGTTTTGCCATATATGATTGTTGTCACATAGGTTCCATTGTAAATCCTATTTGTCCACCCAGCATTATAAGAGTCATAGACATAAGTTAATGGCTACATATACTCTATTACTGGATATATCTACCAAGCATGTATTTCAAACATTTGAAGACACACCAGTTTTAACTTGGGGTCAATCAAGATGTTTCTTATTTTGAGAGGCTTCCTATTCTTTTGCTCTGTCTTCCATAAAGTAGAGACCAATTTTGACTGTAGAAAAGGACGTGCAAGTTTCATACCAAGCAAAGAGGAACTTCTATATGTAACGGGCATTTGCTAATTTCCCTCAAAACCGCTCTCAAAAATTTTCACTAAAATGTGTTTAATGGCCTAGAAACAGCTTTGAAAAGCTAAGAGTGAAGACGGACTACTCCCAGACCCGGCAGAAGTTCCTCTGGTTGTGAGCTGGCTCCTGCTGTTGGCCCCAGGCAGACCCGCACTCAGGGGAAATGGGTGCAGGAGCTCGCCGTGCCAGTTCACTCGCACTCAGGAGCACGTCTGACAGTATTAAACATAAACAACTGGGCCGCAGGAGAAATGAGGAGAATAAAGGGTTGAGGAATGCATCATCTTGCAAAGTTGAGAGATGTTCTTACTCCTGCTTTTGTTAATTTGAGAAATTTAAGAATGCTTTTAGAAATGTCCGATTCTAGGCCTTTGGAAAATTTTCCCACTAAAGTTTACCCAAATCCTGGGTAAACTAAAACAAATATGCTTCTTAACTTCAGGGCTTCCAAACATGTAAGAAAAATTTTTATGTAATTTTGATACAAATAAACATTATAAAGGTACTACAAAGCCATATATATTGGCACCATCTTTATAAGAAGCTTAAAAAGCAAAAACGTATGAAAATGTATGTGATGGTACTTGCGCAAGTGTTGATATATGTGTATGTGCTGCACTTTTTACACTATTGCAGAAAGGGTGTGCACACCAGACTGTTTGTGTTGGCTGCCTCTAGAAGTGAGCTTGGTGGGGCTGAATGTAGGATTTATGCATGGATTATGACTCACAGTTAGGATTTGAAAAGTTTATATGAAGTACTACATATGAGTAAATACACACAGATGTGTGTCCTATGTCTAACTCTAAAAAAGATGTTTGTCAAAGAAATGTTCTTAACTGGGTATTTCTTATTAGATTTTATTGCCAAGATATTCGGGCTTATGATATTTTATTTGGAGACATACCACGGCCTGCTCAAGCAGAAGATCTTTATGAAATTCTTGATTCCTTTACTGAAAAGTATGAAAGTGAAGCACAGCGAATCAATGCAAGAAAAGCAGCTCGGGAACAAAAGAAGGCTTCTGTAATGTTTGGTTTTTACTTTTCTTAATGGTCGCAGGGAATCTCTTTATCTAGAATATGCTGTCTTTGATACCAGGTTCCTAATAACCCACAAAACTTCCCTTGTCATCTCATTTACATAACGTTCTTGTGAAATGTCATTATATAGATTTCAAGGAGCAACAGTTTGTTTTCCATGATTGCATTTCTCCAAGGATAGAACTTTGTAGTATTCAGGATAACACTAACTCTCCAGGCACCTGGTTCAGCCAGATGCTCAAACCTGTCAGGGCTGCTGGAAGCCGGGGTAGAGTCCAGGTGCTCTTCCCCAGGCTCCAGGGGGTGCTGAGCCTTCACCTCATTCCTGGACCTGCCCACTTGGGAGGTACCTGGATGAGGCCAGTGTCCCTACAGCAGGGCGCCCTGTCAGCGTTTGCCTGGTGCCCTCCAGGTCAGCTAATATGGCCCAAAGCAGTACCCGTGAGCATTCAGGGGGCTACATGAATAAGCTCCTAGGATAAAATTTGCCCCAAGTGCTTATTAAAAGTAAAAATGGCCTTATATGCTCCTCAGTAAAATAGGGTTTTATAATTATGTACTTTTTTTGATCCTCCCAGGCTAAAGATTCACCTCCAAACCCACTGAGACCACAGCAGCCATCTGCACAAGTCCAGTGGAGCTCTGCTTCTCAGAGTAAGTATTTTTGTTGCAATTCAAATATAATTATAATCAGGCAATTATTAAATATTATTATCAAGAAATCAATCTACACTGTTAAACTTCAGAGTGAAATAGAAGAACTAATAGGTTTTAAAGAGAGAAAAATAAATGCTTGGTCTTCTAAATACATAGACAAATTCTCATTGCTGTAGTTTGTGAATTTATATTCTCATTCAGAAGGTGCTGTCTCCAGTTTATAAAAATACTTATATTTAAAGTTTTTCTTTTATTTTCTTTGTCATTTCTTCCAAAGACCGTTATCCTGCTGACTTGAAATGGGAACAGAATAAGCCTATTTTTCTTACTTACACATTTTATATATTTCCTAATATTAATTTTCCCATATATTTGTGGGTGCTCAGGGTCCATGACATGGTTTCAAAGTAGACCGAATTCATGAAGTGCCAGATTTGGGCCTTTATTCACCTCCATCCGTTTTTCGGACCATCGCTCTGGGATCCTGTTTGTCATACAGAGGTTACTAGAAAGGAGCAGTTCATAAAAATAGGTGACGTTTCGTACAAAGGTTACTATTCCGTGGCAGGCCCCGTGCCGTGGCTCTGCCAGCGCTCTGCCCGTCCCCTCCACACCTGTCCCCTCCCATCCCCCAGACCCCTCATGTCCCCTCCCATCCCCGCCTGTCCCTGTCCCCCAGGTCCCCTCCCATCTGTTTTGCCAATGGGTTTCAGCCCCGGACAAGTTCGCTATGGATTCAATGTGACCAAATAAATTGACAGCAAAACGTTTTCTGGGGTGAAAGGGTTTATTCCTCGGCTTGTTCTCCTGGCTGTAGATCCAGCACTAGCATCTCTGCCTCAGCCCAGAGTACTGGGCTGAGCTCTCTATATAGTGCAATACTAGCTTATTGCCTAAAGGTGTGGAAGCAGTAGCCTAGCAACAGGCAAGTTACATCATCAGGTGGTTTAAGTTCAGTCAGGATCCTGGCCATAGGAACCCCAACTTCCCCACACCATCCCGGCCGGTCCCCCAGGTACCCCATGTCCCCTCCTGTCCCCCAGGGCCCCCCTATGTCCCCTCCCATCCCTGCGCATCCCTCAGGTCCCCCACGCCCCTCTCCATCCCTGCCTGCCCCCTAGGTCCCCACCTCTTCCCACGCTCCCGCCCCCAGGCCCACTCAGCATGCATGCGCTGTTGGCAGCATTTCCCGCCTTGCTCTCACGCTCATGTGTTTGCCCTTACCATGTCTCATCCCAAGTTTGAACACCAGTTTCTGATTCAATAGAAGGAAAGTGTAAAACTGGCATCTTTTTCACCTTTTATTTTATATCTAACCTATTCCTAAGTTCTTATTAAAAACTAAGCCTTAATTTTTAGTTTCAGGTATGTGCACATATGGTTTTATATACACACACATGTGGCTCAGATAAGTGGGCTTGTGTGCACTGCTTCCTTGTGCGGAGAGCCGCCCTCCGTCCTCGTCTCTCCTGCTTACCTCCGCAGCACCCTTGTCCCTGCCACTCATGGGAACCCCTGAGAAAAGGGGGCCGGCCAGCTTGCATGTTTCTGTCTGGTCCACGAAGTGCGCACACAGGCACTTGGATGCACATATATATACACGTGGGCAGAATATTTTGTTTTTTCACAAAAGTGCTGTCATACTGTACATGCTTTATGTGTGAGTTTTGTTTTGCTCAGTAACACTCCTTGGAAATCCCTGAGTCAACTGGTATAGCTCTATTTAATTATTTTAATGGCTATTTAATATTTCGTGGTGCAGGTGAACATATTTTATTCAGCCACTCTCCTGTTAATAGGTATTAACTTTACTTCAATTTTTTTTCCATGCCTAACAGTGCCACAATTACCATCTTTCTAAATTAATGTACTTGCAAATTGTTCTGTTTCTATTTTTTGTAGATAATTACCAGGAATGAACATGATAGGTCAAAGGATATATTTTTTAAATTTTAACTGATTTGGTAGATTGCTTTGTAAAGGCGTTTACTACTGCAGAGCCTCATCAGCCACTCCTCACTATAACACTTCCCACCACGTACATTCCCCACCATGTATGTCCCCCACCATAGACTCTCCCCACCACATACATTCCCCTCCACTATTAGTGTTGGAGTGTTTTGAAGTGTTTGCAAGTCTGAGAGTTGGTTATTTTTCCCTGTTAATTGGATTGTGTTTGCCCCTGCCTATTATTACTGATTAAACAGTTTTTCATACCTTACTGGTGTTCTGGATTTAATCTTTTCAGAAAAGCCTCTTCACTTCAATTGTCCATTTTTTTCCTATTGGGATAGTTGCTGTCTTTTCAATATGTAGAAATGCTCTGTATATTAAGGGCTTTGTCTGTTTTTGGGTTTATAGTTTTTTTCTACATGTATCGTTAGTCTGTTGATCTTGTTTTTCATGCACAGCCATCCCCTCTCATCTTGCAGGGGACATGGTCCAAGAACTCTGTGGTTGCCTAAAACCGTGGATACTACCAAACTCTAGATATACTATTTTCTTCTATAACATCTACCTATGATAAAGTTTAATTTATAAATCAGGCACAGTAAGAGATCAACAATAATAATAAAATAGAATAATTATAACAATATACTGTAACAAAAGTTCCATGGGTGTGGTCTCTCTCTCTCAAAATATCTTTATTGTACTATACTCACCCTTCTTGTAATGATGCGAAATGATAACATGCCTCCGTGATGAGATGCAGTGAGGTGGATGACGTGGGCACATGACTCAGTTTAGGTGCCACTAACTTCCTGACGACAGGTCAGAAGTAGGATCATGTGCTTTTGGACTGAGGTTGACCACAGGGATGGAAACTGCAAACTCTCAAATAAGGAAGGGCTAGTGTACTTTACCATATGAAAGTTTTACTTTTTAATGTAAAAATATGTCCATCATCTATTTCTAATTTTGCATTTTGTAGTCATAGTTAAGGTCTTCCACCTCCTCTGTGAGGTTGTATTCATTGTCTACTAGGTTTTCTTTCAGTTGCTGGACACTTATTCTTCATATACTTTAAGACCATTTTGCTAATACTGCTTTCCTCCCCCAGTGAGAAATTCTAATTAAAATAATGTTGAGTTTATATTAATTCTATTATTTTTGGATATTAATTAAATAACAATACATGTGTAGATTAATTTGGCTTGTACTTTATGCTTTCCATTTGTGAAGGTATTATTTTATGTCTTTCCTAACATTTCATGTTTCTGTGTTTTTCTTATTAAGTTTGTTCCTCAATACTTTGTAATTTTGGTTTAGTGTGGTGAGTGGAATGTACTTCCCCCTTTCTATTTCAGAGTGTTTATTTTTATAGTTTAGAAAGTCTTAGCTTGTATATATTTTGTCCTATATCTGGTCACCTACCCCAAATCTCTTATTTCTAGTCAGTTTTTTAAAAATAGATTCTCATGTAGTATCTGCACCCTCTCCCTGACCCTGCCATATTTATTTCTATTCCTCATGTTTGTAAATGTCTTAGGCCAACGGCCTTCATGTGCACAGAGATTAACAGAGGGCAGTGGGGTGGACACAATCTAAGAGACCCTTTCCAGATCTCTGGACCCCTCCTCTGGGGTGTGACATGCAGACAACCCTCCCTGCATCCTGTCCTTCCACAGTGGCTTTTTTCGCACTTGAATGAGAAAAGCAAACCCTCAGACTGGTCTGAATCAAACTGTGCTACACTGTCTCCAAACTGTAAGAACGAAGATCCAGTCTGACATTTGGATGCTGACATTGGAGTCATAGTGAAGGGTTCTGATGAGTAGCAAATGCCTCTGTAGGTCAAGTGATACTTGTTTCTTTGCTTTCAGCAAAATCAAAGAGGAACCTAATGGAAATGCCTAAATTTATAATAAGAGTAGTACATAATATTATCATTATATAGTAATTATTTTAATAAATCACATAGCTATCACCAAAACAAAAATGTGTAGAAGGTTTATTTTATGAATAATATTATTGCTTTATGATACATTACAGTGATTTTCTTTTTTTTTTAAATAATTTATTTCAGTATTGTTAATCTACAATTACATGTGCATTATTATGGTGATTATACTACCCCCTTCATCAGGTCCCCCCCCCCCACCAACCCCATTACAGTCACTGTCCATCAGCGTAGTGAGATGCTATAGAATCACTACTTGTCTTCTCTGAGTTGTACAGCCCTCCCCATACCCCCTCAACATTACATCTCCTAGTCGTAATACCCCCTTTTCCCTCTTATCCCTCCCTTCCCACCCATCTTCCCCAGTCCCTTTCCCTTTGGTAACTATTAGTCTGTTCTTGGGTTCTGTGAGTCTGCTGCTGTTTTGTTCCTTCAGTTTTTTTCTTTGTTCTTATTCTCCACATATGAGTGAAATCATTTGATACTTGTCTTTTTCGGCTTGGCTTATTTCACTGAGCATAATACCCTCTAGCTCCATCCATGTTGTTGCAAATGGTAGGATTTGTTTTCTTCTTATGGCTGAATAATATTCCATTGTGTATATGTACCACCTCTTCTTTATCCATTCATCTACTGATGGACACTTAGGTTGCTTCCATTTCTTGGCTCTTGTAAATAGTCCTGCAATAAACATGGGGTGCATATGTCTTTTTCAACCTGGGCTGCTGCATCCTTAGGGTAAATTCCTAGGAATGGAATTCCTGGGTCAAATGGTATTTCTATTTTGAGTTTTTTGAGGAACCTCCATACTGCTTTCCACAATGGTTGAACTAATTTGCATTCCCAACAGCAGTGTAGGAGGGTTCCCTTTTCTCCACATCCACGCCAACATTTATTGTTCTTTGTGTTTTGGATGTTGGCCATCCTCACTGGTGTGAGGTGATATCTCATTGTGGTTTTAATTTGCATTTCTCTGATGATTAGCGATGTGGAGCATCTTTTCATGTGCCTGTTGGCCATCTGAATTTCTTCTTTAGCGAAGTGTCTATTCATGTCCTGTGCCCATTTCTTAATTGGATTATTTGCTTATTGTTTCTTAAGGTGCGTGAGTTCTTTATATATTTTGGATGTCAACCCCTTATCAGATACATCATTTATGAATATATTCTCCCATACTGTAGGATGTCTTTTTGCTCTACTGATGGTGTCCTTTGCTGTACAGAAGCTTTTAACCTTGATATAGTCCCACTTGTTCATTTTTGCTTTTGTTTCCCTTGCCCGGGGAGATATGTTCATGAAGAAGTCGCTCATGTTTATGCCCAAGAAATTTTTGCCTATGTTTTTCTCTAATAGTTTTATGTTTCTAATAGTTTTCTCTAATAGTTTCATGACTTACATTCAGGTCTTTGATCCACCTTGAGTTTCCCTTTGTGTATGGGACTAGACAGTAGTCCAGTTTCATTCTCTTACATGTAGCTGTCCAGTTTTTCCAACACCAGCTGCTGAAGAGGCTGTCATCTCCCCATTGTATATCCAAGGCTCCTTTATCAAATATTAATTGACTGTATATGTTTGGGTTAATTTTTGGATTGTCTATTCTGTTCCACTAGTCTGTGGATGTGTTTTTGTGCCAATACCAAACTGTCTTGATTACTGTGGCTTTGTAGTAGAGCTTGAAGTCAGGGAGCGTAATTCCCCGTTTTATTCCTCCTTCACAGGATTGCTTTGGCTATTCGGGGTCTTTTGTGGTTCCATATGAATTTTAGAATTATTTGTTCGAGTTCATTGAAGAAAGCTATGGGTAGTTTGATAAGGATTGCGTTGAACCTGTAGATTGCTTTAGGTAGTATAGCCATTTTGACAATATTTATTCTTCCTAGCCAAGAGCATGGGATGCATTTCCATTTGTTAGTGTCTTCTATAATTTCTCTTAGGAGTGTCTTGTAGTTTTCAGAGTACAGGTCTTTCACTTCCTTCATTGGGTTTATTCCTAGGTATTTTATTCTTTTTGATGCAATTGTGAATGGAATTGTTTTTCTGATTTCTCTTTCTGTTAGTTCATCGTTAGTGTATAGGAAAGCAACAGATTTATGTGTGTTAATTTTGTATCCTACCCCTTGCTAAATTCAGATATTAATTCTAGTAGTTTTGGAGTGGAGTCTTTAGGGTTTTTTATGTACAGTATCATGTCATCTGCAAATAGTGACAATTTGACTTCTTCTTTACCAATCTGGATGCCTTGTATGTCTTTGTTTTGTCTGATTGCCGTGGCTAGGACCTCCAGTACTATGTTGAATAGCAGTGGAGAGAGTGGGCATCCCTGTCTTATTCCTGATCTTAGATGAAAAGCTTTCAGCTTCTCACTGTTAAGTATGATGTTAGCTGTGGGTTTGTCATATATGGCCTTTATGATGTTGAGGTACTTACCGTCTATACCCATTTTGTTGAGAGTTTTAATCATGAATGGATGCTGAATTTTGTCAAATTCTTTTTCAGCATCTATGGAGATGATCATGTGGTTTTTATTCTTCTTTTTGTTGATGTGGTGGATGATGTTGATGGATTTTCGAATGTTGTACCATCCTTGCATCCCTGGGATGAATCCCACTTGATCATGGTGTACAATTCTCTTGATGTATTTTTGAATTCGGTTTGCTAACATTTTGTTGAGTATTTTTGCATCTACGTTCATCAGGGATATTGGTCTGTAATTTTCTTTTTTGGTGAAGTCTTTGCCTGGTTTTGGTATTAGAGTGATGCTGGCTCCATAGAATGAGTTTGGAAGTATTCCCTCCTCTTCTGTTTTTTGGAAAACTTTAAGGAGAATGGGTGTTATTTCTTCTCTATATGTCTGGTAGAAATCAGAGGTGAATCCATCAGGTCCGGGTGTTTTGTTCTTGGGTAGTTTTTTGATTACCGCTTCAATTTCGTTGCTGGTGATTGGTCTGTTTAGTTTTTCTATTTCTTGTTTGGTCAGTTTTGAAAGGTTGTATTTTTCTAAGAAGTTGTCCATTTCTTCTAGGTATTCCAGCTTGTTAGCATATAGATTCTCATAATATTCTCTTATAATTCTTTGTATTTCTGTGGGGTCTGTCGTTATTTTTCCTTTCTCATTTCTGATTCTGTTTATGTGTTTAGATTCTCTTTTTCTCTTAATGAGTATGGCTAGGGATTTATCTATTTTGTTTATTTTTTCAAAGAATCAGCTCTTGGTTTCATTGATTTTTTTCTATTGTTTTATTCTTCTCAATTTTATTTATTTCTTCTCTGATCTTTATTATGTCCCTCCTTCTGGTGACTTTGGGTCTCATTTGTTCTTCTTTTTCCAATTTCAGTAATTGTGTCTTTAGACTATTCATTTGGGAATGTTCTTCCTTCTTTAAATAGGCCTGGATTGCAATATACTTTCTCCTTAGAACTGCCTTTGCTGCGTCCCATAGAAGTTGTGGCTTTGTGTTGTTCTTGTCATTATTCTCCATAAATTCTTTGATTTCTGTTTTGATTCGGTCATTAACTCATTGATTAATTAGGAGAATGTTGTTAAGTCTCCATGTATTTGTGAACCTTTTTGTTTTCTTTGTACAATTTATTTCTAGTTGTATACCTTTGTGATGTGAGAAGTTGGTTGGTAGGATTTCAATATTTTTGACTTTACTGAGGTTCTTTTTGTGGCCTAGTATGTGGTCTATTCTGGAAAATGTTCCATGTGCATTTGAGAAGAATGTGTATCCTGCTGCTTTTGGGTGCAGAGTTCTGTAGATGTCTGTTAGGTCCATCTGTTCTAGTGTGTTGTTCAGTGCCTCTCTGTCCTTACTTATTTTCTGTCTGGTTGATCTGTCCTTTGGAGTGAGTGGTGTGTTGAAGTCTCCTAAAATGAATGCATTGCTGTCTATTTCCTCCTTCTATTCTGTTAGTATTTGTTTCACATATGCTGGCACTCCTGTGTTGGGTGCATATATATTTATAATGGTTATATCTTCTTGTTGGACTGACCCCTTTATCATTATGTAATGTCCGTCTTTATCTCTTGCTATTTTCTTCATTTTGAAGTCTATTTTATCTGATACAAATACTGCAACACCTGCTTTTTTCTCTTTGTTGTTTGCATGAAATATCTTTTTCCATCCCTTCACTTTTAGTCTGTGTATATCTTTGGGTTTGAGGTGAGTCTCTTGTAAGCAGCATATAGATGGGTCTTGCTTGTTTATCCATTCTGTTACTCTGTGTCTTTTGATCGGTGCATACAGTCTATTTACATTTAGGGTGATTATCGATAAATATGTACTTATTGCCATTGCTGGCTTTAGATTCATGGTTACCAAAGGTTCAAGGGTTGCTTCTTTACTATCTAACAATCTAACTTAACTTTCTTGTTAAGTTATTGTAAACACTGTCTGATGTTTCTTTATTTCTCTCCCTTCTTATTCTTCCTCCTCCATTCTTTATATACTAGGTATTTTATTCTTTGCCTTTAGTTAGTAACTGGATCATCTGCTTTTTTGCTATGATTTTATTTTGTCTGGTGACATCTTTTTAGCCATAGGAGTGCTTCCCTCTAGAGCATTTCCTTTAAGATGTCCTGTCGAGGTGGTTTATGGGAGGCAAATTCTCTCAGCTTTCATTTATCTGGAAATTGTTTAATACCTCCGTCATATTTAAATGATAATCATGCTGTATATAGTATTCTTGGTTCGAGGCCCTTCTTTTCATTACGATAAATATATCATGCCATTCTCTTCTGGCCTGTAGGGTTTCTGTTGAGAAGTCTGATGATAGTCTGATGGGTTTTCCTTTGTAGGTGATCTTTTTTCTCTCTCTAGCTACCTTTAATAGTCTGTCCTTATCTTTGATCTTTGCCATTTTAATTATGTGTCTTGGTGTTGTCTTCCTTGGGTCCCTTGTGTTGGGAGATCTGTGGGCTTCTGTGGACTGTGAGACTATTTCCTTCCCTAGCATGGGGAAGTTTTCAGCAATTATTTCCTCAGAGACACTTCCTATCCCTTTTTCTCTCTCTTCTTCCTCTGGTACTCCTATAATGTGAATGTTGTTCCGTTTGGATTGGTCACACAGTTCTCTTAATATTCTTTCATTCCTAGAGATCCTTTTATCTCTCTCTGCCTCAGCTGCTCTGTATTCCTGTTCTCTGATTTCTATTGCATTAACAGTCTCTTGCATCTCATCCAGTCTGCTGTAAAGCCTGTCGATGGCTTGTCTCATTTCTGCATATTCTTTCCTCACTTCCCTCACTTCCTCTCTCAGCTCTTGAGTATTTCTCTGTAGATCCATCAGCATGGATATGACTTTTATTCTGAATTCTTTTTCAGGAAGATTATGCATTTCCATCCCTTCAGGCTCCCTCTCTGGTGTTGTCTGGTTGAGCTTTGTCTGTATATTACTCTGTCTTTTCATGGTGATAGAAGTGGTCGCTGGCAGGTGCCACGTATGTCAGCTGTGCTCTTTAAGACTTTAAAAATAACAACGAAAAAAATAGGAAGAGAAAGAAAAGAGAAAAAAGAAGGAAGAGAAAAAAAAAGGAAAGAAAGGAAAGAAAAAAAAGAAAGAAAAGGGGAAAAAAAAAGCCCACCGTGAGTAGATTCTGTATGGATGCTGTAGGTGGCGCAGTTGCTCCACTATTCTGCAGCCACAGCCGTGCCATTCTGCTGGGCGGTTTTCAGCTCTGGCTGGGGCAGGAACCAATGGGAGGCTACTGTTCTTTGTACAGAGTTTCAGTGCAGCTACTTCTTCCCAGTCGCCAGCCAAGGGGTCCGAAATTCCTCAGGACTCCCAGCCCGCTGGGCTGAATGTGCTGGGACGATTGTAAGACCGCTGAAAAAAGCGTGCGCTTTTCTTTGTCCCGGGAACCGGCTGCAAGGGCCTGGGCGCGTTCCCAACTCAAAACCTGCACCTCCTGCCTCTCCAATATCCAATACACCGCGTGATGTGTGTCAGCGCTCCCGGCGCAGATCACCAGGGCTGGTTATTTCGCAGGCCTGTACTTCCACTCCCTTCCAACTCTGAATCCTCTCCAGGGAGCTGGGGTGGGGGTGTGTTCAGGTCCCGCCGGGTCGCGGCTCTTTATCTTACCCGCCTCGCGCGGTGCCTAGTCTTCTCAGGTGCAGATGCAGGCTGTGCATTGTCCTGTGTATTCTGGTCTCTCTTTTAGGAATGGTTGTATTTGCTGTATTTTTATAGATATATATGGGTTTGAGAGGAGATTTCATCTGCCCTGCTCACGCCACCATCTTCCCGGTCTCTCTACTGTGATTTTCTTAATCTCGATCTCAAAAGGAATATAAAAGAATTCTACAACAGTGCTGTAAAATAGCTTGTTCTATCTCCCTCTAGTTTTTATAACCAGCTTTCTTAGCACCTATTTGTTTGAAAAACAATGAAGTACATTTTGATGTTGAACCTGTCTTCCTAGAAATAGTCATCCTGTGTACATGAATTAATTTTGAAAAGTATTGTCAGTCTGTTGAAATGTATTTCAAATGACATTTTACTTTCACATCTAGTAATTTAACAAATTCATACTGTACTTAAGATTTTTGCCAGTTGTATACTAACAATCATTGTCATGATCACTCAGTCTATAAGAAACCATCTAATAGAGACTTGTGGTTACTTAAAATTTCAAAATTAAATTTATGTACAAATTGTTGTATAGAAAGTGTTTCATAAAAGTATAATATTTATACATTAGTATAAAATCTTTGGGACACATGGAATGGAATTACGGTTTGAAGGTTAAGAATCAGCATTACATAATTTCTCTTGTAAAACAGCCTGGTGGGTTCCAGATCACTGTATTTAGATTCTTTCATCCACAAAAGGACAAAGATGATTATTTAATCTGAATAATTGATATTGAAATATGCTAAAAAATATACACTTTACAACTTTTGAGGTTATGTTGAACAAGTTTAGGTGTCAAAACATACACAAGTGAATGCTTGTTGTTTAAATTTTATTTTAAGGGTTAAGCAAGCACAAATGTTTGCAAAGCACTGGCTGGGGGTTATAAGCTTTATGTACTCAGGTATTTTATGATTGTTTCTGGAAAAGATGTGTTTTCCATGAATGTGTACCACAAGGCCATGAGGTGTAGTTTATATGGTTAATGGTACAGATGTCAGGCACTCAAATACCCATCTCCTGTTTGGTGTATTTTCTGGTTTTTTTCGGGTGTTCCTCTTAATTTAAAGCCTGACAAAATATTGATATGTTTACCAATTGTAGTGATGCAAAATATTTGCTTAGCAAGGGCAAGATTTGGCATTCCTGGGTAATTTATGTATGCTATTATGTTTTCTAAACCTTCCCCCTCTTTTTTTTTTTTTCAGGTAACAGAAACAAATATAAGCTCTATCCTGAACTTTCCAGCTATCATGAGAGAGTTGGTAAATATAAATATCTATATGTTAAAGATGACTCACATCCATCTTATAATTACAAGCCTTCTGATTAACTTGGCAGGTTGTGACAATCTCTGGGAGTATTTAGCACCCTTTGTTTGAGTGATAGAATAGCCACATTATTCTGAGATATCGTTTTAAACACACCCTGCTGTTGTTCTTTGCTTGCTTTTCCCCTGAGGTCCTGTGAGTGGTGGGAGCCCAGGGACCAGTGCTGCACGCCAGCCCCACCAGAGACAGACCACAGGACCTTTTAAAGGCTGTGATTAGGAATAGAATGGCAGGATTTGTTAATTGTGAATTACAACTTAATCCTTATTGCTTTTTCTCTGGGTTTTAGCCCCATGAATATTTTTATATTTTTTATTTTTCATGTTCAAATACTTTGCTGTCATTGTGAACTACTTTGTGAAACTTACTAGGATTTCCCATAATAAAAGTAGCCCTTCAATCTATCTTAACCTATATTACTTCAGTGTTCTTTAGAAAATGTTCTTCGAAAGAATTAAGCAATTATTTAATGCGTGAGTGGCCACAAACCAAGGGCAAAAGGCCAACAGTTGTAAATCGCCTGTTTATTTTTCACATCTTTTGTCACTGGAGTCACAGTAGCATTTGTTTTGGGTTAATAAACTCTTGGAGAATTGCCCGTTTCATGTTAATAGAATGTCAAGGTAACTAGGCACCCGTTTTTTTTTTAGTTTATGGAAGTATTTCAAAAACACCTCTTTAGCAGAGTGGCCTGAACAGAAGTCAGCGTTTTCTGGCGACAGCTGCAGGCCTGGCGGGATCCCTGTGCCGAGCTGGGTGATGGCCTGCGGCTCACATGGGGCAGTGCCCTGCAGGCCCAGAGAGCTCGGAGGGTCTGATCGTGGACTATGTGGTCACAGTCAGGATTGTGAGATTGTCAGAAGTGTGACCTTCGGGGCAAAAGTGATTTTTACAGGAAGTAGCACATGCATCTCAATTTCTATATGATGGTTTTGCACCCATAAGACTACGTAGCTCTGTGGGGAAGGGAGTCCCCTTCCTGGAGCAAATTTCCCTATAAATCCGGTGAAACCAAAGTAAGGCAAGGGGAAGGGTGGGCTAGGAGAAACCATGTCCATCGCCCAGGAGGAGGTCTGGCTCTGTGCGCTCCCCAGGCCCTTCCTCCTCATCCCAGCTCTGTTCCTCCGCCCTCCAGGGAGCTCCTTGCCTGTTACTACCGGATGGAGGGGAGGCAAGAGGGGCCAGAGGCCACAGTGGGAGCCCCTGTGCACTGTAGACGGAGGGCCAGGCGGGAGGCTGGGAATCCTCCCGTTTACCCCGCAGACCTTAAGACGGAACCTGCACGCAGGGTCAGTGGTGAAGGAGGCCCTGAAACCAAGAAGTCCACGGACAAGCCGGGCCAAGTGAGGGGCCCGGCAGGGACCCTCAGAGACAGGGACGCGGGGCCATGAGCCCGGGGTGCCCCTCCTCCCGGGCTTCCCCAGTGTCTGCCTGTGGCCCAGTGCCTGAGAAGTACCTCCTGAAATAATGATTAGGAACAACGGCCCGAGTGGGCTCTGCAAACAGGCCCAGCAGCAGTGTTGCCCAAGGAAATTCCACCTGCCCAGTTGATTGGTCGGATTTCTGCATTTATATTTGAGGGTAGGACAAGTTAAGTTGTACCAGCAGTAGGTACTACGTACATATTAATTTATTTTAGACCTTCTTTGCAAATACAGGAGACTTTGAAGAAAAAAAAATGAAAGGGAAGATTGAAAGTCTATTTTTAAAATAAACTTTTCTTTACCCTCCTGGGCTTTATAAAAAACCAGTTAAACTCTTGCCAAGGACTCCCTCCCATCCTGGGGCCGCCCTTGCAGAGAGAAGCCCCCACCTGCAGGTGAGCCTGCACCACCTGGCAGGACGCCCACGTGGAGGCACAGTGGGCAGAGTGGGGCACCAGGGCGACCTACCTCCTAGAGGCACCACAGCCCAATTCACCAGGCGTATCAGGCACACTATCCATCCTGATGGTTAGAAGCACAGAAATGTGAATAGCCACGAGGCCTAGGGAAAAATGTGCTGATGAAACAGCAAAATGCATGTGACCTGGAATCTTCAAAACCAGGGCCCACAGATGTGGTCTTCAAATGGGATCTTTTATGATACAACCATGAGCTGTATCAGCTTCTAACCGCTGTAACTTACAGAAGCCATCATGACTATTAAAGATGTAGATAATATTATCTTGTAGATCATTCAAAATTCGAACAGTTAAAACCATAAATAGCTGCTAAATACACAGCTAAGTATACAGCACACAATTTGACTTGTGTGGATTTAGGAAATGTCATTACCAAACATTTGCTCTTGTCATAGAAAAAAAGCACAAATTTAATAATGTGATGAAAGTCACAGACCATCTATGGTGTGTTCATCAGCTGCCAAGACATGAAAATGCCACACCCCGAGTCTTTATATCTCACTTATACATACTCCCAGGTTTTCCCATTTAAGAAAGTGAGTAATTTAAACACTTTTTCTTGTTTTAGGCAGTTTGAATCTACCCATAGAAGTGACAGCACTGTACTCTTTCGAAGGACAACAGCCAGGGGATCTGAATTTTCAAGCTGGAGACAGAATCACAGTTATATCAAAAACAGATTCAGATTTTGATTGGTGGGAAGGAAACCTTCGAGGTCAAACTGGCATTTTTCCAGCCAACTATGTTACTATAAATTAAAGTTTATATCATATTCTTCTTTGAGAATTACAAAAAAAATTATTTCTCCACTGACAGGATTTCGTATCCAATTAAGCAGTGTTTAAGTTTTAAAATACTGTTTATTCCATAAACTTCAGTCCAGAATGTACAAGATTTTGTCTTTCTCTCTTTATACTAAATGGGTACCTTATATATGTTTAAATGCTTTTACTCATTTTATTGCATACACTTTTTAGTAATTAATATCTCCCCATTTATGTGGTCTTGGGTCTTTTGTATTCATTTTCTATTATCACTAAATATTTGATTTGGGTGTATAAATGGCAACTGTGTATTTTAACTGGAGAATCTTAAGGGTACCAGCATGAATCCAATTCATACACTATTTGCAAAGTGACTGGAGAAGAAGGATAATAAGAATCCTTAAAAGTTACCTTCATACCTTCAAAAATTGCATATATACACTTATTGTAGAAACATGCTATTAGAAAAAAGTTTAGCTACTATGCATTTTAAAAAGATGACCTCTGTTAACATTTCTTCTGTATAAGGTTATGTTTGCTCATTTCTAACAGTGGAATCAACTTTTGTTGACATGGTTCAGTTGTCCCTAAATAAATGTTCTTAAATGCTAAGTTAATATTTTGATTTTGTTTTTCTCATTTTCTTTTTGTAACATAAGCAGAGGTCTTCTGACTGGTCTGCAGGTTAAAACCCACCTTTCTGACTGGGCTTCTTAGCTTAAATTTCTTTTTCAGTTTTATTATAATCGACAAATAAAGTGGTAAAATATTTAAAGGCTACAGTATGATAGTTTGATGTGCACATGCATGGTGACAGGATGCCCACTGAGTGAACATCATCTCACATAGTTACCATTCTTTTTCCTTTGGTGATGTTAGAAAAAGCATAAAACCTGTATGTGATTTATTCCCACCAGGAGGTTTAAAAGTTTTAGCAGTAAGGTATTGACAAAAGGCTTCGTGGTAAAATATATGCCAGGAAGCTGCTCCAGCTGTGAGTGGGGGGAGAAGGGGGCAGGTAATTGATAAGGAATGGGCTGTACGTACCTATTTGGGAAATGAAAGAAGTTTTAAATCAGCCAATAAAATTAAGACAAATATAAGGATGTAAGGGAAAGCCTAAAATGGATATAACTTACTTAGGTGATGTCAGGGGAAGAATGTGAACCCTGTAGTATTCAGCCAATGAGGAACCAGGGGAGGGACTCATGTGCCGGGGAATAAATTACTTGTGCCAACTACCCCAGGTGTGCCTGCTCACCATACACCTTATCTTGCAAGACCACTATTAAAGCCTTGCTCCACTGTTCTCTTTGTCTCAGTGTCCACTTACTGAGTTTGGACCAGTGAGTGTGTTTCTCACAGGTGAGAACGCTTAAATTCTACTATCTCAGCAAATTTCAATTACACAATACAGTACTACACATAGTCATCATGCTCTGCAGCAGGGCCCCCAAAGCTTTCTCCTCTTATAAATGGAAATTTGTGGCCTTTGACCAATTTAAACATTCCTCATAGAAGTGAGACTGTACAGAATTCGTCTTTCTCTGACTGACTTGCTCAGAACAATGCCCTCGAGGTCCGTGCACACTGCTGCAAATGTCTCAGAGGCAATCATCATCCTGAGTTTGCTGTCTGTTGGTTACATGGATTCCCTTATGTCTTTATGATGTGTGTATGTGTCCCTAAGCACTACGTAGTACAGCCTTTCATGCTTGTTGGCTTACACAATTTAAACGTTTAAATTTATAAAAATGATAGTTCATTCATTTGCAGTGAAATTATCATAAACTATTAGGTATATATTCAAGAAATAAGTGAAGATTTTCAGCAAGAAGTTGAAGCAGTAGGAGAGAACTATATGGAAAATTTCAAATTGAAAATAAGCCAAGAAGACAGTGGACTTAACAGTGATTTAGACAGAGCAAAGAGAATACCTGAACTGAAGGCAGGACTGAAGCACAGGTAGTTGAAGGCGTTGGAATACAGGAGAGACCTGTCTGCCTGCTTGTTGTCCCAAAACGCAGCGGGTGCGTCCAAGACTATACCCTCCACCAGCGAGGCCGGCAGTTCTCCTGAGCAGGTCGTCCGTTCTTTTACTTTCACATGGGAACTTCATAAGCAACTTGACCATATCTTGACTATTAAAATGACCTAATATTTTTTAGTGGGATTGTGTTAGTTCAGAAGTTAACGTAAAGAAAATTGGCATCCTTATGAAGTTCTGGGTCCAAGCAAGAATAAAGGACGTCCTTTCTATTTGTTCAAGTCTAATTTTGTTGTTTTTAGTAGTGTATTAAAGTTTTCTCACATACAATTTGCATATTTCTTGATAAGTTTATATCTTGGCACTGTCATTTTTGTGGATATTTTAATTTTCCATCTCCTACTTTAAATATAGCTCCCACGCCCCATACTGCATTTGCTTACATGCCTCCCTTTACCAGAGGCCCCTGAAGGCCCAATTCTTGTTCAACTTCATGTTTTCAGTGCCTAGCAAAATGCTGTTATTGAATGAATTTCTATTTCTCAATTGAGAATAGAAGACAGGAAAATTAAGCAGTTTTCCAAGGGTCACACACTCTTTATTAAAAAAAAAACTAAAAACACATTCTGAGTTTATAGAAATATTCTCTATTTATTGGAATCACACTAAATCCTCCAACCATTATTTGTATATCATAAGATGTTTGTTTTACATTTTAGACTTCATGAATAGTCGACTTTTGTGAAAAAAATAGAAATATTTCCTCATCCAAAATGCTTATGAGCATTTCTTCAATATTATCCACTATTTGGAAACTTTGTTAAGGGTTTCACTTAAAATACTTTTAAAAATACTTGAAAAAAGCTTTTAGGCACCGTTTTAATTTTGTGCTTGCTATCTATAGTTCAAACCATGTTTTTCCCATGCCGTTCTTCAATTTCAGTTTCCTCCATTTCTTGCGTATTTAATTCCCAGGCTAATCCAGGGTCACACGGAGTTGGTGAGAGAGTTTCGGACTCAACACTGTGCTGCCCCAGCACAGCTGCCCCCAACGGTTCCTCATCTTTATGCAGATCCACCTTGATTTTGTTTGAAGGTGGCTTCAGCCTACAGCTTCTGGAGGCCAGGCTGCAGGGTTTCCTGAAAACATTTCCAACGAAGGAATAAACTCGCCTGGCTGTTAGGGGCAGAGGACAGCCGGCTGCCTGCTGGCACTCTGCTGGGAAAGTCACAACAGCCCATCCAAGGGCTCAGGCCAAGGGTGTGCTTTCCATACCAGAAGGCAGATTGCTCTGCATGGAAATGGAGCACATTTTAAATATGTCACGGAATTATTAGATGGTCACTCTTGCCAAAAGTTTGAGGTGAATATTGGCCATGGTTCTGTGGGCAGTGTGCTTTGGGGAGTTCGGCCACCACACATGTGCTTGCAAGTTACCCACAGGGCCTTGCTCAGAGTTCATTCATCGTGCCTCACCTGAAAATGCTTGGCCAGACTCCGAGGGGACAGAGCAGGGGCCAGGCATCTGGTGCCAAGAGGTGTTGAGTTCTAGCTCCTGGCTCTTTGCTGGGACTGCACTAGACTTCACTCGGCTTCTGTAGAATGGGTGCACACTGATTTCTAGGCAAAGGTAACGCACAGATTTCTTTTTAAGCTAAATTGTTCTTTTACAATAGCAATTGTTTCATTGATATTGGTGATGGGTGAAATATTTAGTTGCAGTATTAATCTGCTTTTTGGAAACAGTTTCAGGTGTTAATTCTGCATTTTCCTCCCTCCTGCCTTTCCTCCCTGCCTTCCTTCCTCCTCACCTTCTTTATTATGATTTTCTGTTTTCTTTTGTGTTCCTAATCACTGAATGAGCTAGGGTTTCCAGTGAGTGTTTTCTAGAACGTCCTGGGAAGTTGGAGAAGGCCTCATTGTTCACTGCATAGTAATCAGAGTGCAAAGCCCTGTGGCTCTCTTCTGCCACAGAAAGACTGCTTGGCCTTGCTGACTTGTGCCAACTCATTAATTCTGCTGTGACACCATGCTGGTACCCGGGCCTGTGCCTCATGGGTCCCCCTCTAGCGCCAGCTCAGGAGGAGGTGGTCTTGGGCTCCTGCACGCTGGCCCTCAGGCTCTCTCCTCACTGCGATTACTTCCCACATAGCGTGTCTGACTCAATTCTGCCTGATGCTCCTTGGAGCTCGTACAGAAGCCACAGAGTATACATGCCAACTTCCTTTGATGATAATGGAGTTTTCATCAATTTTCAAAAATTCAGTTTTTATGATTTTATCGATATTAAAAATTCATTTCATTATGAATTAGAAGAAAAAATATAAATGCCACCTCAAAACACATTGTTTAAGAAATGTATTTGTTAGATTAAGGTAAAAGGCAGTCTTTAAAAATCTTCATTATGCAGATTGTACAAACTATGGGGATGTGCACTTAAATACAGGTAAATATTTCAAAACTTCAGTAACAAATTGCTGCTTATGTTCTGAATTTTGGGTTGTATGAATAAAACACAATAAAAAAGTATATTTCCTAAGTTTCATGTCCAGGCACACCCTGAGATCTGTACCATGATATGGGAAAGACCAATTTCTGGCTGTTTTCACTATGAAAAGCTTTCACAATAACATAATTCTACTTGCTTTTGGATACATAGAGATACCCTTGCCTCTGGAATTATGCTGAAGATTTAACGTAACAGTGAAAATTGTCAGTTATGTCAAGAGCAGGTATTACAATCTCAATTTTATAGAAAGTCACATAAAATATTTCAAATTTGGACTTAATAAATATTTTCTCAAACCAGGTGGCAGTAGTGAATAAGAAATAGAACTTTCATGCTGTCTCTGAATAACATAATTAGCTCAATACACAAAAGAACAATCCATTGCTCTGGAAGGCTTTTGGAAAACAAGTATTTTGGGAAATAGCTACTTTCTTAATTTTGGTTATAAATTAATAAGAAATTAATAAGACAAATTGGTAAAATAATCTGACTTTTCAAAACCATGAACTGATATTTGGAGAATGGCTTAACATCAAAACCAAACAATTTAATTCTCTTCTGAGATAGACCCATATTTGCCCTTATCCTAGAGTAAATGACATCTCAAAATCTGTTGCTAACTCTTTGTAAATCTCCACTTTTTCTCATTCGGGAAATACCTTTAAGTTTCATTCAGTAAAACCCAATATATATATATTAAAATATTTTTAATTCTTTTTATTTATTAAAAAAGTACTTTTCTTGTACTCTGGCTTACATGTAAATATTTGCTGTTCAGTAAAAACCAATATATATATATTAAAATATTTTTAATTATTTTTATTTATTAAAAAAGTACTTTTCTTGTACTCTGGCTTACGTGTAAATATTTGCTGTTTTGTATTTATGTCAAATGATTCCAATTTTCCATTTAAGATACCAGTACAAGGTTTCCCTTTGGAGTGTTATGTACTAAGGAAGATGGTTCCCTAATATGGTAAAAAAAAAAAAAATGTGGAACTGCCCATGATGAATGAGACACAGTCCCTTAGGAGATCCAGACACCTGCCTTTAAGAAAATATGGCACAGATGTATGATTCAGATGGTTCCCACGGCTAAAGTTAAGGAGAGATGCTGTCAGTGCCCTAGAACTGCTCACGGAGAGTCCACAGCCATGAATAACATCCATCTGAAAGTCAGCTTCAGGGCTAGCTCATCTTCTCTAAGGCACAGAACAAATGAGTGATGAACAATCAGCAAAACATGACGGATTTAATTTCACTTAAGTCAAATCTGGGACCTTATAAAATAAACAAAATCTGAGAAACACAATCACCCAGACTAATATTGGTATTATGGATGATTAGAATAATAATTGGCCTTCCTGGGCCTATTCCTACTCAAAATTTTCATTAGCATTTTATCAATTTCAGTATAAACGTTTCAGTATAAAGGCCTTGACTTATTCTTGATCATATTCTTAGATTAAGCAAATTTGGCAGGAATTGCAAAACATGTAAGATGACATCTGAGTACCTAAATGTCTTTACAGACTAGAGCACAAGGCCAAATCTGATGGGATATAATTCAAGGAGGATAAATAAGAGTCAGCATTTCTGCCCTCCCTGCAGTCTATTCCCTACACTGAATGAATACAAGTGGCAGAGGAATAGTTTTAAAAAGCAAACATGGCAATTTAAGAATTTCCATCCTCTTGACTCACAATCTTCAGTGAAAATCTTTGACAAAGGAAAGAAAATGTTATTTGTGTTGGCTGGCAATTAGCAGAAAGGCAGAGTGAGAAGAAATTCAGCAAACTCTCCAAGAAGCAATGAAAAAGCTTCTCAAAATTATCAAAAACAGCCATTTCTTAAATCTGAAAAATAACCAGTGGCCTAAGCTGAGAAATGTCTATTCAAGGAAAAACTACAGAACCTTGGTAAAAGCAGGGTTCTGCATGATTTCCTGTGGCTGGAGGCCCTCAGGAAGCCCTGAGTCTAGGGTCCAGCACAGGAAAACACGAGGGACGCCCACCTCACAGCTGCCCAGGAGGGATTCCGGGTTCCATGGAGGGAGGCAGTGTGGTTGCCAACCTGAAAGAGGCACTGTGTGTGGTGCTGAGCAGGAGGAAATCCATCTTCACACACACACTGTTCTCCTCTTGGGGCTGAGAGAAGCTGGCCAGCCGGAGCCTCCCTGGCCTGGAGCTCATCCTCCAGTCTCCACGTGAACCTGGAGCTAAAATTGTTGAACGACTAATGGAACATGGAGGCAACACCGAAGAAATAAACCACAGGATAAAGGTGCACAGGCCCCTGAGGCATTTCTGGGCATGATCAGAAAAGACTGTGGTGTCTGACCTGGAAGGATCTGGACTTAGCCTCTGCCTGCCTGGAATCCAGTCTCTGTTACCCAGCACTACTGGAAATGCCTCCATAGCCACACCAACACCGAAGATGCCAAGATGTTAACTTCATCTCCAAAGAACAGTTTTCCACAATTTACCATCAGGCTTTGGAGAGATCTCATGCAAATAGCGTATCATTTTAAACAGTATCAAAAAACATAAAACTGACAAAATGAGAGGAAAGAACGCACAGTGAATGGAACTGCATTACAAATGAACAGCACGTCTACACAGCAGGGGCGGGGAGAGAAAGATCTGGCTCCTGACCTATGTAACTGTGACAGTATTTTGGCCACATGGTGCAAGGCTGATGAGAAACAAACACATTTTAAAATCACCCACAAGTACTCTAGTCAACTGCTGTCTGCTGGTGGTGTAGGATGTGCCGTACAGTCCTACCAGGGCTGAACACACAGGAAGACACACTGCAGACGATGAGAAGCACACCTCACTGTGAACCCACAGTGAGCCTTCTAAATGTTTGCACACAGATAAATGTGTGTGAGGGCACTGCCTACAAGCCCTGACACCACATTCGTAGCCCCCAGATTCTAAATACCCTTAAAATGCCATCTAAATGCCAGTGGAAGGGGCCAGACTGCAATCACATGGGGACTGTGGATGTGGGGCCGCCGAGGGCTCCCAGGGACTGAGCGATAGCAATCTGAGCAAGAACGATAAGGAAAATAGTCTATCATCACCCACAACATAAAATAAAGACTGATGAGCCCAAATTGATATAAGTAATTGAATAAATAGAGGGAAGGGCTCTTCCTTACAAAATAATTCCAATTAATAAATGTAAAAAGAATATAAAATAGCCATTTGGACATCACAGCAATGGGTGGCATCATTTACATGTGAGGGTGGGTGGGCAGAAGTGTCTCCCCAAGTTACTGACTGATTGCAAAGGGCCAACCTCACATGGAGAAGCAGGCAGGCCTTTAGTCAAGTGACCCGGTGTCAGTGGTGAGCACTGAGGTATTGGGAGACAGCCTGAACTCCAGAAGGGCTCTCTCGTGATGAGAACATGGAGGAGCTGAAGGCACCACAGGATACAGGACCCCTAAAGGAACATGGGGCCCTGACTGGCTCTTGGAACAAAGGACATCGAGGGGAACCATGAATCCACACAGTCTGGAGTTTAGTTAGTAGTTTGGTAATTATACTATGGTTATATCAGATGTTAGCCTTAGGATTTGGGCATGCGGGAAATCTATTATTTTTGCAAATTTTCCCTAAGTCTAAAATTATTTCAAAATAAAAACATACAACTGCAATTGAATTTTGTGCATAAAGAGTTTTTAAAAAAGGTTTGCATGCTTTTTAAGTGTTGCCTGAAGGCCTGAGTCTGTACTTGGTATTCCTGGGGGTCATGGCTAAATTGCTGAGCTTGGCTGGGTCCCTATTGCGTTTAGCTTTTCTGTGTGTTTTTATGTGTACATTTATATATTTTTATAATTGTGATTTTATTGTCTTAGAACAAAGCTGCCTGTCTTCAGACACAAGTTCTCATCTGCCTCAGCAGCGGGCGGAGAGTGGGAACTGTGTTTGGGTCAGGCTGTGTTTGGGGCTGTGTTGGTGTCGTTTCCCGGGATCTGAAGGGAACTGAAGATTCCCTGCAGTCCTTAGGCGATTGGGTCATGTATTAAATGACATTTCTGGGAAAGCTACCCTGACTTTGACATAAGTTTGAAACAAAAAGAAATGAGCCTCAGTGGCCTACCCGCTCCTTGGCCAGGACAAAGCCCTGTGGTGTTCCTTCACAGCATCGCTCTGCTGGGCCCTATCTCCAGACTTCATCTGGTTTCCACATTTGAAAAGCTGGCATTCCTCTTTCGTTAAGGCTCATGTTCAGATAAATTCTGTGGGGCCTCTTTAGTATCTGACAGACTGATCTGTCAGATGAAGCAAAAATCCCTGTGGGTTACAGAATAAGTGGGTATGTATGTATCACAGAATAAGTATGATTTGTCATACTGAGGAGAAACTAATTAAGGAATCCAGAACAAAACAACAAGGAAACAAAAACTTTAAACCTCATGTAATGATTTTATGTGGGTTAAAGGTGATGAGCAGTGTTTTCTCCTTAACATATAAAAAGGTGCACACTTCATTTAAATCAAGTAGAAACATCACATGTGTTTTGAGCCCCATGGCTTACTGGCCCTCTCAAACACTTGTCTCATTTAATCCTCCCAGCTGAGCAGGTACAGTGTCATCATGCAAACAGTGGGGGAAGATCGCAGTTTACTGCCCAGCGTCATGCCACTAGTAGGTGGTTCCACTGGAGCCCCAAGTGGTGTCTGTGCTGGTCCCAGACTCACACGGAGACTCCAGCCAGCTGTGAGTGGGAGAACCGTGCTCTCTTTCAGCAGTGAGTCACCTGCATGACTCTGCTTCAGAAGGTTCTCAGTCATCTGCCACCAGAGCCTCTTCATGATATCCCTGCATGCATATGAAGTAATTTATGTACATTCACATAACTGTTAAGTCAACAAACTATGCTATCATTAGACTGCCAAGCACCATGGTTAACTACCAGTCTGGAACTCACTGCTTGGTTTGAGGCCATCTCTGCTGCCTACAAACCCTGTGATTTATGTCAATGACATACCATCTTTGAGTTTCAGGTTTCTCACTATGAAATAGGCATAAAATAATGCATAATCTCATTGAATGGTGGGCACCCAGAAAATGCTCTGTGGACATTATTGAAGTATTATTATCATGACTATTGTTGCATAAGATTTCCAGCTTTAACTGGTGATCACATTGATCAACATGCTTAAATATAGCTGGTCACTCAGATTCCAGCCACAAGTAAGGCTGTGGCATTTTATTTATGGCCGCTTGCTAGCATGGCCATCAAGGAATAGAGGCGGGAGCCCACTTAGACTCACACGAGGCTGCTGGTTCTCACCGTAGTTTCTGTGACACATTTACAGAGGACCCGCCCTGTGCCAAGCCTTTTGGGGCTCATCTGCTCTCACTGAACCTACCTCCGATGTGCACTGTGCCTTCTATGCCTGTTTCCAGCTCTGGTCTCCCCACCAGGCAGAGGATGGAAGCATCTCCTGCATCAGAGCTCAGTGCATGCTGCGCACTGTCGGCATGCTTCCCATGAGGCAGTGCAGAACCACCGATGCCGGTTAGAAATGGAAATTGGGTAAGGCTTGCCATTCACAAGCTAATATTTTATACCTACATATGTTTTCAGACCACTTCCTATCAGAATTTTATACAAGAATCTATTGTGTTAAATGCCAATTCATCTATTCATTCAATTAACGTGGGTTTATTAAATACCTACTATGTGCCAGCCATTGTTCAAGGCAGACATCCCTGTCCTTGTTCACTGGTGTGATGATTCCTGAGGAAACACTGCAGGCAATGCATTCCAGCCCTGGAGCTAAAAAGAAGTTGCTAGCACTCCTGTCTTCATCAGGGTCTACAAAAAGAGTACAAGAATGCATTAGAAGCTAATATTTGGTGAAGCTAATACTTTGTGATACTATACCTTGAAATGGAACCGAGCCTCATCCGGGTCTCTGTTAGGCCTCAGCCTCCGTGAAATCTCCCTGCCCGGCTCCCCCAACCTTGGGCACCCTGTACCAAGTATTCAGTAGCCAAGACACAAGCCTGCTGGTACCATCCTGCTTCCTGATGGTCTCTCTAACCACTGTGAAGCCAACAGGAAGGCCGTGCCTCCTTCACCTGCACAGGGAAGGTCGGCAGAATGCTCGGCTGAGCTGATGTGAGTCTGGTTGCTTGCATTCTTGCAAAGACTTCGAAAACCAAGCTGACGCAAAATAAGTCATGAATACACATAGTGCGTGTTGGGTGAACTCAAAAGCCACCAACAGACTGGCAGAGCTAATTTTTACTCAGTGCTTTGGGTTTCTATCCCCTAATTATTCCAAACTGATCGTAGTGCTTCATTCCCACAGAACCGCACCAAGGAGGAACAGCTCCTACAGACGTGGCTATTCTGCGATGCTCCCATCCCTCCAAAGGCAGCCTCAATCTGAATTTATTTTCATAATTACACACATGATATCTAAGAGAAACAAAGAACGTGGGAAAGGATAGAGTTTAAAATAGACTTTAAGCTGTGGGAATGTGGGGACCCTGCTGGAGAAAAGAGGATGACAGGCAGCAAGAGTTTAGTTTCTGTTCCAACGTACAGATCCTGGCAAGATGGCCCACTCACAGGGTTGTGTCTATTGGCCAGAAATTACGGGCTCAGGAATTAGATAAATTGATTTTATTCTAGTATGCTTTGTGAACTTCAAAGTACGTGGAGCAGAGAAAAGCCAGCCCTTGTTGGCCATACAAATAATAATATTTAACCTTTAAAGTGCCTGAAGCTTAAGGTTGTATTTCTTTCATTATGGTAGATATTATTTTGTTCAAACCCATATTGACATTGTGTTTTTCAGTACTGAGAAACTCTGAAATACTACCCAGACATTAAAATTATGATTATGATAGTAACACAGAAAGTTGCTCATGACATATCATTCAGAGAGAATTCAGGGTACACTGCTTCACAGGCATCACGACTGAAGCTGAATGAGATCTGCATGTGACTAGAGCCTGGAAGGGAAAATAAAGGTGTAAGTTTGTCTGTTAGGTGCTGAGGCTGTGCAGTGAGATTTTTCTTTCTCTGACAGTTTACATCCTCTTATTTTTTTAGTAATAATAACAGCTAAAAGAAAGAATTCAAATAGAAATTGTTTTTTTTCCAGAAGGTAAAAGTAAACATGACCAGGATATGCTCTTGTTCTTGCTTTGTTCTGGCTTCTCTTTGCCAAGCTAGCTGGAATTTCTCTCCCAGCAGCTCTGAGATCATAGTTATAATGTAGACCCTGAAAAAGAGACCTTCCCTTAAGTGACTTACCTCTTACTTTCCTTGACCTTTGTGGCTCCTTAGAAGCAAACCAATGCACACAACACGACTGAAGAACTGAGCTGTCTGCATTAGCACACACACCCGGACGGCGCGTTTCCAAGTGCAGTCACAGATACCCGACGTTCTAAATCATCAAAAGCCATTTTCTGTCTTCTATTCAGCAGAACTCTGCTCCGGCGGCTGCGTGAGGGTGGAGGAGGGCCCTTGCTTGGCCCCTCTTCTGGAGCTAGTGCACTACTGGGCCTACTCCACAGGGCTTCAGCGATGAGATGGGGTCTGCTTGGTCCAGGTGTCTGACTTCCAACAGTATTTGAAGGGTTTCTTAAATATAGGACTTTACAAATGCTCTAAAATATTTAGTTGGGAAAGATTGAGTTCCTGGTATTTGCACACAGGCACAAACCACATAATTCCAGGAACAAAGTGATGAAAATCCTTAAGCTTCTGTTTCCCAGATTATAATGGTTTCACTAAGGCTCCCATATGCCCCCCAAATAGAAGGGCCATTTTCAATCTAGGCCCCAAGAAGTGTTATTTCCACCCAAGACAGAGGCCCTTCCCACACCTCTGCGGTGAGCACAGCCCAACCCTGAGATCAAACTCCCACCAGCAGGGTTATAGACACATTTGGGCTAACTGCTGCTCTGGTTGGTAATACGGGACCTGGAGAGAGAATTCCACAAAATGTAGCACAGAGATCAGTACAGAAATTAAATTTTGGACACAGAATGAAATCCATCCTGGACAAAAACAAGTTTTGTAACAATCCACAATGACAAGGCTACACGTCACCCTGGCCCCAATCTCCTGGAACAGCAAGGGTTAGGCTTCCCACTCTGAGTTCCAAAGAAGGGCTGACTGCAAAGAACCTCTTCCCCACATACTTAGGTGAGGTTCACAGATGTCCCTTGTTGACCAGCAACAAGGCTGGACACAGACCCTCCACATTTCTGTTCTTTGACCCATAAAGGATCGGCTGAACTGCTTTGTCTCCACTGATCTATGAAACAAAACGCTTGTTAGCCAAATTTCTCCCCAGGCCCCTGACCTTTGGCACTGCAATGAGGAACAACCCCTTCCCCCTGTTGTCCAGGAAACAACTGACCTCAGGGTAAAAAGCACTCTGGCCTCCTGCCCTTCAGCCTGTCCGCTGTCCACAGTGGTCAGTTTAGCTTTGTTTATTCCTCAGAAAGGCAAAGCCCGCTTCTGCCTGACCACAAGATGCTGAAGATTGGGGTCAGAGAGTCCTCTCTGTTGCCACAAAGTCCCCTCCTCTTCTTGACATAGCTTCTCAAAGGAAGTCTCTCCTTACCTAGTCGGGTTTGGTTTTCTTTGACAAAGCCCTGGTTGAGGATGTCATTAAGTCCTTAACCACAATGTCCAACAAGCGGTGGAGCCCTCATTCTGGGACATAGCGTACCTGGATTAGGGGACCCCTCCTGCACAGAGTACACAAACATTCCAGGAAAAATGGAGACAAAAAAAAACAACTTAAACTTTATGGTTGAGCATGTAGAAAAATAAGATAAGCTGTGGAAGTCTAATTTGCAAGGACAGGCAAGTCTTAACTGGCTTAAGAAAAATGTTAATCCTTGGTGGCCAAAGTGTGGGATTTCACAGGGCTCATGTGGCAAGAGGTGGAAATGGCCTTTGTAAACTCAGGTCCTCCAAAGGGGGATGACCCCAGTGCTTGCAAAGAAAACCTACCTTGCAGAAATTTGTACCTCTCTTTGAATCCTGGTGAAGGGGGTAAACAGAATAAAAAAACACTCTGGGGTCTTCCTAATTACAGGACTTCGATCTGGGGTTCCAATTTACATGTCTCTGTGGCCCCCAAACCCTAGTCCTAACATGTAAGGACCCCTACCAGGCAGAGCAAACACATGTCTTCTTTGAGACAAAAGGCTTTAAAGAAGCCTGGGTTTTAGGACTATATGACCAAGATGCCAAGTCACGAGATCTTGGATGATCTGATGTGCTCTAGAGCTGGAGGAGTGAGGGTGAAAGGTAGTGGTGGCCGGAGGGCCCCAGAAGAATTACTGTGGACACCGCTGACTTCCTCATAGATGGAATGTTGCCTGTGAGGAGTAGGGACCTAACCAGTGGGAGGAAGTGGTGCCATTTGCTTCAAGGGGGGGCATTCAGAGAAGCTCCTTTGGTTATACGAGGTCCCAGGTGCCTGTAGACATCCAAGTGGACTCTCGAGTGGAGAACTGGGTGTGCATGTGTAAATCCCAGGAAGAGTTAGGGTGGGATGCACGCATTTGCCCAGAGAAGAATACAGAGGAGGAGAGAGTGCCAGCTCCTGGGGAGGCCACGATGGGCTGAGCAGGACTCGGGGTATGAGCAGCCAGAGAAGTAGGGGAAAGCCCGGAAGATTTAATGAAGTAAAAACCAGAAAAGAAAAATAGTTAAAAATGAGAGGTAGTAGTGGGGCCAGCTGGCCCTGGGTGTCAGGTAAGGAAAAGAGAGAGGGAATTCCTTGGGTCTAGGTATCAAGCCACTGACAATGTACACAGGAACAACTGTCAGCCCCTGGAGTGTGCGTGGGGCAGGATGGGGCAAGCGTGTAGAAGACACAGAAGAGAAGCAGGTAGAGTCAGCTGTGAAGGTGGTTAAGAAAAGGGCTGACGTGGTGGGCAGGGTGCCGAGGCCTTGCTGTGGCTCTGAAGACAGACTGACATCATCTGTGTGCATATTTTCTGAAGAGAATTGGAAGGAAAGGATGCACAAAGAGGAGACACCTCGAAAAACAGGGAAACCACCATGTAGCCCTTATTTTTCCACCACAGGTATGAGGATGGTTCAAATCAAGTTATTTCAACCTCTTCAGATATACATTAGCTAGTAAAAGCTCTACTGCTGATATTACTTGTTGAAATATATGGACGTACAGAATGTATCTCAAGAAAATCTAAAGGGAGAATGAAACTTAAGAAGTGCTCATTGCAAAGTGAATTATAACAATAATATAACCAAAATGTCCAACAGCAGCAGTGAATGTAAGGGAATCAGGCAGTTATGCTTTAGAGTATTGCACAATAATCCAAATAAAATGCTAATTATGTGGCAACACATTGCAGTCGTTACAATATAACAGAACGTGAAATAAATGCCATAAGGGTATTTTTTCTAAGCAATAATTAAAATGAGGCAAGTGTGCTTTATACATATGAACAAGAACCCGACGTGAATGTGGGAAAATACAAATGATTTGTTAGGGTAGAGAGGATGTTAGCAAAAGGATTCTGAGCTTGGTTTTGTGCATTACTGTATCTGCATTAGGTGATCTTCGGCGCAGTGCATAGACGCTCTCTGGCTTATTAAAGGTGTCATCGGTGTCAGAGACAGCACTGGTCTCCGGCTGTGTTTCCACAGGCGCGACTCCATGTCTGCGCAACACGGCTTTCTTCCCTTCGCAAACCGGTAGCTGCCAAACCGGGGCGCGCACGCCCAGAGGCGATGTCGGGTCCCACAGAGTTCTGCAGAAACCGTGGCCACGTAGGTGATCCGGCCCCCGGTCCTGCCCTCCCACGTGCCCGGAGCCAATCACAGCAGCCACAGGGGCCCAGCGAGGAATAATTTACATTTACTTTGTTATAGGTTAGACACAGGTTGTGAGCTAACAAGAAAAAGTTATTTTAAGGCTTGGTGATTTTTAAAAAATCTAGCTTCTCCTCAGGCTTTGGTATGTGATTAGCTGTGGGAAAATGCTTATATGGGCCACAGTAGGGCCAAGACCATGTAAAATTGGAAGATCAAAAATAACCCTCTTTTTTGCGTCCCCTAAAGCTGGAAAGTTTTAGGAGTTGGATGTTTTCCGAAGGGAACTGAGGGCCCAGGTCAGACCACGATGCTGAGGACAAACTGGGGGCCTGGTCCTGCGCTGCAGCTCTGGGGAAGGAGGCCGAGCTGCCCGGGGTGCGGTGGCAGGCGGTGCCCGTCCCCCACAGCCTCTGCGTTCACATGCCAGGCCAGGTCCGGCCCACCTGCCGTGAGGCGCGGACAGGCCGTTTGCAGCGGACGCTCCAGCGTGAGCAGCACGTATCCATGCTCCGCGGTGGCGGAGGCCACGGACCCTGAATCGCGGACACCTGCAGGGGGCCTAGAACGGAAGTGGCGTGTGTGCGGTGGACATGCGACCAGGCGTCGTGGCGGTGTGACCGTGGCGGTTCGCTGCCGGGCAGTTTAAAGTGGGATGCACACAGGTCCTCGACTCGATAGCCGCCCCTAGGTCATCATCCGGGAAAAGGGCAAACTTCCCACAGAACATGTGCCCAAGTGTGGAGCTCGGCTTGGAATCCACCCGCATCGGGAGCCACCACGCGCCGGACCGCACGACTTCCTCCGCGGAGCGCAGGATCCCGTCGGCGCGCCTCTCCGAGCGGGCTGCCCTGCAACCCGCTACAGGGAGAAATGCCGAGGGCGCCCAGCGGCCAGCGGCCTGGGTGGGGGGCGAGGTGGGGGCGACAAACATTTGTGTCCAGTGCACGGCCGGGATTCCACAGTCCGGAGGTGCTGCGGCCGTTGTGGGCGCGGCGCTTCCTCGTGGGCCCTGCGCACTGCGTGTGTCCCTTCGTATCCGGGCCTCCACCCACCAGGCGCGCCCACGTGTGACACGGGCTCAGAATGCCCCCTCACAGGCTCGAGCGTCCGAGGAGTCGCTCAGGGTCACGGGCCGCACCACCGCACTGGGGTTGTTACCCTGACGTCCAGGGCCGAAGACCTGGGCTGCCCAGGCCCCCCTCGTGCAGCAGTACCGTCCTGGACCCCGAGTGATTCCCGTGCCCCATCCGCTGCCCACCACCTGTCCTGCTGAAGACTCTCTGTTGGCCAGACTTCTGGGATACAAGCGACTCCAAGGGAAAACGTTGAGATTTTAGAGGAATTTAGACTCTTCCTACTTAAAAGCCTTATCAGCAAGTGGTTTGAGCCAACATGGAGATACGGTTAGTACGAAAAACAACTAGCTTAGCATTATTTCAATTATATTTGACATAAGTACTGAACTCTTAACAATGTAAAGCTAGAACATCTCTCTAGACCACTTATAAGTATTCTTAAGAAAAGACATGTAATTGTTCTTGAATTTTGGCACATGCATACCTTTAAAAATGACAACAAAAACCCTTTTTAATTTTTTGCCTGTTGTTCACTTTAGCAAATTGTCTATAGTTTACCAAAATAAATAAATGATATTTAACACAACTGACGTATCTTCTTAGTTGTCTTAACTATTAAAGAAAACATCAGTAAGCATTCTCATTCTCTCACAGGATAACGGAGTATTGTCTATTACTGGTTATTAGCATTTATACACATGACTACAATACTTTCATAGGCCATTTGGAAATAACTGTATGGAGTAAAAGAGAGTGCTTCTTCCAAGTCTTTATATGAATTAAAAAGTGATTGAGATTGCATTAGGCATTACTGTTTTCATACATTACTTTTTAGATGTTAGAATTTGTCTGTGTTTAAAGTTATCCCTGCTCTTATTTAACATTCTGCTTTTTCCCACTTGCTAAATCATTTCTTGTTATACATATGGATTATTTCCAACTTTTCACTGTTGTATATGTCATCTGCATCATTGTGTTTAAAGTTTTCTTGGAGCACACTATTTGCCTGGGGAAATTTCTAAAATACTGTCAGAGGCTGTATTTTAAGCCTTTTGATATATATAATACAAATTATTTAACAAGTTATATAAATTTGCTCAACATCAGTAGAAATAAGGATTCCAAAGAACATTTCCAAAAAGCCACAGAAGCATGCTTATGTAGTTATATAAGGTGTGTATAAAGATGGATACACTTTTATTCATAAAAATGTTAAACAAAGAAGTAGTTGAAATATCTAACATCCACCTGTTTCCCAAAGGCTTTTTTAGATTTTCCAAACTAAAACTAATAACCCTATTTATAAGATAACACAGTTGAACACTTATTGTCTTGTACAGTGTACCTTTATTTATGCAAGTCAGGTTTCTTTCCTCACAGCTGTTGTTCCTCTGGACTAGATAGTGGTGATAATGGTACAAAATTTCAAAATCCTGTACCCTTGATATGTGGCCACAGGACTCCACATGCTGGTAACGCACTCACAGCTAATGGAAAATAAAAGCCCCCTGTTTGTGTTTGGTTGTTTTAATATAACTCCTTTCTTTTTAAATCTTTTATTTTTGTTTGTAAACTTTTTATTATTGAGGTATAATTGATATAACATTATTAGTGTACAGTGCACAATTTAATGATTTTATATCTGTATACATTGCAAAAGGATCATCACAGGAAGTCTAGTTACTGCTGTCACCATAGAACTTCCCACAGAACATGTGCCCAAGTGTAGAGCTCGGCTTGGAGCTGTAGTAAAATAAATACATATTTTATTCTTGTGATGAGGGATTTTATTGTTTTTGTATTTTTGTTTGTTTATACAACCTTGTTAAGCTCCACTTTTATAATTTTTAGCCATTCCCTTCCTAAACCAGTCTTTTATATTGACCATTGGATAACTTCATTCTGATGTAAGGTACATGAGTGAAAAGGTGGCAAAAAGGGTCCTTTGCCCACTTCACCACTGTTCACATTTTGCCCCATTCCTTACTGTGTCATGTATCTTTATATATTTCTATATATGTGCATGTTGTTTTTCTGAACTATTTGAGAATAAGTTGGAAACTTTATCCCTAGATACTTCAGAGGATATTTCTTAAAAGTAGAATTCAGGGGGATGGAATATATTTGTTACCTAATGTTACATATCAAATTACTCCAAATCTTAGTGGATTACGGCAACAAACATTTCTTTGCTTTAGGAATCCAGGGGTGACATCACTGGGAGCTTCTGCCTCAGGCTTTGCACAAATCTGCAGTTGTATTGACAGCTGGGGCTGTGACCTCATCTGAAGGCTCAGTTGAGGAAGGCTGGGCCTTCATGCTCACACTGTGGCTATTGGCAGGATTCAGTTCCGATGGCTGTTGGGTTGGAGGCCATTTGCTGGGAGCCCCTTGAGTTCCCTGCCACATGGGCTTCTCCCATGTGGGCAGCTCCCAACAGGACAGCTGGCTTCACTCAGAGCAGGTGAATGAGCGAATGAGAAAGCAGGGCGAGATGGAACCCAGAGCTTTTCTGGAGCCTCAACTTGGAAGAAACATCCCATTGCTTCTGCCATATCCTACTTATCAGCGTGTCACTAGGTTCAGCCCACCCTAATGGGAGGAATTTACACAAAGGCATGAATACCAGACCAGATCACTGGGGACCAATCTCAGAGGCTGCCTGCTACAAGAAAGATTCAATCAATTCTAACCACCCAACTTAGAGAGCATCCTATAAAAGTTATATAACTATTTGGGGGCTGATTGCCACAACACATTCTCCCAAGTAAGTTTGATTATGTGTGTTTTATGTTAAAAAAAGCAAAAACTAAAACTAAAAATACCTCCAAATATTTATAATAAAGTTGTATTTCTATTGATGAGTTATTTAACTTAAATATTATTCTCTCTTAGATTTGCTCACATTCAGGTTCCTGGAGGAGCTGCAGTGCAAATCATACTCAACAGTTTCTCTTCCCCTGTAAGGAACAGTATTTGGAAACCATGGAATAATTTTCATATTTTCTTTAAGAGACATATCGTCCTGTTTGTTTTCCTGTTGATATGCAAAGAAAGTTTACCAAAATTACGTATGGGCTGCCCTCAGTTAGATCAAGATGCAGTTGACTTAGTTTGCTGTGTGAGGCCTATACACTGCTGTGTGAGGGGTCATTAGGCAGGCTGGGGCTGCAGGGGCCCCCGGGGTCTGCTTGCCACACAGCGAGGGCCCCTCAGTGCTCACACACAAACACCATGGCCCTTTGGAGGCAGGTGGAAAGGCTAATGGAGCAGTGCCCTTCTTATCTGCTCCATTTGTTCTCTTATTCCTAAAGCATTTAGGGAAGTCTTGAGCCAGACCTGGTGGGATGAAGGGTAAGCTGCTGCCCCTGCATTTAAATTGCTCTGTGGTTGGTGACAGCAATGAGGGACGTGGCTGATCACTGCACTGCAGGCTTCCAGTGTGCACGGATGGTCCCAGAGAGGCACAGAACAGAAAAGGATAAAATTCAGCCATAAGTACTGGTTTTTTTGGGGTCTGACCACCCTCCTCATGCAGGCTTTCCAGCTGTGCAGTTCCATGTGGCCCTCTGAAGGGCTAGAGCCTCTGTCTTTGCCCTCTCACACCAGTATTGCACAAATCAGTATTATTGACTACTCTTTCTGGGTCAAAGATGATTGTAGGTACTTCACCAGGCAACACATTTAATCTATACACCAGCCCTAACAGGTATTTTTCTTTTAACTGGAAGAAAACTGAAGTTCATAGAAATATGTCTAAGCCCTGAAACCTCAGGCTTGTGAAACTCTTCCCCTGTCCCACTTCACTCAAAGTCCAATCACTTCATAAGCTCAGGGCACAGAGAGAAAGCAGATTCTCCACAACTTTCTTATCTGAACCACAGCTTTCCAGCATGATAGCCTTTCTGTAACTTATATAGCAACAGAAATATTTGAGGCCTTTGTCAGACCAGAATGCTGAAGTTAACGGTGTGCCCGATTTTCTAATACGCTGCATGGAGGAACATATGACTCAGCAGTGAGAAAGTTCAGCATGGCTGTAGGCATTTGTGCTCCCAGCACAAGAAGGATTTGTGTTTCCAATAGCTGACAAAACCTGGCTGGATCACGTTTCATAGGAATGCAGCCCCCAAAAAGTACCCTAGCATTTTGGAGAATTTTGTTTATATGACACTAAGCTCCAAATGACCTTAAATTCTAAATAAAAGTTCCATGGGCAATTTGTGTAAGAAGGATGTCTTTAAAGAAAATAAATCATATGACAGGGTTATTATATATATTACAAACTAGATTGGTAGACATTTTACTCAACATTTAAAATCTTTAATTAAGATCTTTTAGTACGTAAAGCTTATATAACGAAATCTTGCAATAATCTATAAAATCTAAACACATTTCTAAAAGAAAGGGTGGTGCCACATAAACCCACACACCAGGCTCCGAGCATGGCTATGCGGCGCTGCAGACAGCTTCTCGTCTGTCCCGCTCTTTTGCCTGCACGACAACGTTGACTGACATCGCCGGCATATGAGCGTCTGAAATCAGACATTAACAAGCTGACACTCCCTAGGTTACAGGGGCTCTCTGCTGAAATTGAGTGTTTTTTCTTGTGAGTCACGTGGTTCCAACTTGTTTTATTTTTACACATTTCCAAAACAGATCATTTGAAAGGTCAAGAAGGTTTGTATGCATATGGAATGAAAACTCTGAGGAGACTGGGCGACGGCTTGCAGGTCAGCGCACAGTTTCTGTGACCACCCACGGGAGAGAGGGGCTCGCACCAGGAGAAGTAGTGCCCCTCTGTCTGGAAACGCTGGGCTATGCACAACTAACTCACATGCATTTCCCCTTTTCCTAGGAGCCATTAACATTAGCCACAGCATCATAAAACTGACATTTTGGGGGGCCCTGGGGCATGTGTGGGAAGAGTGACAAGTCCCCGGCGCACAGTACGGGCACTGGGCAGAGGCCGGGGTCTATTGGAGGTGCGCCCAAGGGTCACTGTTCTTTCTCTAGCGGGGGATCTGTTGCAGGTTACAAGCGGTGGGGGTGGGAACTCGGCATAAACAGGATGATGTTCTGTGTCCCGGTAAAACATCGGGCCTTTGGCCTCTTCTGAAGACGTCTCGGCTTCTGCTCTCTGCACACTGCCCACCACATGAAGCTGTGACTCAGCTGTGTTTTCCGGTTTTCAGTAATAGCTTAATCACCACGTGAAGTGTGTAAATTGCTGGGATTAAAATGGAGTTCTCCCAGACACACATCCATCGGCCACTCTGTGTCTCTCCTTTCCTAGAGGCTGTAGGAGAAAATGAAAGGGAATCAGGTTTTGTGAGTCACAGTGCTGTCCTTTGAGGCTCAGAAGCTGAGCTGGATTGAACGAGCACACCACCAGTAGTGTGTGAAGGGGATTCAGGTCTGGACGCGGGGGAAGGCTGCCAGTGGAGATGGCAGTCCTGCCAGACACACCTCCAGCAGCCAGGCAACTTGTTTTCTCCTTTACTTGGATGGCACCGCACATGTGTGCATGTGCACGGGTGTGTGCATGTGTGTTTGTGCACGGGTGTGTGCATGTGCGTTTGTGCACGCACAGATATGTATGGGTGTGTGTGTGTGTGTGCGTGTGAGTGCACGTGTCTCCTCACGTGTGTACAAGCACGTTTGCTAATTTAGTCTCCAGAAATCTGTCAAGAGCAAGCCTTTCCTTTCCTGTATTTTATGTGGGTAGATATACATTCATTGTAATTCCTTAGCGCGGACATTTCGCGCGGTTATCTGGGTCATTCCTTCCAGCTTCACATCTGGGATATTTCAAGTTTATCCTTCTTGGAATCAGCGTCGTGAATGTTTTTCCCCCTGGGTCAGTTCAAGAGTCTGCTGGCAACATGATTTCTCTAATTACATGGGCTCCTGCGAGTTCTGGCTCTTTGCACATGTGTTCTTGTGATTAAGGCTCCTTTCTCCTGCCTCTGTTTACATATCACTCTCTGCTTGCGGCCCTTTCCCCAGTGCCTCTGTCTCACATCCTTCCCGATTTCATCTCGGCTGCCTTCTGGGTAATGGAAATAGAGGGCATGGAGTCGGTCAGCCTGAATTCTGGCGCCTTTCCCACACATTATGTGACAAATTAAAGCTGTGTCCCAGCAGGTAGCTTCATGTATTTGGTCTTGGATGTCTCATCAGTTGAATTTTTTAGGTATATTAATAATTTTAATTATAGGATTGTGTAAAGATCAAATGATGATTATGTCAGCCTGTTTTGTAAACTTTAAAGCTCTGCTCTTGCTGTTTTTTTTTAACTGTAGAATAAATCCCTGCTTCTTCCTTGGTTGCTGGTCCAGTTATGGAGTTAATTCCATCCTATTTTTAAAAACTGTTATGTTGAATATGTGAAATTGCTGATATTAGATTATTTTTACCTGTGAATGGCAGTTTCATATGGTTTATCCTACTAATTAAAAATACATCGAAGTGATTCATTTGCAAGGCTGAAACCCTAAACAGAGCTGGTAGATGGACAATTACCTAAAAATTTACGTCGCATTTTGTTCTGGGGTTAGTTCTCCAGGATAATCACATCTTCTGCCTGACTTTCATTTCTTTGCCTGGAGGTGGTTTCCCTTAGATGTCTGGCAATCCTTTATTTCCTGTTACATTTAATAGTGCCACATTAGAAAGGTGAACAGAATCTGTATTATCATCAGTAAGGCTTCTGCAGGGTTTCCTTTGGGGTAATTTGATAGGGAGCTGATCATGTGCTGGATGTTTCCCAAGATGGCCCAGGCTGTGTCCCTTCTCCACAGAGAACTTTCTGGGTGCCTGGGTGTGGGTCCCTGCCCCTGGCCGCAGAGAGCATGGGTTTATGGGCAGGGCGAGGCAGGTGTTAGGGGTCGACTGCTCTAAGTGCAGATTTTAATTACTCTCTGTTTTCAGACTGCTGTCTCATTTCCCATCTAAACCAGATGCTCCTGATCCTTTGTCCGGAGTTCCACACCCCATCTCCATGGACCCCTGGGAGGTCTGGGGACGTGTTGTGTTAGTTACCAAGTCCCTTTCGTCTCTGGCTGATGCACAACCAAAAACTCACTTTAGAAGGAAAAGGTTGGTGTTGCTTTTCCTGTGCCATGACCAGCATCGTATGTTGAGTCCTGGGTTGGTACAGTGGTCCGTCTGTTGGCCTCCCTCTGGGATGCTCATGACCTTGACTCCATTGTAGTAATAGGCTGGCTTCTGTTTGCGCTTTGGATGTGTCCTCAATCAAAATTTCATTCCTGTACAGGAAATAGATGAGAGAAAAAAAATTAGTTAAAGAGTTGCTCCAAATCTATACCTGCTATAGATTTAAGTCTGTGTTTTTGTGGCTATTTAGCTATCAGGCTAATGGCCTTTTTCTTTTCCAGTTTACCTACTATGTTATTCCAGACCAAGAAATAAAGTGCTGAATATTTTAGCAGATATTAGGTTAATTTCCACGACTTTTCATGATATAAGTTAAACTTCATCGTTTTCTTTTCACAGTTGCTTTCATACAATATCTGGATAATGTTTCTCTGATTAATGTCATTTTGATGGTTAATTCTGTGTATCAACTTGATGAGAAGTGCCCAGATTAAGTATTTTTTCTGGCTGTGTCTGTGAGGGTGTTTCTGGGTGAGATTAGCACTTGCATCGGCCATCTTAGAGAGGCTGACGGCCTCTCCACTGGGCACCACCCGGTCTACAGAGGGCCTGCAAGGAAGGAAGTGGCCACTTGCTTCCTAAACAGGGGACTTGGTAGGGAGGGGACCCCTCGTAATGGAGCAGAGCCAGCAGAGTTTGGCCAGGTGGGAGCAAGGGATGTGTGAGCTGGGCAGAATAGGCTTTGTAAACCCTGCTTTCCTGATTAACATGTATCAAAAATATTAATGACACTTATTGACTAAATCAGATCTCATTTAACAAAACATAATTTATTCAGACCAGTTCTTTATTTTGGGGCCCTTGAATAACTTTATTTCTTTTTTACTTTCTTTTTGTTGTGTGTATCTTCACATAAATAAGTTTAAGCAAATCTGATCATTGAATTTAGATATTGTGAGGTGGAATTAATAAGTCAAAGATAAACTTTTTAATAGTTCAAATGTATATTGCTGCTTTACTTTTCATACAGCTTCTATCAGTGTGTTGTTCATCATTAAACTTGTGACAATATTTTCTAATTTTTAAAAGCTCATCATTCGTAAGGTTTTTTATTCTCATTTTTATTAACTTTTATAACTAGATAGCCTCTGTTCTTGAAAAACTATACAGCCTAGTTTTGCAGTAAGGATTATTCCTGATTATAAGTGCCCGATCTGGAGGGCTGCCTGGGGAATAGGCCTTTAGGTTTCCAGTGGGTGTGACAGCCAGTTAGTCACAGGCACTGAGCTCATGTGGGGAGCTGCATCTCCTCACTTGGACGATGGAGTCATGGCTTTGCTCTGTAGGGTAACCCCAAGTCCAGCCCGACACTGGGTTTGCACTGGGCCATCTCGTGGGGTGCATGATGGCATCAGAAGCCTAGGAGAGAAGCAAGCTTATTGTACCTGATCGGGAGGGTTTTCCCTTGTGTCAGGTAAGGAACAGGCTTGAGTTATAAATTCACAGATCTCCAACCACTGACTCAGAGGGAAAAATAGCATGCTTTGTAGAAGGAGCTGACCTTATTTTAATAGAGCCAAGAGCATAATTCTGGGCCACTGCAAGTTGTTTGTGTGAAATAAGGTAATCAAAGAATTCTTTATGGTCTGATTTAATCATTCCAACCGTCCAGAAGTTTGGGGTGATAAGGAATATGGTAAGTTATAGGCATTTACAGCATTTTACAAAGCCCCTAAATTACCATAGAGACAAAAGGGCCTCCCCTATTGGATTCCAGATAATTAGGGGACTACAGTACTCCCTCCTTATCCAGGGGGCACATGTTCTAAGACCCCCAATGCCTCACACCATGGATAGTACAGAACCTTACATATACTGTGTTTTTCCTATATATACATACACACCTATGATAAAGTTTATCATCAAGTTTAGTTAATATATACAGTAGGTAGGCACAGAGTGCTTAATTTACAAATTAAAGACTAACAACAGTAACTAAGAGATTATCAACAGTGATGGTACTGAAGTAGAACACTTACAACACCACGCTGCAGTAAAGGGACGTGGATGAGGTCTCTCCCTCTCGAGTCTCCTACAGGCTGCACCCTCCTTTCTTCCTGCAAGAAGGTGAGATGGTGAAACGTCTGTGTGGTGAGCTGAGGCTGGGCAGATGACTCAGGCTGCTGCTGCCCTTCTGAGGATGGGTAGGGGCCATCTGCCTCCAGACGCCGCTAACTGCAGGGAAGCACGCAGTTGATGTGGGCTCTGCTGTATAACCCAGTGCGACCTGGGATGATGAGATGTGGTATAACCGTGATCCCTGTCAGCATTTGCTTTAGCCACTGGGTACACTGGCTGTCCAACCACCATGCACAATGCTGGTAAGCAATACTTCTTACCGCCTGGTGGCAGAAGTTCTAGAAAGGTCGTTTCCCCCCAGGTCCCAAGTAATGATGGCCTTAGTTGGCTTCCTCGCCTGAGAGTAGATGCTCCTTGTAAACAGCACGCTTCCATGTCATTTCCTGAATTATGTGACCCTTTTACAAGTGTGGTAAGATTCTGAGATTTCCAGAAAGTTCTTTTGTTTGAATGAGTTTGTTGGTAACATGGAAAGCCACCTGAGGACCAACATCCCTGGGGCAGGAAGAATTCCATGGGGTATTCCCATGTTCCTATGTGTTTATAGCTCTTCTCCATTTCCAGCTCTCTAACTTGGGGACAGCTGCATATTGCTGAAAGTGGGGCAGAGAATGGGGTTCAGTTTCCCAGCTCAAACTCTGCGAGCCTCCGTGGCATGACTCAGAGTCACCTGCTGTGGGGATTCAGCTTGCTCTCCAGTCAGCATTACAGGAACCTGTTGGGGAATCGCAATGACTCTACTAAGTGAGCAGTTTCCCAAGTGCTATTTTAGTTCACATCCATGTTAGAAAGCCTCTCTTCTTCCAAATGTGGACCATGGCATGGTGGTCCCCAGACACACATTAGCCACCAGCATAGGTTTTACTTTAAGACCAGTGGCAAATTTACGAGTCTGCATAACAGCTATGAGGTGTGCCATCTGTGTCTATTTTACGTCAGGGAGAGCTTAGCCCCTGAAATCTCAGGGAGTCGGAATTCTGCACAATATGTTTTCTCCTTCCCTGTGTGTCTCTCACTTTAGACCCATTAGTGAGACCTATCAAGTCAGCCCTGGGACTAGGACATCTGAGGAACCCGAGAGGGTGGGCTTCTCCCTCCAGGGCTGTGAGATGGCCAGGATCTGGCAACAGACAAGCTGGTTCAAAGGGCAGCCCTGCCAGGGATAATGTTACATTGACCTGGCTTTTTCACAGCTGGTTTAGCAGTGCACTGACAAGGCTGTGGTGCCTCCCCGACGTGGTCAGAGGGAAGGCTGCCTGCAGCCCCTGAGCTCCCAGCACAGAGGAGTTAGCCTGCGGACACTCTGGTTCCCAGTGCAAAAGTGAGCCTACAAGTCACGTCCATGCCTGTAGGTCGAGCCGGCTGCACAGCCGTTCCTTGCCCCTGTGGCAGGAAGGCCTCCCACCCCGGCACTGTGCCATGGGTAGGAAACAGGCTGTCTTAGGGATTTGAGAGCTGCTTCTGCTTTTTTGGGGGGCACAAAAAAGGTTCTTCTGATGGCCATGCAACTTTTCAGAGAGAGGCTTAGCTTTTACTGAAAACCAGCTCCTAAAACTGGCAGCTGTTTTCTGTCTATGTCTTGTTTTCTCCTGGAGGGTTGCTTTACATGTAAAATAGGCTGGTTCAGAATGGAGTTACTGTCTCCCTGGCAGCCTACAACAGAGGTCCCAAATACCTGACTTATCTATGACCCTGCAGTTTATCTAGAGGCTAAAATATTTATAAAATCTCAGGTATCTTCTTTACAAGCATATGCAGTGTTAGCAGCAAGAGTAAATCATCCACTGAATTAGGATGGACCTTCAAGGTGGGGAAAATTATTCTGCTTCTCTTGTACATTCCTAGAAAATATAGCAGGCAAATCTGAGGATCCATTGCCACAAGTATTGAAAGCTTCTGTACTAAATTCAAAGAAGAGCCTTGACTCCTCAGTGAAAGGTACAGAAAATAAATCAGAAGGTAAGTCCATTACAGGTGTGAAGCACCACAAGCTCATTTTTTCTTCTCAGTTCTGGTACAAATACACAGATTCCTTTTCCAATTTACTTCCTGTTTCACAGGCAACACAGATTATAAGGCAAGAGATCTTTCTTTATTATGCCCCGTTTTCCAGCTTCCTAATTACGGTTCTATTTCCTGTATTTGAGCTACAGTGAGACAATATTGATTCACATGTGGCTATAAGGTTTTCATTGTTTCAGCTGTAACAGTGGGATCAGCCTCTCTTACTTAGCCCATCTCTGCTCCGTGGGCTGCCTTAGCTGGGTGCCCTTCCAGCCATGGATGGGGCATTTCTACTGCAGGAGGCACATACACCAGCTTCCGGGAGCTTCAAAAACACTCCATCCAGAGCACAGGGGCCTACTTGCAGAAGTAGGCCATTCAGAGACACCCAAATGTTGATGTTTTCCTGGGTTCTGATGAAATGACAGAAATCTGTAGAAGTTGCAGTGTGGCTTTGGTGCCCACAAGAGAGGACAAGAGGGGCTTTCCAAGGAAGGAGCCCCCAGGTCCTCCTACGCTGAGCTCCAGGGCTCTCCCACTTTCTAAATCTTGCTCATTGCTTTCCACTATTTTCCAGTTACTTCTGTCACATTTCTTGGGACAAATTCTCTTGGAAAGAAGTGACAAAACATTAGAATTAGTTTAAATCTCTTGGCTCTCCCTAAATCTTGTCTGGCATTCCTTTTCCAGGGCCCTGCCTTCTAACGATGGTGACACATTGGCTGTCTATTGCTGGGGCTATCTGTTGGGGGCCCCAGGTGAGTGTTTATGTGAGTGATTCTGTGAGTGATTCTCACGTGCAGGCTTCAGTTTCTGTCTGTCTTCTTTCTCTCTATAACTCAGCTAAACTGGAGCACTGCCCCCATACTTGAGGACTGTTCCTGCTACCCAACTGCATTCTCCTTACTTGTACCTCAATCCCAGGAAGAGGCTGCCACAGAAGCAGAAAGGACAAGACTGTGCAGTGCCTGGAGGTATCCCCTTGGGTTTAGAGGGGGCCCCAAGAACTGCTGGCTAAAACCGAGGGCCTGTAGTGGTACACAGCAGCTCCCTGCATTCACTGCAGGGAAAAGGTGTCGAGAACTGTTGTTAGCAGGCTCTCATGTTGGGCTTTGTCGGCATAGGGAGCAGCCTGAGCTGTTGGAAGAGGCAGGGAGTCTCTCCTGAAGCACGGCAGGACAGGGAAATAAGCCTTTCAAGAGAAAGACATGATGGCATCATTTCAGGCTTCCCATATTTCTCCACCATTAAAGCAAACATAAAATCAGCCTTTGAGCCCACTGTTATGGACTGAAACTATGTGCCCCCCCAAATTTATATGTTGAAACTCTACCACACGATGTGCTGATTTTTGGAGCTGGGCCTTTGGGAAATGATCAGAATTATATGTGCGCCCTCATGATGGGATTGGTGCTGCAGAAGAGTCTGGAGAGAGCTTGCTTCCTCTCTCTGCCATGTGAGAACAGGAATCCGCAGTCTGCGAGCAGAACAGGGCCCTCAGCAGACACAGCCATGCTGACACCAGGACCCCTGTCTCCAGAATGGTGAGAAATCAGTGTCTGCTGCTTGTGATGCCCCAGTCTGAGGTGCTTGCCACAGCCGACCTGGCTCACGAACACACACACATATCCTGTTCTACTCAACAACGCACATTATGATGCAAGTCTGGAATTTTCCCTGGAGTCCCATCCTGCTGAGCAAAGTAGTTGCAGGGAGACGTTTCAGCAAACAGTCTGTTACCTGATTAATATGGCTACAAACCCTGTGGTGAATTTGCCCAGGGGAGGACCCACTGAACAGAGCCCATCCTCATCACCAGATTCTTGGGGAAAAATCTGGACTCAAAGGAACACATCATTTTATAAATATAGAATTAGCTTTTTATAAAAAACAGACATTGTTTTTTAGAGCAGTTTTAGGTGCCCAGCAAAATTGAGGGGAAAACATCGAGATTTCCCATATGACACCTATCACCCCGCACAGCCTTCACCACAGCGTCCCCACCAGAGGGCACACTTGTCACCATCAATCAGCCCACACGGACTCTCCATCATCACCCAAAGTCACTTTGTTACATGGTGCGGTGCTGGTGCCTTCTACGGATTTACACAAATGTATAAGGACATGGACACCCCATTACGGTATCACACACACAAAGTGGTGTCATGACTCTAAAAATCCCCTGTGCATCTCCCTCTCTAACACCCTTGATCCCCACTGATCTTTCCACATCCCCGTCGTTTTCCTTTTCTCTGTGCACCCCGTGGATGAAGCCATACGGTATGCAGACTTTTCAGACAGGCTTCTCTCACTTAGTAATACGGATTTTAGGTTCTTCCTGTCTTTCCATAGCCTGATAGCTCATTTCTTTTCAGTGTTGAATAATACTCCACTTCCTGGGTGGACCATAGTTTATTTATCCATTACCTACTGAAGGACGTCATGGTTGCTTCCAAATTTTGGCAGTTATGAATAAAAACATTTTGCTATTGATAAAAAGTCACTGAATACATGCAGGCATCCAGCCAGTGGTTACAAAGCTACCATGGATTTTTAGCTCCATTTATATGGAATTAAAGTTCTACATCATCCTTCTTTAAGTGAACAATTAGGAGATGTTGAATTTGCATCTGTAATTACATTGAGCTTACTCTGACATGCTTGTCTTCGTGATTCTTTATCATGCCCCCATCTGGCACCATGCACCTACACACATAATCAGTCACATCCTTCAACATGCCCCAGTGATTTGGCTTAAATTCAGTTTCCCACATTTCCTAGGAGTTATTTGCATGCACGTGGGCACTACTACATCTTACTTCATGTTTCCAAGTGTGTTCTCACCCTTCCCCTCTCCTATCTCATTTGTGCTGATTTCTGGGACAATCTTCCCTCTCAGTCTTACAGTTTGCTAACTCACTCTTCATCTACACCTTGTCTACTAGAGCTGTTCTTTGCTGTGTTCAGTAAATACTATTTTCATAATGTAATATACACACATAGTCTGCACACATCTTAGGTGTACAACTCAAAGAAAGATCACTGAGTGAGCATACCTCTATAAGTAAACCAACATTGAGAAATAGAACATCGAGCAGCACCCAGAAACTTTGCTTTCCCCTTCATTGTTCCCCCAGAATAACTCCATACTGGCTTCTACATGGTCAGAACAAAATACTCCTTGCCAGTTGTTCAAGTATGTATTGGTGGAAAAATAATTACATTTTCTTTCTTTTCTGGTTTTGGTTAGCCAGCGCTCTCCACCATAATTGTTACATAACATTCTATTGGTATGAATTTATTACAACTTTCCCACTCTACTGTTAGTGGACATTGGGATTGTTTCTAGCTTTTTGCTGTATCTAATAATGCAGCCATCAGTGTGTGCATTTCTGTTAGGTATATATCAACGAGGAGGAATACCTAGATTGCAGGATATGCCATTTTGCTTACTGTTCTTTTTTCACACTGTATTTCTTTTTAAATCAAATCCCATCTGCTTTTTATCTTTCAGAAATTTCTGTAACTGTTTGCTGACCACATTCTTTATTTGTCATTATGTCATAAATTTACCCTCATTTTATTGTGTCTTTATTATCATTTCAAGGACTTGGTAGCAGAGGAGTCAAGACAAGGCAGGCAAGCTCGGTCTGCATTTTAAAATCAGATCCAAGCCCCTTTAGATTTCAACCAAAATGAGGACATGTCAGATTATTTCTCTGATTGGCCCAGGATTTGTGTTTAGATTTACTTCTCAGGTTAGTTAAAAGTTGGTTCCCATAAGGAAGTCTATCACTGCTATCACCCTTTCTTTTTTTTGAGCAAATGTCATGATTTTATTTAAGTTCATTCCAAAATAAATCCACTACCCTTATCCCTTACTCTCAGAAAAGTTCCATAAGCTTTTATTTATTATACATGTCAAATAACTTGGAATACTTAGTGCTATTTTCTACCTATGCATTTTTCCTCACAACTCTAGCAGAAAAGAAGTAAAGCTCAATATCTTATTGTCATTCCTTATTACATTTTAAGAATCTGATTAATAAAACTGTAGTACATTTAATTCTTTTGATATTCAGATGACTACGTCCAGAGGCACTGGCCCGGCAGGGGCACCTCCATGATGTGCGCAGCACTGGCAGGCAAACCAAGCCTCATCCTGTCCTCACCTGTTGATGGAGTCTTCTCAGGGTGCCAGGTGTGTGTGTCCCCGGCTGTGCTGAGTCAGAGCCGAGGAAGTAGCTCAAATAGCATGTAAATGACGAAATAAAAATCCCAGTGGTGTGAGGGTCTGTTCAAGTCTAACTTCTAAGAACATGTACTCTCTTTACATCTTAAAGTGACTGGGGTTTTCATATACTACCTTTCATACATTTACATATATTACATTCTTGCAGTCATAATTTTGTACTGATTTGAAAACTGTCAATTTCACTCTTTTACTAAACATATTCCATTTCTATGAAGTCCCGTGTCTGTGGGCAAAAGCTAAATAAGGAGTCTGATGAGAACTAAAGGTGATAAATCTCCATATGTGCACACCACGGACTGAAAACTGGTGCCCAGAGGCTGGGGAGTCACCTCCACCCTGGCCTCCTGGAACGGTGGCAGCTACTGACAGGCATAGCCAGAATCTTCTCTGAGTTCCCCATTTCTCTTGTCTGCCTCCTGCTCTGCTGCTCTATTCCAGGGTACTTGATCTTTGATAACATGTTTCTTCTGTGTCCTACCCAATTGGGTGTGCAATGTAAGCTCACACCTTTAGGTGTGAGTGGCATGTGGAGCACCATGGCTGTTGTGTGGATGGTATGTTTACCCTAGGTACATCCCACTGCCCTCCTCGAGGCTTACAGACCACCTTCTTCAGGAAGCTCCCTTGGTGTTTGTTAACCAGATAGAGTCAGGCTCCATTGCCTAGCACCACGAGCTGAGCTCATTGGCAGTGCTAGAATTTTTCCATTCACATACTTCATGTCTAAAATCTTGAGGCCATACAAGGTTACAAATGTTGCAAATTCAATCTCTCACTTCCTTTAGAGAATAAGCCTGATGCAGTGCTTTCCTGTGTTTGTACGTTGAGGAGGAAGAAATGTCACAGCTATGATGGTCACAACGAAGCCCTGTGGACCGCTGTGTGGCAGGTGTCCAGGCCCTGCGCTGCCTGCTGGCCCCAATCAGGGCGTCCTTGTCTGCATCGTCTCCATCCCATCGTTGCCTTCCTCGTGCTCCTCAGCGAGACAAACAGAGATTTTTTTAATCACTCACATCTAGAAAGGTACTTTCAGTAAGTAGCTAATTTGGAATTGCTGCAGCTTAGTTCAGAGAATACAGACTTGTAGAGCTAATATTTATTCCTAGGTATCTAAAACCAAAAGCAAGTCTGACATGGAAACAGAGGCTAGTGGAGTGAGGCACATGTCTGACCACGAGGCATTCTGTGGTAATGATGCCAGAGCACAAGGCTCCTGCTCAGAACTCTCCCTGTGATGCTGCCCGGGCAACCTACCAGGCTTGGCACTAGCCTTGCTCTATAGTTCTGTGACCAAGTCCTAGGAAAGTGGAGTTATTGGTTCTGGACTCCATTTATTCCACTGAACTATACTATCCTAAGCAAGTCCTAAGCCTGTTGTCATGCAGCTTTAAGCCCTCGGTGTCAGAGTGTGTGCCAAGGGCCACTGCCAGTCCCATGTCAACAGTGGGTCCCACTTCCCATTACATATGCAGACCGAAGCCACTTGGGTCTGAAAATATTTCTTCACATGAATGGCTGTGCAAGTAAGTCTCATTTCTGCTCACACATTTCTGTGCTTTGACAGGATTCCAGGTGAATAGAAGCACAGAATTTCAATGATAAGAAAAATACACACTAGAACGTTAGTGAAAAAAGAGAAATATTAAAATGCTGTGGGGGCCATAAATCACTGTGCAGACACTACCACTGTCATTGCGAGCCCTGCTGTCACTGACACTCACCTCTCTCCAGCCATCTGGTAGATCAAGCTTTGCAAGTCCCCAGATTTTCTAAACTAGGGATAGGCAACTCAGAACTACAGGAAGTAGTGTGGATTTTGACCAGGACATCACGTTTTGACCAGTTACTCCTCACTTCCTTTGCAGTGGTTTGGATAACATGTAGACCAATGGTTCTCAAGCAGGCTGCATATTAAAATTACCTAGGAACTTAAAAAAATAATACTGCCCATACCTCTTGCTCAGAACTCCCAGGCAGTTATCTTGGGTGGGACCTGAGTATTGTTGTGTTTCTAAAACTCCTAAGGCAAACCATTGACTTAGATAAAACACAACAGTAGAAAATTGCAGTTACCATAGGTTTCAGACTTAGACTTAGTATTTAGGTAGATCTCTGAGCAATCTTCAGTGAAGTTCCATCTGTCCATAATATTTTGAAGTCTACATAGCATTAATCAACTGCTCAAAGAGTTCAGAAGGGTCCATTAATCATCCTGCAAAAAATAATGGGATTGCCACAGACCCAGCAAAACCCACCCATCTCCTACCCTAAACCTGCATCTGGGCCTTCCTATGAACCTGTTTTTCATTTGCAGATAAGATATCTTGTGATTTTGAAATTATTTCCATAACTTTACTCCAAATAATTCTCTACTCTAAACTTTTAGCCACAGGTTCCTGTGGTCTACGCATGCATATGGCCCATTGACTTAAGAGCAGGTCTTAAGAACTACAATAGTATACTAGTAAATATCACGATAAGAAACAAAGATGATTACTGAAACATAAGGTCATCCTCCTCTGAATTTCTCCCTCTCTCCCTTTTTTCCCCCACTTAAAAAAATCATAGTTTCCTTTAAAATAGCTCAAGTCAGTCTTTCTCCTTTTCTCCTCGCCATCATGTACATCTAGGTTCTTGCAAAGCTGTGCCCAAAACTCTGAATGCACCTAGCCTTCCAACTTGCTTCTCAAATTGTCCCTCTTCGGTTTTTTCTCTGTCACTGTTGTATTAATATTAATATTACTTAATTATCACCCTCATCACTGCTCAGGAGTCTCCGAGACTTAGTGGTAGCCATGCTGGCCCTGTGTTGAGGCCTCTTCTGCTCTGGCCGTACCTCAGGCTCTGAGCTCTTCAGTGCCTACTCCCAGACCTCAGGGCAGCTGCTACGTACATCTGGGAGCCTTTTGTTCCTGGCTCTGTGCCTTCCCTACACTGGGCCCACCCCCTGACCTGGAATGCCTTTCATGTTCTTCTCTAGAGAAGAGCCCCTCTTTAGAAGTTTAACTAAAATACTGCCATCCTTCTAACCACTCACTGATTTATCTGTTCATTCATTTGTTTATTCATGTGAGAAACATTCACTGAGTGTTAAGTACAGCCTGGAACTGGCACATCTCTGCCAATTTAATGGATTTTTTTCATTCTCGGGTCTCTGTATTAATCTATATATTAATTAAGAAAATAAGAGAAGTGCAAAGAAAAGATGTACATTAAATTTAAGTTCTAATTTCATAAATGTATCAAAAAGGAATATCTTTTTGATCATCAAAAGAATTTTATATTGCAAATGAAATAACATAAGTGAAAATATCTTGTATAAACATTAATCAAATGTAAGAGATTATTATTTTTACTATTTTCATGACTCTTAGGTGTCCTGAAAGTTATGGCAAAATGACCTTTTTACACTCTCAGTTGCTAATTAAGATAACTAGTACTGAATATGCCATGAATGTCTTTGTTAGTTAGGTGTCACAAAATTAAATGTCCTCAGGACCAAAATTAATATCCTCTGGTAATATTAAAGTGGGGCAGGTGTTTAAGTAGGTGAGGTACTATGTAATTGGGCAAGTGTGCAAGTAGGTGAGGTAATGTGTAAGTGGCCAGGTGTGCAAGCAGGTGAGATAACGTGTGAGTGGCCAGGTGTGCAAACAGGTGAGGTAACATGTAAGTGGCCAGGTGTGCAAGAGAGAAGGACCTCTCAGAAACGGGATAGGATGCATCCCACTTTAAGAAATCCAAATCTTGAAAGTTGCATGTACATACTGTGTGGGCCTAAGGAGCATATCTACAGGCCCTGATCAGCCTTCAGGCTGTTAGTTTGTGACCCTTGATTATTACTCAAATTTCCCCTACTTCTCAACACAGACTTTCTGAATCAAGGCAAATGCACTTGTTCACCACTCTGGGGGTATGCCTCCTGGTCCCATCCCCCCATCACTCTAAAGAGCCCCCTGGTTTGCCTTTTTGCCTTCTGGTCTAGACGCTACATGTGGTGCAAGGATAGCTTGATCCTCCCACATGGGGTCTTCGTGACCACTGTCTCTCCTAGCAGTGTCAACCTCCTCAGAATTAAATTCCATCTTTTTCTTAATTAAACACTACCACCCATTTTTTTTATTAAGGTATCATTGATATACAATCTTATGAATGTTTCACATGAGCAGCATTGTGGTTTCTACATTCACCCACATTATCAAGTCCCCCTCCCATGCCCCATTGCAGTCACTGTCCATCAGTGTAGCAAGATGCTATAGAGTCATTACTGTCTTCTCTGTGCTATACTGCCTTTCCCGTGACCTACCTATATTATGTGCATTACCACCCATTTTTAATTTAACATTTCAGGTCTGCTTATCTGTCACCTCTCAAGCTATGCAAGGCTTTGCAAAGAATAGTGCCATGTCACATATGTGTCCTGACCTTAACAGGTGACCCTAAAAGCCAGAATGCAATGTACGAAGAGGGGAAGTCCAGACCTGGGAGTCAGACAATCTAGAAAACTACCCCAGTGCCGCCTTCTGACAACTGCTATGTGACCTTGAGAAAACTTGCTGATTGCAGAAGCCTGTCTCCTCAGCAGCAAAGTGGGAATAACTATACTCAGGTTTAGTGCTATTGTGAAATGTAGACAAGGTCACAAGGTAGAAGCACCTCACACAGTATTGGCCACATGGTAAATTTCCAATAGTGGCTACTGAGAAATGAATGAAAATTAGGTTTAAGACCCCACTAAAGCTTATGAGGCTCTTTCACAGGCACACTTGGAATTGAAATTCAATGATAACATAGTATCAAGAATTTCTTTAAAATTTTCTGTTGCAAAATCATGAGTTAAATGTGGAAATATTCATGTACATGCACAGAATAAATGAAACTATCAGGGACTTCAGGGGCAGAAAGAATTTGAAGCACTGAATTCAGAAAACTCACCCTTTTATGTGCTTTCCTTCTGTCCTTCAGTCGGCCCACTGTGGACGACAATGGAATGGCAGTGTTGTGGGAAACCACGCACTGTACTTACTGAGTGAGCTCACTGTGCTGATGTTTTTATCCTGAGGTGTTAGGGACACTCCCACAGGGCTTCTCAGTGATAAAGGGGTCACAGGAACTCAGTAATACTGGAACTCGAACCTATAACAATGTGATAATACTCAAACTCTCCTTCTACTCAGGTCATAACTAGAAAAGAAATTCTGCTGAGTTGCAGAGACGTGAAAGGAGTGAAGCTACTGTACTGCAACATCCCCCAGAAGGGCCGGTGGGGCTCTGAGCTGCCAGGTCAGTGGCCTCCTGCGCTCTAATATACCCAGAGTGGTGCCCAGTGATACATCTGCCTCTGACACCAGCAGCCGGGTCAAACCTTCTCTTCAAAGTCCTCTTACCCATTTTAATGAGTATTCTTTGAAACCCATCAATCAAATAATTTCAGAAAATTTAAGTAGAAAGAGGTTGTGAGAAAATCTGATTCAACCTCTCCTTTCACATATGGGGGGTCAAGGGATTTGCCAAAGTCCTATAATTCCTCAGAGGCAAACCTTGCTCTGGAATCCAGGTGAGTTTGAGAAGCAATATCTTTTGTGAAACCCTTTTGCAGGGTCTCTTTTTTCATCATTTTCTAAGTTCTAGGCTCTTAACAATGTTAACCAAAAATCAGTTAGAAGGAAACTTTTATGGATATAAGAGTAAAGAATAGGATGATAAAAAAATACTTTCATCTCTTGCTACGAGAGCCTGTCTCTGGAATTTCGGCAAGCCTTCCTTCATTTAGTAAATTTCTTTATAATAACAAGAAAGTCATTGATGGGAAATAAGCTTTCCCAGAAAAACTCTATGGAGAACCAAGTCACAGTAGCCTGTGGACACTTCGTATTTTATTGCCCTCAGTTTGCTCTTGGCACAGGCAAGCAAGTCCATCTGTGGTCGAAAATCCTTCCAGGACCACACTTTGTTCCCTCTCTATATCCCATAACATCTGCCACAGTGTACAGCACACAGTGAGTCAGTCAGTCATCTCTCTGTGCCTGATCTATGAAAGGCTTTCAGGTGTAAGCCTGAATAAGACTGGTCCTGACCTCAGAGAGCTTAGAGTCCAGCCCACTCAGCAAGCAACTATTGACTAGAAGTAATTTAGTTCACCTTTAAACATCTTCTCACAAGGCAGTAGTGTGGTTGAGAGAGTTCTCTGGAGTCAGACTGCCAGGGTCTACACCTTTGTGCCTCCTCTTCCTATAAATTACTTTGGGAAATTACACTGATGGTCTCAGCTTCAGTCTTCCTGGAACTCACACAGTTAATAGGCATTTTCCAAGTGTTCTGCTTATTTTTACTCCCTTGTTCTTCACATCAACTCTGTGAAGTAGGGGCTGTTATTACCCCCATCTTATGGATAAAGAAACTGAGGCTCCAAGATTTTAAACAAGAATTTGAATATTCTGTAATCCCTGTTATACTGCTTTGAAATAAGTCTAGTCAGAGAACAGAAGGTGGCTGTGGACCTGAAACAATTTATATTGAAAGCAAGCAGAGTGCCTAGCTAGATAACCTTTCAGTAATAGGATTATGATGAAGATTTGCCAATGCAAATAGTGCTTTTTGGTCACTAGGATTTCTATTAGACCTTATTTTATTCATCATAGATCAAACGGTTCTCCCTTGGTTTTAACCATCTTCCATCAGAATACTTCCTTCTCTGTGATTGCCTAATCTGTTGTGTCCTATTTCAGTCACAGTGCTGAATAGCAGAGAAAGTTACAGGACATTCTTCAAAGGGAACTGTCAGAGTCAACACTTGCTAAATGATATATTTCTGCTCAAAGCAAACTAAGCGAGTTTAAATGTGCCGAGCCTCCTGCTCATGATGCGTAGCAATTATGACTGGTGTCCAGCAGAGGCAGGGAGGGGTTGGCGTGCACAAAGGCTCACTTCTGTTGTTCATTCTAACATGACATTTCATTTCACTAAAATTGCTGTTCTCCAAAAGAACATCACACAGAATTTTTTTTCTAACTCCAGTAACCTTCCTTACACTTGGCTGGGTGTGTGGTCAAACTCCTTTGTGCTGTGACAGCTCCCTTTTGGCCAGCCATGGCCCAGTGCTGCCCATTCGGCCCTGGCTCTGCTGCTTTCTCTGCTCTCTGCCTGGACTCCCCAGGCAGGCTGGTCTCCTCTGTGCCTGCAGAATGGTGGCTGTAACTCCTATTGACTTCTGGCCAGAGTCAAGCCTGTGGAATGAAGGGCAGAACAAGGCATTGTCTCTATAGCAATTACTTTTAAAGTTCATTTTTCTGAAGTGGTAATAGTAATAAAATATTCTTTAGGGCCAAAGCTTAATATCAAACAAATGTTGCTAGGTGTGCACCATTATAGAGCAACTTGTGTTGGAGAACATTACCAGAATTGAAAAATAAATTTAGCACTTATTCTCATGAGTGCTTAAACTAACGTGCACTATTAGGAAGTTATGTGCTCAATTCAATCAATAGTTTTTGCAATTTTGTTCATTCGTGTTCCTCCAGCATACTCTGACATGAGTAAGATGCTCAAGTATTTGTGAAATCAAAAACAAGTTGACACCTGAGAGGATGTAAAACTTAAGAAATATATTTATTAGTTTGCAATTAAATCCTCAACACACACCATTCAGTCTGATAGGCTCAGGCCTCAAACTTTGCATCATTGATGCTCTTGGTAAACATTTTTGGTTTGACTTCATATAAGCATTTGATTTACCATCTAGGTGACAAATGTGTTTAATTTGTATGCACTTTTGGCAGTTATATCTATAGAAATCCTAACTGACCAGTACAGGTCCTGGTGTCACTCATTGTCCAGAATTACTTGGTACTTTCTCCCCTTGTTATCCCCATATTTCTATACATAAATGGTGGGCAGAGAGATTCTTATGCAGCACATGGTTCTAAAGCTACTGGACTTCCTAGGGCCAATCCCTAGGTTCTGAATTACTAAAACTATGCTGTTTGATCTTCCATTTAATTAGTAGGGGTGTTTGCTATGCAAATACGGCTCCCTGAGAAAACAGATGGGATTATCAGGTCTTCTAAAGTGTCAAGGATGTGATGGATTTGTTTAAAAACACCTCTGACCATCCTCAGGCCGTATTTGATTTACATTTTCAACATTTAGATTCATTAAACAATTAGATTTATTTTTTAATGTATTGACATGAAGCCCAGGGGTCAAGATTTGGGCACTCTTCTCCAAAATCTTGCATCTCCAACTACCACTGAATTTAAAGAAAGTGGTTGCCGTGATAGCAAATAACGAAATGCAAACGCCTGTTTTCCAAAATAACCAACAGCATTGATAAAACACACTGACCAAAGCAGATATCCTCAGAAACCACACAGCAAGTTACTGGTGAGAGACCAGTGGACATAGGTTCTTGGGCGTTTGGCTTGCATCCTTTGGTGTCACCATCAATATCATGAGGCTTCATTCACTGAAGTAACAGTAGCTATAAGAAAAACAAGAATGTAAAAAGCTGAGTTTATGTACATAAGTCACTAAACAGTTTTCCTCCCATACCTTATTTAATCAGAACAGCTATCCAACTTCTCATTTTGCTGGTGAGAATATAAGGCAAGGAGAAACTTAGGGACTTGCCCAAGTTCACACAGTGAGGAACAGTCTTGAAAAAGCCCACAAGGATCCTGGAGGGCCCTGTGCAGGTTTGAGAGGAGAAAGTAGAGAGAAAAGAGAATAATTTTCTCTCCTCATTCCAGAATTCTCAAGTATCAGGTATTTTAGAGGAGTTTTTATATAACTGACAGTGGTATGGAGGAATAATAAAAAGACAATGCACCCTCACACCTGCAGGCTGCTGACCACGTGGACTCTCCCAGATTGTTTTTCCCTACGTACTTTGTTTATGTGCCTTTCACCTTTAAGGCTTATGACTCAAAATTTGAATACCAGCTCTGGTCATGTATTTGATGATCCACTAAGGTTCCTCATTCCCTCATTCCTCCGTTCATTCATCAAACTCTCCTTGAAGGCTGTTCAGCACCACACAGAGCCTGTGAGGGCCATGCAAACATGAGCACCCGGAGGGCACCCCCCCTCAGCTGCCCCTTCTGGGCCACCCCTCGATCCCGCATGCTTTACGTTGGGGTGCCCTTCTGACGACTCTAGACTTGGTGGCCCTTCTCTCTTGCTTGTGCTTCCTTCCTTCTGCTCATCTGGGGCTCTGCGAGGAATGGGTCATCTTCCTCGGCGCTGAACTTTGCACAGCACTTCCTGAGTGAGGCTGGGACTGCCTCCCTGGCTGAGCCTCCTTGACTGCAGAGACTGTGCCCGAGAACCTAGTAGAGCTTCCGGAATGTAGTGAAAAGCAAGTACGTGTTCTCTAGGTGAGTGTTCAGATCCCCATCTGCTGTCCTTCCTGAAGCCTCCTGTTCAATTTCTGTGACCTATCCACTTTCCACCAATCTCTCTCTCACTCCCTTTCTCTCATCTCAGCTCAAATCCTGACTTTACCATTTGCCAGTTCTGTGACCTAAGGGAAGTTGCTTCTTTGAGCATCATTTTCTTGTATGTGGGGTGGGAATTACAAAACCTAACTCACAGCATCTTCTTCAGGATTAAATAAGGCCATGCATGGAGAGCACTCACCAAGTTCCTAAGGCAAGTGTCAGCTAAGTGTTAGTTCTAAATGCCAGGACACCACCGCGGAGGAACCCTGCAGAGGACCTGATGGGGTTGGAGCCCTGCTGAGGAATCACGGGACCCTGCAGGCTCTGCGGTCCGGTGAGCCACATTCATTTTCTGTTGGAAAGAGTCCTCTGCACTTCAGGAAATTCTTTTTCACCCAAGCACATGACTCCATAGGAAAGTGCATAGAGCAAGAAGTCCAGGGAAGCCCTACCTATCCAGTCCTGTTACCCAAATGTGCTCTGGCATCAATGGAGTGAGCCTAGCTCACTTGACATCTATTGCTCAGCCTGCCTGAATGTCTTTTACACCCAGACCTGACAATAATTCTGAGTCCTTTGACATATACAAAATATCCTATTAATAGTGTGACCAAATAATTTATTATCTAAGTCTGGAGACTGTACAGTGAAAGGGGCCATCCAATAATTACATTGAGACAACAGATACAAAAATTAGGCAACGTAAAGTTAAGCAACAGATATAATGATTAGACAACTGATACAGTAATTGGACAACAGGTACAATTATTAGACAGAAGACATACTGGGGTTTTCTGGGCAAACCAGAACATGTATGATCAGCTACCAGCTTCCTGTTTTGATGATGAAGAAGCTGTGCCTCTGTAATGCCCAAATGATTTCTCCTCAAGTGACCTGCATTTTAGCTATTAAATTTTTTCCTCATGTTACTAGTCTTCCAGTTTATAAGACACACTAGTCAGGACCACCAAATTTAATTATTGGGAATGATAAAGGTGAGATAATGTTCATCTGTTTAAAGATGTAGCTATTCAGTGAGCATGAACAAGATGCGTTCTAGTCAACTGGTTGCGAACAAAACTTTATATAGGCATGGTGTCAGCGAAATATAGTGGCCAGTCACTACTGCTTTCTTGGTAGGAAGAGCTGGGCCCTAATTCAATTCTCTCACTAGCTGCAAAATGTGAGTGTACTTGAAAATTTTAACAACCATGGGCACTGACAGTGAAAGCAGACACAGCACAAGATGACCACTGGCCCATGGGGGGAGATGCTGGCCAGAGCCACCAGCAGAGCATGTGGCCATCTACCTGTGCACACCAGTGTGGTTCCAACCCCTGCCCTGCTGTCTGTCTCCTCCCTGTGGCAGGGTGGTCCTGCTCAGTGACTGTCAAAGTTGGGTGCTTATGTGCATCTCCTGAAGGACTGAAAAACATGCCCAGATGTGGAATTTATATTTTCCAAAAAAAAAAAAAACATTCATCAAGAATTAATGAGTAGCCTATTGAGGAATCACGAACTAGACAATAACAGAGTTCTGATCCAGGCCTAAAATGTTGTTCATTCTTAGTGGGACAATTAATGATAGAGAAAATATCAGTATATCTGAAACTGAAATGGATATTCCTCCCAATCATTGTTAGAAATTAAAATAACTGTTCCCAGAAACCTGACTTGTACCAGATATTTCAGGACTTGAAATCACTTCTCAGCTTTGAATTAATTTTCAAGGTAGCAAATTCTGAAGATGGGAGTATCAGAATAGAAAGTGTGAGCAAGAAGGGAAAGAGAATTCTACTATCAGATAGGACTCTATCCAGGTTATGTGAATTGTGATAATCCACACTGAAACAACCATAAGAATTAAAAAATGTAGGAAAGCTGTAGTGAGCAAGAGTTTGGGGTTTCAGAAGTCTGGAAATCCCTGTCTGCCTGCTCTAGTAATTCCCTTTATAGCAACTTTTCCTTGCAGTCTAACAACAGTTAGGCTACTGGATGGAGAAGAGTTCTGCCTGGACCCTTGAGGACCTAGGTGATGACTGCCTACATAAGAGGAAATGAGCATACAGCAGCTTCTTTGCAAGAAAACCATTAGCTAACACTCAGAGGTCATTTTCTTTTTTGTGCTGGTTTTAGCAATTCCAAGACTGTGGGTGGCAACAGACCCTCGTGTGGATCCCACTGGTGGTGTCTACATGTATATACTTTAGTCTAGGTTTGTGACTTAGAAATATGGAGGCAAATGATGGAAAGGTAGCTAAAAGATTAGAAAGTAACGAAGTGGGATCGGGAGAAGCCAATTTGTTAGTTTTTAAAAAGTTTTTGAACTTGCTGGAACTACTTTGACAGAAAGGAGAAACTATTTAAACCATTAAAGATATATTCTGTGTGAGTCAAGTTTTTCAATTCTAGGACTTTAAAACAATTCATTATATTTGCAAAGATTAAATGAATAAATAAATTGAACTTGTCACATAGTAACTACTCAATGAATATTTGATATTTTTTAGAACTACAACATAGTTTATGAGCATCACAGCTTAAAATGGCAATAACTAAATGTTTATCAGTAAGTTGGATGATAAACATATGAAACAAACACATAGTGGAAGAGGGAACATCCAATAAAGTATACCCAAGTAGATTTACACTTATATTTATGATAGTGACCTTTCAATTACACACTTAAGAAGAACTTAAGAAGCATATTACCCAATATCTCTCATGGTCTCACTTTTATCCAATCATACATTTTACATAAGTCTTAATAAAAATTAGGTAAGTTATTCATTAGAATATTAGTGATGTCTGCCCCTTATGTGGTGGGTTTAAGATGCCTTATATGCTCCACTGTACAATTTTTGTATTGCTCTTTATTAATATATATTATGTTTATAGATAGGAAAATACAGATATATACTCTGAAAATATAACTTTTAATTAAAAAAGAAAAATGTCATATGAATAAATATAAAGAGTTGAAAGAGGAACATAATCAAAAACAATCTTTAGCTATGTTTAGTTTTGACTAGAAATTATAGTTCAGCTTTCAATCTCTTTGAGTAGACAGAAATCTTGGGCAAATAAAACCACCTTGCAGATGCCAAGAAAACTCGCCCCAGCCTTTGAGCAAGCTGACTACCAAACTTCACTGGAATTGCAGTGGGCGTGAGTGGCGGGCTCACGTGTTATAAAGATATTCAAGTCTGTGGAGGTTTTGCCCAAAGGACGAAGAGGAGCTACAGCCAGGAACAGTGCTCACACAGAGCTTGAGAGACGAGGCTGGCTGGCCCAGAGAGCTGCTTAGGGAGGACTATTCGAGGAGGTCGCCTTTTCCCGAGTGCCCCACGTGGCTGGGGTAACCCAGGAATAAGCACAGGAGTAGAAGAACATCTAGTCTGCAAGCCTGTAACCCAGAGAGCAGCCTGGGACAGTCAGGGGAGTGACACCATGGCCTGCTTGTCACCAGAGTTGCCTGTCTTCTCGTCAGTTAGGAAGTACATGCTGTTCGGTATTTTAGAGTGAGCCAATGAGAGAAAAGAAAACAGGCCCAGAGGCTCTGACAGACAGGCCCCTTGTGCATTTACAGGTCACGCCTTGCCTCACAGGCTTCAGCACTGGGAGCTTAAGTCCCCACAGCGTCAGCTTGGCTCTGACTTAATTCACTGACAATGAAACCACATTGCTGGATGTTGGCAGATCAACAGGGTACTTTCAAAGAAAATGACCACCTGGAATTTATGGGAAATCACAACTCTGGCTTACAAATGCAAATTCTTAAGTGACAGGTCACATGTATCCTCACAGGAAAAGATAGGTGCTCCAGAAGTGAAAGCTTTACAAGCCGATGTTAAAATAGGTTGGCAGCTAACATAATTTCAACACAACTTTAATTAAAAAAGACTGTGTTCTAACAAATTGGCAGGGAAACTTGAAGTGAATAGATTGTATGAACATGGCAAGCTGACCACAGAGCTTCAAATACCCAAAACTTCAGTTTCCCTGAGAAGAACAAGTAAGTTTCCGGGGGTCAGTCTGTCCATGTGAAGAAACAGGACAGCCCAGTTTATGGTGCTTTATTAGTTAGGCTTTCTGGGATTCAGATGCTTCACAGTTTCAAGTATTTCTGTGTGCCATTTCTATGTTTAGTTAAATGGAAGTTTTTTATGCCTTTATACATGATTTTGTTGATATACCGTATCTTTAAGGACTGGACATCTTACCTCTGCCTCCAGGGCTCCTGGCCCAGACTCTGTCTGCTGACGGGGAGAGGAACTCATCTTCTGGTAACTCTGCACCTCCTGAAGCTGTTATCACACGGCTTAGCTTCCCGTGCCCTCATTGTGCCCCAGCTTATCACAGGTGCAGGAACTGAGGCCCTAGGAAAGTCAGGAGTTTGCTCAGGTTCAGAGAGCCAAACTAGTGATAGAAGAAAGACTGGGGCGAAGTGCTCTGGCCCCCAGGCCAGTGGCTTTGTGGGGTCGTTTTGTTCTCTGTGTTAGATCTCACCCCACATGATTCACAGGGAGGGTCAGAGAGATGCTGCCTCTTAAGTCATTAGACAGGGTGCCAGGAAAGCGAAGAGTGGGTGTCCCCTTAAAGTGTTGTGCCAGGAGGCCCTCTGGCTCCAGGGTGATGCCTGGAGGCCTGTCCTCTGCTTTTCTCCTCTTTCTCTACCCACCATTTGTCCTCAGCTGTGGGCTTCCTTCTGAGCTTACAGCCATGCAGTGATCTCCCTCCCCAGACCAAGCTGTAAGATTTGCAGCAATGCCTGTAGCTCATAGGAGGCTTTGCAGACACCAGTCAACATCAAAGAACCTGACTCCAGTTTTAAACTCAGGAGCCTGTTTAAAAAAAGCCTGTTCTTATGTCATATGTATTTTGGTAATGAGAATAAAGGTGTAAATAATTCCAGATGTTTTGGTTTCTAAATCACCAGTAGCTTGTTAACATGAATACGAGCACACTTCCTTCTGTTAATAACTCCCTATCCTTGTGTGCTGGTTATAGAGTGGGGAAAATTAGGAGTGGGGAGAACAGATTTAACCACTATAATCCTGGAAAAGGTGGCTCATGCAGAAAGAAGACACAGAGCTCAGAGTGTCTGCCTCTGATTAACATTTCAGCCACATGCAAACAGCAGGGTGCACCTTCTGTGAATTCTTTAAACTTACCCAGCAGCGTGTCTTTACACTCCCCAGTATGGCAGGAGCACAACACAGGCTCAGATTAGGGTATTTCTCCCTGAAGGAGTTGGAACATAATTCTCCACTCCTTTGATGTGGGCTGAGTATGATGACTTTCTTCATGAGGGGGAAAATTAACTTTACAGCAAGGGAACCTGATAAACACACTTCGGGCGGGTGATGCAAGGTAACATGAAGTCATGTTGACACGGTGTGGGATGAACATGGTTCTATGCCTCTGTGGCCTTGCTCCAAAACCAAGTCACCCAGTCCAGTCATGAAAATGGCTACGTATCCCATTAGGAGCTGTTACACAAAATTCCTGACCAGCCCTCCTCAATACTGGCAAGGTCACAAAAGCAAGAAAAGTCTGAGAAGCAGTTCCAGCTAAGAGGAGCTTAAAGGGTTGTAACTGCTGTGTAATTTTATGTTCCTTAGGGATCTGGGAACAGACTGAAGACATTAAGGAAAAACTAAGCAAATCCGAAAGAACTATGAGTTTCAGAAAATAATGCATCAACATTGGTTTATTACCTGTGACATACATACTAATGTAAGATGTTTATAATAGGAAAAACTGGATACGGGGCATATGAAAACCCTCCACAATTTTTATTATCTCCAAATGTTATTATCGTCACATTTCCTATGCCTAAAACTGCTGACTGTGCTGCCTTCACTTAGAAAGCCCCTTTCTGGGAGGGACATGAGCGACACCTGCAGCTTCCCTGCCAGGCCCTGCGCTCAGCCTGCTGCAGTGTTAGAAGCTGATGGAGCTGCCTCTACCTGTACTACTGATTTTCAGAATGAATTAAGAGTCAGTAACTCTAGGGTGCCTATCTAGTTTCTGTTAGGGTCACATGAAAACAATAAACTTCCTTAAAGATAGTTAATATCTTAAAATGTTTAATCTTCCTGAAAAAGTAGGTGGTATCTTGTTCCATTTGTTCTAGGCTACAGTAATGTCTTTTAGAAAAGTTTTATAGTTTTTTCCATTAGATTTGAAACATTTGTTAGTTTTACATTTCTAATTTTACTTAATTTTATTTTACTTTTACAATTGTAAGTGGAGTTATCATTGTCCATTTTGTAACTTACTTTATGCATTTGCATTAGCCTTTTCTATTTTCTATAATATGTTATTTATTAGCTTATTAATTTTATTGATATTTTTTCTACACAGCTTTTAATTTACTTAGTTATACATTTTCCTAATTTATTAATTTCTGCTTCTGCCCTTAATATACTTTTCTTTTACTTTCTTTCAATTTGTTTTACATTTTCTTTCTAGCTTTTTGAGTTGGTTGCTTAATATATGTATTTTTATAAGTATATTTATTGCTACAAAATTTCTTTTTGTAACTTCTGTTTTTAATTTTTTGAGGAAGCTCCATACCATTTTGCAGCTGCACCATTTTACATTTCTACCAAAGGCTCAGGAGGGCTCCAGTTCCCGGATGCTCACTGCCACGCGTCTTTTATTTGTTTTGCTATCGTAACCACCCTAACAGGTGTGAAGTGACATCTTATGCTCTGATTTGCATTTCCCTAATGATCAGCATCTTTTCATGTATGGGATGGCCATTTGCGTGTTTTGTCTGGGGTATGTCCCCCAATTGGGTTTGTCTGATGTTTTCCTAATTTGACTTAGATTGTGCATCTTCTGTAAGTATATCACAGAAGTGATTCCATGTCCTTCTCAGTGCAGCCTATGGGATGCTGCATGATTTCAATTTGTCCCATCAAAGCTGATGTTAACTTTGCTTGCTTGTGAAAGTCGTCTGCTAGGCTGATTCTTTTTTGTTCCCCCCCTATATATATATGCAGACCTATTCCCAATGCTTACAATGGTTTTACCAAGTGTAATTCCCACTCGTCCAACACCAAATGCAATGGTGTACTTTTTTCCCTGCATGTATGTATAACAATAACAATATTATACACAGCAGTAATAGTAGTATGACTCCATTCAGGTTCCCGGACCCGACTCCAATGTGTGTAAGTATGTGGGAGGGGGTCTTCCCACACATACTTACACCAAGTAATTCTCAAACACCAGCAGAATGTTGGATCAGTGCTGATGCTCTCTGCCCGGAGACAGCACCAGATTCCCCAGGTTAAGGGCTGCATCCTACAAGACTGCCCTCCCCGCCCCCCCCCCCCCCCCCCCCCCCACTCCAGACGCTGATTGCAAGCCCCAGGCAGTTACCTGCGCTTCTGACCTACCGGCTACAGATTAGAGGTTCCCACGACCTCCCCTCTTAGGTTCGATTACTTTGCTACAGCGGCTCACAGAACTCAGGAAAACACTTAACATTTACCACTTTAGTAAAGGATACCATAAAAAGTACAAATTAACAGCCAGATGAAGAGATACATACGGCAAGGTCCCAAATAAAGGAGCTTCTATCCTTGCGGAGCTTGGGACCTGGCTCGGTGGCACATGGAGGTGTTCGAACACCGAAGCATAGAAGCTCTCCCCGACCAAGAAGCAGGATCCGTAGGAGCAGAGCAGGTAGAGCAGACACAGAGCAAGCGCAAAATCCATGTCTCAGGGGATTTGGGAGGGCTTCATTGCATAACCATGATTGACTAAATTATTGCCATTGGCTGCCCTGCCCTTGGGTGGGGCCAAAAGTCTCTCATTAACATGACAAAACGCCGATTTCACCGTTAAGACTGTAGTGTTTTCAGGAACTGTGGGTGAACACCAAGTATACCTGGGAAATACATATTTGGTCACATAAATGACTTTGAAATCTCACCTTATAAACACTTTTTAATTCTTTTTCATGAAACTATAGATTTTTGCCTCTGAAGATGTAATATTTGTTCACAAATTTTCATAAATGTCTTCATCCTGTGCATATGGGAAATAATCTGAAGAATTTAAGCTTCTACTCTATAAATTAACAAAAATATAAAATAAATCAGCTGATCTCCTGAAGAAACTGTTATTGTCACTAATAATATTAAAGGGTTAAGATAAAACATATTCTAACAATATATACATGTGTGTGCCTTTTCTAAAAAGCAAGAGATGTGAGCAGCATTTAACAACATGTTTGATATCACTTAAAGAATGTTAATGTCTTTTTTCTGGTTTAAGGTTGCCTGGGTTCTAGATGATTCCTTGCATGTATGTTTACATGTCTTACTTTCATGGCTTCCTCATAACCAGTGCCCCTTTGACTTCAGTGTCCTACTTGAATATCTTCCACAGATGAGCACACCTTTTGGACATTCTCTGATCTTGCAGTCATTTCCTCAGTGTGGCCCTTAGCCCTGCCTCCTTCATATTACAACTTGAGAGCATGTGGCTAAAGTTGAACAAGATATGAGAGCAAATGACCCATAGGCAGACAGTCCTGTGTGAACTTTCTCAGATCTGGGCTCCCTGAATTCTGTTCTGTATCTCACCACACATGTGCTACTTTGGACTTTCCTGTCTTTTTGGGTTTTCCCACAACTTTCTCAAGGTATGGGTCTGACTTGGCACTTGCTTGTGATCTAGCCCCCATCTTAAGCTGATTCTTCTCATGAAATAAACATTAGCCTCAAGAACACTGTCTGCACCAGCCACCTTAGCATCCAAACCCTACAGGCTGTGATGGAATGCCGTGACATTCTTTTTCTGTACTCACTGAGCAAACTTTCTTGCTTTAAGTCATAACTTCAAGCACTCAGCTTTAATCAGTGCTTGCAATGCCTTTTATCCTGTGATCAATAACTCTTAATATTTGAAGGGCATTATATTTTACAATATGCTTTCATATTCCTTTGTGAGGTAGACATGCAATGGTTTATAATCTGTTCTAAAGATAGTAGAACCAAAATTCTGAATTGAACAATTTCTTCAAAGGCGCACATCTAGTAATGGACAGAGTAAGGACCAGGGCATCTTTTACTTCGAGCCTTATTCCCCCATAAAACCACAGCAGCCTAGGTTGGCAGCTCTTTTCTTGGCTAAAGTAACAGTGCAAGACACGATCCAGCCTTACATATTATGGTCTTAGGTGCCTGATCTGAGGGTCAGAATATGTGCTGTTTGCTTGTGTTACTCATTAGCAAAAACATTTTCAGACTGTGGTTCCCAAAGCCAGATAGAGTTTTTCCCCCAAGATTCTGTTCAATTGCCTTTATACTGAAAATATAAAGACAACTCACTGTTGTTGGATAGGATTCTTGGAAAAAGAGCAACACATCGGGCCTTTGGAATAAGAAAGACCCCAGTTTGAATTCTGCTTCTGGAACTAAGTAGCTATTTAATCTCATGCTGTTTAGTCACAGTTTCCTCATTTGTAAATCTGGAAAATGAGTATGTGGTACGTGGTGCCCAGTACATATTATGTGCTTAGTGAGCATTTGATAAATATACATAAATAGTTAACAAGTGTTCTTAAATCGAGGAGGTGTGTGTGTGTGTGTTTCCTGGAGAAAGGGCCCATAGATTAATCACAGAAAGTAAAACGCGGACAATGATAGCATACAGGAAAGGCCTGGAACATCATCAGCTCTCTACAGCTGGTCGTTAGGGTTTGTGGGATAAGAACTGTGTCAGAGAATAGGAAAGGCAAAAAGCCACACATTTTCTCTGTTTTAGGAATAGGAAGATAATCTGAGTCATTTCTAAACTTAATTCTTAAATTTTACAGATGAAGTATATCACTAATGTTGGTAAACAGCAAGTAAAAGAAAAATAAAGATTAAAAACAAAAGTTTGTAACCATTGATCCTCACAACCACCCTTGGAGTTAGTAGGCAATAAAATCACCATTTGTAGATGAGAAATCAACACTCTGGGGAGTTAAGTAATTAGCCCAGAGTCCCATTTAATAAATGCAGGGCCAGGTCCAAATCTTAGTTCTTTGGCCTTAAGACCCGACCCTCTTTCTAGTCATTAATTTTGAAATCAAGAAATGTCTGTCACTTTTGCCTTTGGCAGTAATTCTGTCTCCATTCCTGAATTAGTTGTCCCATGTCTCTTGTTACCTGTTGTTTGGTCTTGCTCTTCCTACATATATAATCTTCATGATAATATCTATCTGTATATAAAATAGGAAGAAAGAAAAATGCACTTTTTCTTTGTATTTTTTCCAGAGTAGCCTCAGAGGGTTTGCAGACAGTGAATGTTTTCTGAGGTCAGTGTTGGAATATATGCATATTTTTCTCTTTTTTTTGACTAGTGCCTAATGGTTTTCCACTTCACATTTCCTCAGACTGTCCCCAAATCCTAATAATAACAGGAGAATAGCTGGCTCTGCTCATGGAAAATGCAGGGACAGTGTGTACTGACCTGGGAAGCAGGCACCAGCAAGGCCACACTCGAGTCCCCGGAGATCCGCTCCATCACAGTCTCCGCTGTCCCAACTGCAGGGGCTCTGGGACTGAAGGCCGCAGGCTTGTTGCTATGGGATGATGTGCCTGTGCTTCTGCCTTTGGACTTCAATGCTTTGCTGTATGCAAATGAGAGTCTTAAGGAATGTTTAGCATAATTTTCTTTAGGAGAAAAGCCTTGAGTAAAGGCTGTAAAAATTCAGTAGCACAGGGGCAAGAATACAAAGATTTAGGGTAAGAAAAAAAGAAGTTTGGTTCCTAATGTAGTATGTTTATAATAGGAAAAACTGGATATGGGGCATATGAAAACTCAGCTAATTGGGCAAATTGCTGAACCACTATATGGTTGAACTCATCCTAGTTAAAATAATAACTGTTATACAAGACTATGACATAGATTAAATCTGTAAATGTAAGTTAGAGACACTGTAAGACATGAAGCAATTATGAAGAACTCATAGCATGTTCTTAGGTGTTACCTCATCTGTTCTCAGAGGCCCTCTTATCCCCATGTAACATGCAGTGAGATGTCCCCACAGTTACACGGCACATTACACCGAGCCTGGGGGAATAACGTGAGTCTTTTGACCATGGTAGTTATAGATTAGCTACAATATGGCCAAATAAAGATAATTTGTTTTGTATGGTTTTGAAGCAAATTTCCAGCTGAAAATTAGCTGAGTATTAGGACTGTCTATTGCTATATCATTTTCTTAATATCTTCACAGACTAGATATACTTAGCATGGAATTGAGGGTAGAGAAAGGTCAAAGGCGACAATGTACCACACATCAAGTTGTGGGCAGCCCTTCAAGAGTCATATATAAAGATTTATTAAGAAAGTGAAGGCATATATCCTGGAGAGGTTGTGATAATCTATTTGTTTTCTTCTATCTTTAAATGTTTGCTTCTTGAGTTAATTAAAAAATTGAGGAAAATGAAATAATTGTTTCAATATTGACTTGGAAAAGGAAAAAGAGCACCTCAATTTGAACTCCTTGGGTGTCCAGCCCAGAGCAAAGCCCTGCTTCCTTAAACTACCCAAAATTACAGAATATACCAAACCCTACAATAGGGTCTGTCTAACTGGAAAACCCCATTGTTCCTCTATGGTGTGTTCTCACCTTAAATGAATAATAAGCCAGCTTGTACCCTGGTGATGTTTGGCTGGAAGATGTTAACATCAGGACAAGTTACACACAAGATGCTTTCATTTCTTGGTCTGAATGGTGGCCCAGTAGTGTTCATGTAAAAATTCATTAAACCATACATTAATGTTTTATGCAGTTCCTTACATGTGTGTAAAATAAAAATAAAAATAATTATTTTTAAAAATTATATGTTAGATACAGGGATATATTTCTTAGGCCAGGGATAAAATATTCCCTTCAGACAACTTACTGGGCAAGATCATACATAAATACCAATAATGAAAATATTTCTAAATCCGAGAAGCACAAGCCTCATGTTTAGACGTTTCCGGGTGTGGGAGAAAGAAAGAGACACAGTAGACCAATATCCCATGTGGTTCCTTCATTTATCCAACATGACAGTTTACACCAACACACATTCCCATCTTCTTGTTTTCTGGTCAAATGCACTTGAGCAGAGACCATCAAACTGATCCCAGCAAACAAGTGCAGGTGTTTTCCCGGTGAGGGAGACACTGAGGACTTCTCTTGCTGAGTCCCAGTGGCAGGGACCCAACTGGAAGGACACTCAGCTGTGCTCCATGTTGCTCCCTGACACCCACAGAATTCAGCCCCATCAACGCCCAGGGGCCTATGGGCCAAGGCCAGAGTGGAGAGAGGACTAACAGGGGCACCTTTGGGGGCCATGCTGCCCACACTCCACCGGCTGGGACTGAGGTGCCCAGGTTCAGCCTTGCAAGATGGGCTGATGAATGTAGTTCCTCGTGGTGGCAGCATCTCAGCCAAACTCTTGCAGTATGGCAGGGAGCACATATCTTTGCTGGAGAGCTGTCCACCCACCCACCGCTGCCTATGTGAGTGAGAAATGTAACTTCTGTTACGTGAAGACCCATGTTTGTTTGTTTTTTTTTTGCTTATCATGGCCAGTGTTCCCTTCTTACTGGTTCCATGAAGCAAATTCCATACCTCAGAGGGGAGCCTGTGGACTCTCAGTTGATTGCTATCAAGACTTGGAAGTAGAGCAAAGGAGATGGAGCAACAGAGAAGCAGGTGAGGTGGGTCGTTCAAGAGACCTGGCTCCAGGAACACAACAAGTTCCTTCATTAATCAGACAGGGATGTAGCGTCTCCTGTGAACCAGGTGGTATACTATGTGCTTTGTCTTTCTTACAAATATTAATCTATTTAACCTCACAACAGCCTATAAAATGTGTTCTACCCCATGGAGCTGAAGGAGAGCTGGGTAAAGTAACATACTACCCTCAGCTAGAAGCCACAGAGCCAGGGTTTAAATCAGCTATATACCCCCAGAGCCTGTGCACCTGCCTGGACACATCACTGCCTGGAAACTGGGCTGCCTGACTGATGAGAGGAGTTTGGGTTCCTCTGGGTTCCCTGACTCAGGAAGCAAGCAAGGAATCTCCTTCAAGGCAGTTGAGGGTTGACCTCAGGCTGGCGCAGCCAACACCCAAAATACTGAGGGAGCTCAGAGACCAGGAATCCAAGTGCTATGAATAGATGGCATTCCTCCCATTTTGCCAATTAGGGAAAGAAGTTTAAGAAAGGCCATATGCCTTGCCCAAGATCTCACATCTATTGCTTTGATAGTACCAGGTTTTGAGCTCCCGTGTCTGACTCTAGAACCTTCCATTTGCCCTTTCTCCACTGTCTTTTTATTTTGTTGTCATTGCATTTTGCTTTGGTGAAGAAGAGAGAAGATTATGGTTAACTCATTTACCTAAAATAGTTAAAGAGCAACATAAACAAGTCTACCAGGGGATACTTATGTTCCACTTCAGATACTATTATATGCAACTGCCTTATTATGAGATGCTACAATCTTATTCAAAATCCGAAATAATACTTTCCCACTATGAATCACTATGTATGAGATGCAACCAAAGGGCATTTTATTCTTCATGACTCACACTGAATGATTTCTATTCTAAAACATAGTAGGAAAGAAAAACATGCTGACGGCTTGCTAGCAAGAAAGCTTCCACAGGTATTTCCGTAGCAGATCTGTAACTGTGCAGCTGAAACACAGGTGAAATGGAAATACCAACAAGGATTGGATTTGCTTTGGTTTAATCAGAATTTGTATGCTAAAGAGTACAATCAGAGATTAAGATCAGTTAAACCATTTAGTTTAGAAGTTATTTGAGCATCATTGAGACAATAGATAGCTGGTTCATAACTGGTTTAATCATATGGGATCTTAAGAATATAAAAACATAAAGATTCCAAAATAGACTGGAGGACAATCATCCTGAAATGGTCCACTGTAGGACACTTTGAACCATAGCCCCTATGAGGCCTGTGTGTCTCTGTGCACATGTCCCTTGTCGAGACAGACACCCTGTGTGGGGGATTAGATACACTTTCAAAATTCCCTCTATTGTAGGAGCCAGAAAGACTGCCAGAAACAGTTCCCCTATTTCTCAGTCATAGAAGCTGGAGGTAAAAATACAGCACCCCGACACCAAGAGATTACAATGTCATCTATGTAGGACTGCAACTGAGGACTATTAGTGCTTGCTTGCTTTCTTAACCACTGTGGTAGGCAGGATAATGCCCCCAGCGATGTCTACATCCAGTAAGTCACCTCACACAGCAAAAGGGACTATGCAATTGTGACTAGACTGGGGATCTTGAGATTGGAGATCATCCTGCAGCATTGGGTGGGCCTAATCTAACCATATGTGTCCTTCTGAGGGCAGGTGGGGGAGGTCAGAATCAGAGAGACTAGGCAGGGACAGAGCAGTGGGGAGACACCAGATGGGGACAGAGCAGTGGGAGAGACCAGGAGGGGACAGAGCAGTGGCGAGACACCAGGAGGGGACAGAGCAGTGGGGAAGGGAGAAGATGCTCTTCTGCTGGCTGTGAGGATGGAGGAAGGAGTAGTGGCTAGAAAAGGCCCACCTGGGGACTGTCCCCAAGTCTCCAAAAGGAAGGCAGTCCTATCAACCTTTTTAGATTTATGACTTCCAGGACTGTAAAATATTTGTGTTGTTTGATGCCATGAGTTTGTGGCAATTTGTCATAGTAACAATAGGAAACTAGTACAAGCATTTTTTGGTGTTTGTAACATGAACTATGAACTTGCACATGGCGCAGATGGCTTGCCCCAGTGTTGTTCTGTGAGATGTGACCGTGCTTCAGCTGGGCCTCAACCCGCACCAGGCTGTGTCCCTAAAGGTGACCCCAGCCCCTGTGCTGGGTCTTTGCTCAAGAAAACACAGTGCTACTGAACCACAGAACACGCTCAGTCCTGGCCCACTTTGCCGAGCAGTCTGCAGTAATTTCCACTCATCCCCTCTGTACTTTTCCATCTCCCCACAGTCTACTAGTTTCCTCTGTTCTCCCCAGCCACAGTGAAGTCCGTTTGCACTGGTGCCTCTCCATGTTGGCTGCCTCATCAAGTGTCTGGCGCTGTTTTGCTTGGACAGTGAGCAGTTTTGTTGAAAACATGTTCTGTCTGCCTCTTCTGCCTGGTCAGAGAATAACTCCAAGTGAATATCCAAAGTTTGCCATAAAACCTCCCTTAAAACTGGTAGCTAACGGGCCAGTACTGGCTGGGGCTCTCCAGGCAGACCTGGCATGCAGCTTGGACAGGACTGCGAGGAAGTGTCCTGGGGTCATTGGTGGGAGGGGCAGTGGAGCTAGCTGTGGGGGATGACATTCCACTTGGAACTGGATGAGATGAAGGGAAAAGGCAATAGAGAAGCTGGTCCCTGGTGGTGGTGTTTCACTGACCTGGTGGCTCAGACAGCAGATGTGGGACAGTGGTATTCTTGGGGTCATGCCGGGGTACTTCAAAAATCCTCTTGGTGTGTTTATATATGTGCTGGGGGATTTTATATTTATAATCTCCATATATCATGTCTGATATATAATCTCTACATATGTATGCATCTATATCCCACTATCTTTCATTTAACATTAGATGTATAATAGAAACGAACCCCACTCCACACTGCCCAGTGCCTCTAGAGGCAGCACTGAGCACCAGCAGGAGCAAAGGGGCTGCTCAGACCTCTGCCTGCTCCAGGGCTGCCCAGGGAGTCACACAGCCAAGCTGAGCCTGAAGGGTAGGAAGGGTCCCCTGTCCTTGGGAGGAGTCACAAAGCCATAGGCAGAGGCTGGGGAGCAGATGCCCCATCACAGTACACGTTTCCAGTTCCCTAAACATAGCATGGTGGGCAGGGCAGCCCCTGAGAGCTTTACTTCACCCTTGTCTTATGAAAACTAGAATGGGTTCTAATAGTTGAGGGACATGGTTCTTTCTCCTTACATGGATGCAGGTACTCATCCCTGGAGCCCAAGGGCACCCAGGAAAACAGGAGGTGGAATGTGAAGGGTAAAGATCAGTACCAGGCTCTCATCTCGAGCATCACATTGATGACTTTGGTAAATCCTGTAGATGCCCCTGAAGCTGCTACAGAGGGAAAGTTTTGCCCTAAGTGTCCTCTGGGAGATTGCCAGCTGCCTTCAAACTTGGGGGTCCAAAGGTTTTGGAATTAAGGAAAAGAGGATATCATGAGTAGAGGAGAGAAGAATTCATTAGAGGAAGGGAAAGAGACTGTATCAGAGACTTTTCCACAAACTGCCCTTCACAATACCCCTAAAACCATATGAGAAAGGTATGATTGAAGAGCAGCAGTTAACTTTTGTCAGGCCATGTAAGCAGTAGGTGACAAAGAGGGATTTGGTCCCAGACATCCTGGCTTTAAAACCAATGCCTTTTCCCAACCCTGAGCTGACTAGCAACCAGAACCTGTTTCGTGGACCAGAGTGTCCATGCAGCTGTTTCTCCCTGCTCTATCAATGTCCAGATCTTTAAGAAAATGCTGTCTCAAAATCAATAACCCTTCTTCTTTTTTTTTTTTTTTTTTT